>CM045996.1:101100750-101700750 GCA_025175895.1 Wurfbainia villosa
GATCGAGATGAGCCAATGGACTAGACTCAAGTTAGATCAAATATGGCTTTGTCTAGGGTCATAAGGGGTATTTTAAATTGGACCAATCTGAATCGTTCATCAAGATCGAAGGCATTCAACCAAAGGTGAAGATTTGATCAATCTGGATCGTTCGATGAATGTGACTTGATTTAGAGCCATCCATACAGATCTAGAGCAATCTGATCCATACATTTAGATCTAGACATCTTGGCCCTTCATCCAGATCAGATCGATCATGACCATCTATTAAGATTGATCAGATTCATTCATTAGAGTTCGGAGCGATTCTAGCCGTTAGATCAGATTTGGAATTTGGGGTGAAATAGTTTGATTTCTCTTCTTCCCGAACGGAGCTCCTTTTCTTCACACGATGCGACGCATGCCATCTCCTTCCACCGAGCTCCGCCGACTCCTCATGCCCAAGCATCGTTGACCGTCCACTTCCTCCTCCAAGCCCAGCGGTAGTATCCTCCATCACCTCCTCTACCACTGGCCCGCACCGAAGCTCTTTCTCCGCCTCGACTCAATGTTGGTAGCATCATCTAGCTCCAGCCAGCACTTCCCTTTTGAGCTTCCTCTCGATTTGTAGCTCTACAACACCTCCGACTAAAGAGGAGTTTCAGTCCACCCAACACAGCATGTACACAGCTTCTGCAGTCCATTTTTCTGTTGGTGCAATCGGCCCAGGTCATGATTGACCAGACTCGAGTTTGACTCAAGTAGTGTTTTGATGTTTGACATTGATGTTTGACAAAATGTATGACAATGTGATTGTCATGGGAAAGTCCAAGTCATGGGTACTTGGCATGGAAAGTCCAAGCATGGGTCTTGGCAAGGGAAAGTCCAAGCTTGAGTCTTAGCAAATGGAAAGTCTAACATGGGTTGGCATGGAAAGTCCAAGCATGGGTCTTGGCAAGGGAAAGTCCAAGCTTGAGTCTTGGCAAATGGAAAGTCCAACATGAGTTGGCAAAGAAAGTCCAAGGGGGAGATATTGGCAGCGTAAAGTCCAAGAGGGAGTCTTGGCACCATAAGTCCAATAGTTGGCAGCATAAAGTCCAAGCAGTAGTCTTGGCAACATAAGCCCAATGTGCCTTGGCAGTGCAGACCGGCTTAGCATGACAATAGCCGATTGAAGCACCTAAAGTCTAGCATATGGATGAACAAGTCATGGATGAATTGGAGGGATCTGATAGGTATGAGACTGACAGAGGTGACTAGAATGCTTAGGTCTAGGCTAAGGGTGGTCTAGCAAGTATGAGGGCATTATACTTGGACTTAAACCTCATGTTTGAGGTTTTCAGTTGACTGGGGCTTTCGACCAGTCGATTAGTCAAGTGTTTTGACACTTGGAAACCGAGTCGACTTGTAGTAGTCGACTGAGATTATAAGCAGTGGATTGTCGTGAGTCGACTGGGGTTCATCTGCGGTGAAATGGCCTGGCAGTCAACTGTCGGCATTGGGCAGTCGACTGATGGCTTGAGCAGTTGACTGCCATGGATAGCAGTAGAATGTTGGTCGAGGTTACGGGAGCAGAATGCTCGTAGCCGACTGGTCAGTCGGCTATGGCCCTGGCAGTCGACTGTCAGTGTAATCGTTGGCTTGAATGCCAATGTAGATTAAGTCCATTGTGAAACAACGACACTATTGGCAGTCGACTGCCAGGCGAAAATTCAGGTCGCAAGGAGGCTTAAAAGGAGCTCAACGGGAGGGATTTCCATAGCGATTTTTGGGGTGATTTTGGAGGGGAATTACTGCTGCATTCCAGACCTTCAAGGCCAATCCAAAGCAAGTAACAATCAAGAAATCCAAAGTTCTTGTGTAAAGTGTTCTTTACTTGTTTTGTGTATTGCTTAGTTTTTCTTGTTGGAATTCATTGTATTACTATTGTAATCTTTGTACGAAATTTCTCCACCTCTGACTTGTTGTTGAGAAAGAGTTTTATTAGTGGTGTTGTCATCACTAGAGCTCATTGAGCTCGCCCCATGGAGTAGAAACCCTAAGGTTCCGAATCACGTATATCATTGTGTATTTTGTATTGTGATTGTGTATTTGTCTCTATATTCATATTTTATTTCATATTTCTGCTGCGCTAACCGAATTGTAGAGACAAACAAATGAATTCCATCAAGCGATCGAGAATGCGCTATTCACTCGCCCCTCTAGCGGTCACCAACGGTCCCTACAATTGGTATCAGAGCGAGGCCACTCTTCAAGGTTTGAAAACTAAGGGAGCACGCTAGAGGGAAGAAGATGGAGTTTGAAGAAAAATCGGGATGGGACATCAACACCCCAATTCCATACACCTTCTATGGACAAGAAGGGTTTGAGCAATGGAGGACATGAATGGAGGACTTCATGATGATGATGAACATTAAGCTATGGTCCGCCTTGATGGAAGGCTTTGAATTGCCAAGAGGGTCAAAGGGAGGATATCTCAAGAAGAAGAGATGGACTCAAGACTAACTCCAAAAATCTGAGACAAATGACAAGGTAATCGATATGGTAGTTGATTTAATACCTAACGAGTTATTGTTCAAGATAGGTGAATTTCAAGATGCCAAGGATCTATGGAGAAAATTGGCAATGCTTCACGAAAAATCTGAATCGGCTCAAGAAGAGGAGGAGGTCGAAGAAGCAAGTTCATCCTCACAAGAAAGTGAGGAGTCAAAAGTTGAGAAGGAGTCAACTTCTGGATCGGTAGAAGAGGAAGAAGTAAAAGAAGCCTCCACCTCTAGGATTGAGGGGGAGGAGATTAGATCATCTACACTGGAGCAACCACAAAAGGAACCATCAACCTCCGATCGAGAAGATGAACAAGCTTAAGAGGCTTCCACTACTGACCTAGGTAACTCGAGCACATTAATAAATAATAAAAATCATATTATGTATTTTGAGTGTAGGGAAGTCGGACACTACAAGAGCAAGTGTCCGAAACGGGTCAAGAAGACGACACAAGTCGTGCCAAAGGCCAAGGAACCCGGTCCCCCAATAATTAAAAACAAGGAGCACATCATTTGCTTCAAATGTAAACAACAAGGGCATTATAGGAGTCAATGCCCTAGGGGGAGGAAGAAGACTCAAGAGGGAGCATCATATGTAGGGGGAGCCTCTAAGGCAAACCCTAAGGTATATTTTAGTAATGCACCTTCTTTAATTAATAGGAAAAAGCATGCTAAGAATTTTATTGCTATTATTCATGAACAAAAGCATGCTAGAAATAGATTTTATTCCCTAGGTGATAAACATGTCAATCTTAGAAATAAGAAGAAATTTGGGACTAGTGTCCCTAGAAAAATTATACCTAAGGCAAGTATTAAGAAGATAGAAAATCATTTAGGCATTAACCCTAAGAAGGGTAGGCATATGCCTAAGAAATGGAACAATGCCCAAAGAATAAATGAAAAAACAAAAATTGGGCATTTGGAGTTGGAAAATCAAGTCTTGAGGTCAAGGCTTGAAAAACTTGAAAAGACCCTTGCATAGATGCAAAACTCAATTAAAGGGTCAAATTATAAAAACCTAGAGTCTAGGAGGCAAGGCTCATCTATGGGCAAGAAAGGCTTGAGCCACAAGCCTAGGTTCAAGGTAGATAAGCCTACCTATCACAATGTTCCATTCGATTATGGAACTAGTACTAGGTCTAGAAAAACCAAGGTCACAAGGGAAGTCATCCCTAGAGTTGACCATGGTAGGTACCTAGTGGCTAGGGTTTCGAAGAAAACTAGGGAAGCTACTAAGAAGGTTACAAGGGGAGTTACCCCTAGAGTTAACCTAGGCAAGACCCAAATGACCAAGGCAACCAAGCCTAGAAGGGTCATTAGGAGGGTATCTAGGGAGGTTATCCCTAAGGAATACCTAGTAAACCCAAGGAGCTCCAATAGGTATTGAGTTCCTTAGAGCGTGATCGATTCGCGCTAAATGGGTTAGGTTGTGTCAACTTTAAATGGATGGGTAGTTAACCTAACCATGGTAAAGGTGACACTTTAGGTCATTTTCAAGGTTATGGGTACCTTGGAAATAAGTTTGATCTTATATCCTAAAGGATTTTAGGATGTGCCAATATCATTTAAGAAGATTGATAAGTTGATCAAATTGACACAAGTTAGGTCTTAGAGTCATAGTGTGTCATTTTGGATTTTTGGCACACTTGGGGAATTAGTGATTATATGGCAAAATGAACTTAATAATAACAAATGACAATTAACACTAAAATTTAGGTATTGTTATACCTTCATATTTTATTTGCCATGATTGATTTGTCATATGTCATGTCATGACATCATATTTATTTTCATCATTTTATATGTCATGATAATGCTTAGGTTTAAGGTTTTATATCGTGTGTATTTAGATTTAATCATATGTCATGACATCATTATTATTGTTATTTTCTTTATTTATGCTATCATTTATTCCATGATCATATTTCATGCATTAATAAAATTGAGTTAAGAACTATGGCATAACTTGAAGTCCCATGTATAAGGGAGTCAAGTAGTGTTGCCTTAGAGAATGAATGAAACCCTAGATTAGGATGAACAAAACTCACATCTTACATCAAATTGACTTGTATGTGTTTTCATACACCTTATACATATGTGAGATTCTAGGAAATGAGTTAAGTTTAAGGTGCATAGTGTTTGCATCTAGATGAACTCAAACTCATCTTATATCATTGGTGGATCATGGGGAAAGCTAATGTACAAGCTCATGTGCATTGAGACCATTGATCATGATCCAATATAGGTTTCCAAAACATTTTAAAATTATTTTAGAAAACCTTAGTGTATTCTATCTTTTGATAGGAATCACCATTGAGAGAGTTGATACAAAGTAGGGCTAAAACATTGAACTTTTCAATGGTTTTGAACTTTGTGTCAAACTCATTATTTTATGGGTATTTTATTTTTTAAATATTTTTCATAATATTTGTTATAAGTATTATACGTATGAATTTTCAATATTTTTCAAATTATATATAATTATTTATGTATTTCGAAAATCCATTTCTGATTTTTGAAATTCTCATTTAAATCGATCATTAGCTTAAACAATGATCAAGGCGTCAATGATAGAATTTCGGATAAACTAGGGTTAGGATAACTACTCCTAACCCTAGGATATGCTTTGGAGAGCATTGAAAAGGGTGAAAATTCATTGGATATGGATTAGGAGAGTTGTTTAGGGTATGTATCAATTTTAAGGTGTGTGAAAGTTCAAGGTTGAACTTTTAATCTTAATTTTGATGGTTTAGTGTTCCTATAGGCTTAGGGACTCTCCAAGGACATTGTTGGTGCAATGGTCAAGGGGGAGCAAGCCATTAGGGGGAGGTTATCTATCATGGGATAATGGATGTGTTCTTCCTCATGTGGAGGAGAATTGGGAGAGTTTATAATAAGCCTCTCTTTAGTGATATGACACTTATCACTAGGAAGAGTGAAGGCATCCTAGGTGTTTTTGGACCAAGGGAGAGATTGTATGATCTCATTGGGATATGAGACATTGACACCCTTGGGGAGAATCTTTTTGATGTATGACAAAAAGGGGGAGAATTAAAGGGAGAAGTTATGAGAATGTAGAATTACCAATTTGGGAGTATTGGTAAGGAGATTTGAGTTAGGTGACCTAACTCAAAGGTATTTGTGGTTTTTGTCAAACATCAAAAAGGGAAAGATTATTGGTTTAATCGGCCCAAGTCATGATTGACCAGACTCGAGTTTGACTCGAGTAGTGTTTTGATGTTTGACATTGATGTTCGACAAAATATATAATAATGTGATTGTCATGGGAAAGTCCAAGTCATGGGTACTTGGCATGGAAAGTCCGAGCATGGGCAAGGGAAAGTCCAAGCTTGAGTCTTGGCAAATGGAAAGTCCAACATGGGTTAGCAGGGAAAGTCCAAGCATGGGTCTTGGCAAGGGAAAGTCCAAGCTTGAGACTTGGCAAATGGAAAGTCCAACATGGGTTGGCAAGGAAAGTCCAAGGGGTGATATTGGCAGCGTAAATTCCAAGAGGGAGTCTTGGCAGCATAAGTCCAATGGTTGGCGACGTAAAGTCCAAGCGGTAGTCTTGACAGCGTAAGACCAATGTACCTTGGCAGTGTAGACAAACTTAGCATTACAATAGCCAATAGAAGCACCTGAAGGCTAGCGTATGGATGAACAAGTCATGGATGACTTGGAGGGATCCGATAGGCGTGAGGCTGATGGAAGTGGCTAGAAGACTTAGGTCTAGGCTAAGGGTGGTCTAGCAAGTATGAGGGCATCATACTTGGGGTTAAACCTCATGTTTGAGGTTATCAGTCGACAAGGGCTTTGGACCAGTCGATTGGTCAAGTGTTTTGACCCTTGGCAGCCGAGTCCACTTGTAGCAGTCAACTGGAATTATAAGTAGTCAACTGCCATGAGTTGACTGGGGTTCGACTATGGCAAAATAGCCTTGGAAGTCGACTGCTAGCATTGGGCAATCGACTGATGGCTTGAGCAATCAAATGCCATGGATGGCAATCGACTGCTGGTTAGGGTTACGGGAGCAGAATGCTCAGTAGTCGACTAGTCAATCGGTTACGACCCTGGCAGTCGACTACTGAGTAATGGCAGTCAACTACCAGTGTAATCGTTGGCTTGAATATCGACGTGGATTAAGTCCGTTGTGAGATAATGACACTATTGGCAGTCGACTGGGGCCTTATGGCAGTCAACTGCCAGGTGGAAATCCAAGTCACAAGGAAGCTTAAAAGGAGCTCGACGGGAGGGATTTGGACAGCGATTTTTTGAGCGATTTTGGAGGGGAATTGCTTCTGCATTCCAAACCTTTAAGGCCAATCCAAAGCAAGCAATCCAAAGTTCTTGTGTAAAGTGTTCTTTACTTGTTTTTGTGTATTGCTTAGTTTTTCTTATTGGAATTCATTGTATTACTGTTGTAATCTTTGTACGAGGTTTCTCCTCCTCTAAATTATTGTCGAGAAGGAGTTTTATTAGTGGTGTTGTCATCACTAGAGCTAGTTGAGCTCGCCCCATGGAGTAGGAACCCTAAGGTCCGAACCACATATATCATTGTGTATTTTGTGTTGTGATTGTGTATTTGTCTCTATATTCGTATTGTATTTTGTATTTCCACTAAGCTAACTGAATTGTAGAGACAAACGAATGAATTCCATCAAGCAATCGAGAATGCGCTATTCACCCCCCCCCCCCACTCTAGCGGTCACCAACGGTCCCTACATTTTCTTCATCCGGTAGCTTTGTTCTTCATCACAACTTCTCCGATAGATTTTGTTTAGTTTCGGACAACAATTTTTTCCATGTGTTGATGTGTTGATTGTTCTTCAAGCTTAATTGGTTGAATGATTGTAATCAAAATTACCTTTCTTGTTTAGATTGCATGTGCTTGATTTAATTTGTTTCATGCCTATGTAGTGTTCAATGACATGTTTCTATAAGTAATTAGGTTGTAGTTAGTTAGATTAGATTTAATTTCATGCTTTACTTTACATCGTATTATTCTGAATTGTTGTTTAAATTTCTACACTTTCTTTATATTTTTTTACTGCTCTTATTTGAATGCTTAGTTTAAGTTTTCTTTAATTTCATCGCAATCATAGTTTAGTTAGATTAGAGTTTGATTATGTGCATTGTCATTTGTTCAGCATGATTAGACTTTTAAATTCTAAACCCCATTTATAAATAGAAAATCAAAAGAAATAATTAATAATCCTAAGACAACTATTCTCTCAATTACACTCGTTGGGACACAATCCTAGTCATCCTATACTACATTAGTGTAGAGAGGGGATTTGGTAATTTGTTTTGATATGACGTATTGTGATGATGCGTTATCAATGCTTACCTTGTCCTCCTATAGAAGACTCGGACTCACCTCTTCACTCGAGGCTTACCTATTGGCTATCCTACCGAACATACCGTGCTTGACATCTAATCTGACTCACCCAGGGTTCCCACCAGCTTTTCAATCTTCTGACCCAACTGGGCTCCCTGTCGGTTGTCCGATCTCCTAACCTAATCGATCTTATGTAGATGTCCAGTCCACACAACCCATTTGGACTTTTTTCCTAGTGTCTGGTCCTCCTGATATGTCAAATCTTTTGCCTAGTTTCCAGTCTACATGACTTACTAGGACTTCCTGTTAAGCCTACACACTTAACATGCATATCAATTCACAGGTTCATTCTAACATTTAAGCCCAATTCATACATCAAAATACAAGAGTGGTGCTCCCTGCACCAACACAGTCGACTGCTAGGGTATTTGTTAGGAATAAGCCAATGTGGATTTGTCCGTTGTGAGACAACGGATAGGCGAGAAGTCGACCGGAGCTTTTTGGTAGTTGACTACTAGGAGGAAAATTAACCCGAGCCTAGCTTTATAAGGATACTTCGTGGAGGATTTGGAGCAGCAATTTTCGGGGGGATTTTGAAAAGGAAGTATTGTTGCATTCCAGACCTTCAAAAGCAACCCAAACCAACCAATAAGCAAGTAAGCAATCAAAAGTTCTCTTTGTAAAAGTTTCTTTACTTATTATTGTATATGCATCTTATATTTAGTTGTAGTTTATTGTTTATTGTTGTAAACATCCTGTAAGTGGTTTCTCCACCTCCGGAGTATTTTTTGAGAAGGAGAAGTTTGTTAGTGGTGGTGTGCATTGACAACTATCATTTTATCATATTATTTTGGTCCTTAATGTAGGGATGTATATAGAAAAGTCTAAATTTTATATGAACATCTTTATTTTGAAATAAGAATAACATGATCATTGTTTGCATATTTTTATGGTTATGAAATATTGTCTAATACTTTACATTGTAGATAACATGGTGTGTGGTGTCACACAGGAGATCATGTTATTGGCCCCTTGAAAAGTATAAGTAAAGGCTCACAACCAAGATGGCTTTGGACAAACCATCGGAATGGTTGTAGTGTGATTTGGTATTGGTTTGTCTTGACCATAGAATCACACTAGTGCACTTTGTGTGTATTGAGCAGGATCGACTTAGAGGTGATTCGATTTATTGCTGACTACATAATTGAATCGGACCTCAGATATTATATTGTACAAACTCTTAATCCCGATATAAAAATGGGCACATATACTTAGTACTCATCTCTTTGATTTACCAATGAGCGAGATTTATAGATTAAATCGATAGGCTCGATAAGTTGGGAGATGATATTATTTATATGGTGTGTCGTTGATTATAGGAGAAAACCATGTCCTATATATTAGGATGATGATGTCCCCTTGAGGAGCTCATAAGGTTCATCATGTAAACCCTGCAGGTGGACTTGGTCCGGCATGATGAAAATGTTGAGTGGTACTACTAAAGGAGTTAGATGTTGATTAATTAATGGTCAGTAAATTAATTAATCGATGGATATTCGAGATCTTAAACACGGGGAGAAAATATACAAATAATATATGGATCCCATATTATCATATGGGGGTTGGTGAGGTAGATCAATGATGATCCTTTAGTGGATTGGATCATCATTAGTGGATCGGACTTTATGTGGGCTTGATCCATGGGTGGCCAAGATCCAACTCCTCCTCATGGTCCCAAATGTAGCCTATTAACACCTCATGAAGATTAGATCCAATGGATGAAAACAAAACTCTATATCCAAAGGTGGAGATTAAATCTCTAGATCTGACGGTTGAGATTAAATCTCTAGATCCGACGGTTGAGATTAAATCCCTAGAACCAATGGAGGAGATTAAATCATGGCTTGAGCCCAACTCTATAAATAGAGATCATAAAGTGGGCGACAAGATGATGATGGCTTAAGGGGATTAGGGTTTGCTTCCTTTGGAGGCTAGGAATCCGAGTTGGTTTAGGATTTGGTTTGGGTGGCTAGGGTTTTGGGAGCTTATGGGTGGGCGGCAACTCAAGGAGGGTTTTTCTTCTTCCTCCTAAGGTGTGGCCTGTTCCTTCCATCTTCTCTCTACCTTGGCTTGTGCTCATCCTAATCTTCTTCCCCACTTCCATGGCCGGCCATAAGGAGAGCTAGGATTAGGGTTTGGAGGCTTAGGGTTTAGGAGGCTTGGGTGGCACCAAATAAGGAAGTAGTTTGTTTTCTTCTTCCTATCCTTTGGCGGCCGGTGCCCACAGCCCTATCCCAGCCCTTGGCCGGCATCCAAAGACCCCTTCTCCTTCTCCTTAGGTGGTGGAAACAAGATATAGGGCTTTCCCTTGGTGTCTTGGCCGGTTTCCACCATTATCTCCTTCTCCTTGTTGGCCAGAGGCAAGCATTCTCCTTGTTGCTTGTTGGTTGGCCATAGGAAGGAGAAGAGCTTTGTTTCTATTCTTCCTCTTGCTTTGGAAAAGCAAGGAAGGAAGATTTGCGATCTAGGAGCTTCGACTTTTGGTAGAGCGTCGCCCACACGACGTCCGAAAGGAACAAGGGCATACATTAGAAGATCGAGAGGTATATCGATTCTCTAATTCTTATATGTTATATGTTTGTATTTGTTTTTCAATTAAGAGCATGATATAAATCTGTATATGGCTAAATAATACTTGGATCCAGAGCATAAATACAAAAACCGGCGATCCGGACATCGTCTATTCCGTGGCTACTCGTAGAATAGAGGATGGTCGCTTCAACAACAAGTTTATTCAAGTGACCTTTCTAAACGAATAGCACGACGATGGCTTGGTTGTTTGGGCAATCCCTTTTGTCTAGGATTAAATTTTTAATCCGGGGACAAAGGAGGGATCGCCATGATCAAACGATCGGGGTGAAGTGGGAAGCGAAGTTTTCCCTCACGGACTCGATAAGCTAAAACCATTAAATTGGTATGATGGCTTCCGGGGCAAATCCCCCTTCAATTGGTATCAGAGCCAAGGTTTTCGGTTTTGTGTGTTTAGGATTCGGTAAATTTTTATGCACTTTTTCATATATTATATGTGTCGGATAATAGTAGGATATGCGTAGTTTAACTCTTTGGTTGCAAGCATAAGATCCGACTATTATGGTCATATGTGTGTATGTGATTGTATGTGTGTAAATATTTATTTTGTTGAATCCTCGGGGTTGACGAGGCTAGTATTTAGTTTTTGTAAATTAAATACGACATTGTTTAGCCACTCTTTATTTTATTTTACTTTCGATCTAGATTTCATGTACACTCCCTCGTGGAGTATAGGATCGATGGATGTAAATTAAAATAGGTTTTAGTCTCGGCTCGGATCTCCAGATGGCTCGTACATGGCGTAGGAGGAGCGGACGAGATGGCGATGCGATGGGAGTCATATTGAAGACAAAAGCCATAATAGTTGGAAAATAATTTATTTTTCATATTTATTGCTTTTTTTTTATATGCATGTCATAGGCTAGAAAATTCCTCATTTTCAAATTACTAAGTGGGAGAGGGATATTTTTATAAATTCCCACGGCCTCCATTAAAATTTGACATGTGATGCAAGCAAACTTGTGCGTCAGCTCTGAGTGCCTTCCTCCCCATCAGATGAGTTTGTTTGCGGATCACAAGGTCGAATATGGTTATAGGCAATTATCAAGGAGTGTGTGTACTTCTCCATCGGAAGGCACATTGTTGGTGCAGTGGGCACCAAAGTCGAACCGGTATTTTGATTATGGCAAAAGGCTCAATAGTTAAGGGTATATTTGTTATCTTATGAGCTCAATTAAGTGTGCAGAAATGCTAAAGTTGAGCGGAAGGTCTGCGACACCCGGTGGGAACCGAGGTGGTCGGGCAACGCCAGAGGGACTTCGGAGGAAGCCGAGGTACTCGGGTGAAGACCGGAAGCGAGGCTACAAGGTAAGCTCGTGTGAAAGCGAAGCAAGGTCGTTAAGCGTAGATCCGACCCAATACCTCCAATGGAAGGTCTAGGTCGAGATCAGATGGTTAGAACCATCGTACTTTATATTTTAAGCTAACTTGTACTGCAGTCCAAAACCCTTTGACTACAGTCAACTGCTAGTCAAGTTCCAGCCTCTAGAAGAGCTCGAATTTCAAGGGGGTGAATTTGGACTTGACTCGTGTTTTGGTACAAAGGGTGATGTGGCATCAAGGTGGACATCCAAACCATCACCAAGCTTCCTTGTGGTGGACGCCCAAGATAAGGTGAGTTGGCACAAGATGGTTGGCTCCCATGATGTGGCACAAGTTGAATGGCTCCAACAAGTTGGCGCCCAAGGAGGTTGGAGGTGGCACAAGGTGGTTGGATGAAACACCTCATCCTCAAGTTGGCGCCCAAGGAGGTTGGAGGTGGCACAAGGTGGTTGGATGAAACACCTCATCCTTGAGTTGGCGCAAAGGATGTGGATGAACAAGTCTTGGGGTATAAGAACCTCACCTTGGACACTACCTATGTCTAAATTCATAGATCAATATCCATAAATAGACATGTTCAAGCCAAGCAAATAACAAGAATTCAAGAGCTCTCAACCCGCCGTCGTAACGCCGTTACTACTACTCACATGTGCTACGACGCGCCGACAAGCTACAAGCTACATCTTCTACTTATAAGAGTTGTCGGTATATTTATTTAAGTTCTACTTCTTTAAATTGTCCTTGTGCTTTAATCGTAACAAGGAAAGGGGGAGTGTCCCTTTGCCTTGATTTCTTTTTGTAATCGTTGCTCCTACCTCCAACGAGGAGGAGTGGTTTTAGTGAATTGCCCTCCGTACGTGATCAAGGATCACTAGGGCCCTTGATTAGCAATCGAAAGAATGTGAACCAACTAAAAATATCTTGTCTACGTTAAATTTACGCTTTGCAATATCTACTTGCTTTTTACTTATTTGCAAAAGTTTTTAACGACATGTATCGCTATTCACCCCTCTAGCGACACTTTCGATCCAACAATTGGTATCGAGTAAGGCGCTAAGATTCGGTGAAACCACGAATCTTGCTTTTTTTTTCTTTTTTTTAGTGTTTTTTTATGTATTTATTTCTGTTTTCGTATAATTATTTCACTTGCTTATCTTCTCCTACATATAGAATTGCATTAGAGGCTTTAGGATCCGGATAAGGTTGTCCTTGGGTTAGATCCGAGTAAGGTTGTCCTCGGAACTTCAACGACATTCGCATTTGATTGTTTATTTCTTTTGCAAGTTACATTTTATATATCTTTTTACTTCCCTCTACTAATCCAAGGCGAAAGTCTTGGAATATTCTTTCCGTGTGTGTTTTGCAAGATTCTTTTAAAGTCGTTCTTCTTCTTGTTTTTAAATGGCCCATCTCGAAGGGTTTAGCACCTTGACCCGTTTTACAGTAATGACTTTCGTTATTGGAAGGGTCGGATGGAATGCTTTCTTAAAACCCAAATCGAGATGTGGATCGATAATCAAACCGGTTTCACACTTCCTATTAATGAAGATGGTGAATCTTTGGGTTACGATCAATGGTCAAATTCCATGAAAAACAAGTAGAAGCCGATGCAAGGCAACTCAAATCTTGCAATGTGGGTTGTCCAAGGAAGAGCTCAACCGTCGGCCCCTTCATTAGTGCAAAGGACTTATGGACCAAGCTAGTGGAACTACACGAAGGCACCGACGACACGAAGGTATGTAAAAGAGATTTACTTTTAAATAAATTGTATAACTTGAAAATGCAGGAAAACAAGACCGCAACTCAACTACATGCTCGTATCCAAGACATCGTCAACCAACTCCATGCCATCGGACAAAAGGTCGAGAATCGCGACCTTATCGGTATTCTCTTAACTCGTTTCCTAGGACCACCTTGTGGGCATCCATGGTCGATGCCTACAAGGTCTCCAAGGACCTTTCTAAGATTAGGTTAGGCGAATTGTTTTGAACTTGAATTACATGAGCAAACTAACGTGGTCGAGCCGAGAAGAGTATTGCGTTAGTTGCGAGGTTCCAAGAAGAAGAAGCCCCAAGCAAGCCACCCTCGGAGGAAGAAGGCGATATCCAAGCTCTAATGGCCAAGCCGGAGCACGACTCGAAACGAAGAAGAGTCCGAGTCCGAATCCGATGATGAGCTTCCATTCAAGACAAGCCACGGATCCGTATCCGGGTTCAAAAGAATCATTAAGGGTAAGTCGGTCGTTACTTAATACTTTGTATGGTGCAATTAAATTTTTAAATAAGAAACTAGCTAAGTCCGAGTCCAAGGTCGAGACCCTAATTGAGGAGGTTAACCTTCTCAAACATGAGGTCTCCCTAACCTCTTCGACTACTCGTATTCAAGAGGAGGACTCAACTCAAGTTGAAAAGCTTGAAGTTGAGAACTCGCTTTTGAAAACACAAGTCGAAGACCTTAGGAACACGTTGGAAAGGTTCACTTTGGGATCCAAGGGACTTGACCTCTTACTTGGATCACAAAGGGCCGTGTACAACAAGGCCGGACTCGGGTTTAACTCAAATACAACCAATAAGTCATATATGTCTATAGTAAACCAACATAAGAAAAATGTCCAAGCATGGGTCCCTAAGACCACTTTGATTTCAACTTTAGGATCTAACATGTATTGGGTTCCCAAGGACCAAATTCACTATGTGAATAGACCCACTCGATTCAATGGTTCAGGGGAAGCCAATACAAAATGTATTTTTGTTAAGTCTTAGAAATTGCATGCTTAGTTTTTCCTTTATTTTTAGAATGGTTAGATAGGACTCATAACCAACTAAAATCTGCGAAAGATTGAGCCTCGGGAGCCTCTTTTCAAAATAAACCAACTAAAATCCTAAGAAAGGATTGAGCCTCGAGCCTCTTTTCAAAAATAACTAGTTAGACCAAGGCGTAGTCTCAAGTAAGTCGAGTTATCAATTTCTTGAAATTAGCTTTGTCTAAGGAAGTGGTCGTTGTTCCGATCAAAGAAGGCCTCGTGCCTCGCCACGACACGGAAGCTAATCTCTTGAAAAGATTACTTGATGAGCTTAGACTAAATCGAATCTAACCTAATGTTGGTTAATTTAAATTCATTAAAATTAATCAAGTAAAATTGAAAGTCATCTCACAATAACACATAGGAATAACATGTTTTGATCATGTAGATATTGGTGAGATGATTTAGGTTTAAAAACTTACAAACAACCCTTTAGTAATTCCAATATCCGATCCAACTACCTTATGTGTAGGATCCTTATGGTAAAGAGGCACCAAAAGACCTCGTACGAGATTTATCACGATAAAATACCGAACATCAAGTACTTTAGGGTATTTGGATGCAAGGTACATATCTTAAACACTAAGGATTACCTAGGGAAATTCAAATCCAGAACCTCTACTGGAACCTTTCTAGGATACTCAACCACCAGTAGAGCTTATAGGGTATACAATCACGACACTCTTAGAGTCGAAGAAACCATTAATATAGTTTTCGACGAAGGACACAAACCCGTTCAATCCTTAACAAAACCAACTAGCAAATCAACTTATAGCGAACCCGACTCTGATCTTGAACTTGAATCTCGTCCTAACCCAAGTCATCCTATCGACCAAGTGATAGATGACCCTAACCCAAGTCATCATATCAATCAAGTTATAGGTGATCCAAATTTAAAGGTTCGAACTAGAGCTTCATATCGAAACCTTAGTCAAATCTCGTTAATTTCCAAAATCGAACCCAAAACTATTGAACAAGCACTTCTTGATCCCGACTGGATTATTGCTATGCAAGAAGAGCTAGCTCAATTTACTAGAAATGAAGTCTGGGAATTAGTACCACCACCTAAAGAAAAATCAATTATTGGAACAAGGTGGGTATTTCGAAATAAACTTGATGATAAAGGTGAAGTAGTTAGAAATAAAGCTAGGTTAGTCGCAAAAGGGTTTAGTCAAGTCGAAGGTTTAGATTACGATGAGACCTACGCCCCCGTAGCCAGACTAGAGTCCATCCGAATGTTGTTAGCATATGCTGCACATCGAGGTTTTAAATTGTTTCAAATGGATGTCAAGTCAGCATTTTTGAATGGATACATTAAGGAAGAAGTTTACGTCAGTCAACCTCCCGGATTCGAAAATCTAGATAAACCTGACCATGTCCTTAGACTTAAGAAAGCCCTATATGGACTCAAACAAGCCCCAAGAGCTTGGTACGAAAGGCTTTCGATCTATCTTAAGTCCAAATGATTCAACCAAGGTTTAGTCGACCCAACCTTATTCGTTAAAACCGTAGGAAAAGAAATCTTTATAGCCCAAATCTATGTAGATGATATAATTTTTGGAACTACCAACTCGATCCTGCTAAACGAATTCATCTCACTTATGGAAAGTGAATTTGAAATGAATTTAGTGGGAGAGTTAAGTTTCTTCTTAGGTTTACAAATTAAACAAACTAAAGATGGAATATATTTACATCAACAAAAATATACTAAGGACTTAATAAATCGATTTGGAATGCAAGATGCTAAAATAATCAATACACCTATGGAAACTAATGTTAATATAAACGAAGATGTAGAAGGAAAACCCGTTGACCTAAAATACTATAGGAGCGCAATAGGAAGTCTCCTATACTTAACCGCGAGCCGACCCGACATTTTATTCGCGGTAAGTATGTGCGCAAGGTTACAAACCTGTGCCAAGGAGTCTCACCTAACCCTAGTCAAGCATATCCTTAGATATCTAAAGGGCACGCTAAACGTAGGTATTTGGTACCCTAGATCTACCGAGTTTAATCTAATCGGCTACTCCGACTCCGACTATGCTGGTAGTAAACTCGATAGAAAGAGCACGAGTGGTTGTTGTCAAATCCTCGGCTCGAGTCTAGTGAGTTGGTGCGAGGAAGCGACATGCGTTGCCTTATCTACCACCGAAGCCGAATACGTTGCGATGGGTGAGTGTGTCTCTCAGCTCCTGTGGATGAAGCACACTCTCCAAGACTTTAGCTTAATCTTTAACAACATTAAAACCTACATAGATAACATTAGTTCAATTAACTTAACTAAAAATCCAATATGTCATTCTAGGACAAAACATATAGAAGTTAAACACCACTTCATTAGGGAACATGTAACTAATGGAACTATACAACTAGAGTATGTTGAGTCCAAATCAAACCTAGCGGACATCTTCACCAAACCACTACCCGGGAATTTAGTTTATTAAGACGAAAGTTAGGTATGTGCGTAATAGAGTAGGATTTAAATTTTTCTATATATGTACTCTACTTTTGCTTCTTTTTATGAAATTAGCCTAAGTCTTACCTTAGAAATCATATTGGGAACTTGCTTGGACTTACAAACCCTAAAATATATTTACAAACTTTTTGAGTTAAGGCAAAAGGGGGAGAAAGTCACAAAAGTAACCAAAATTAACCAAAATTAAAGGGGAAGAAAGTAAACAAAATTATTACCAAAATTAAAGGGTAAGAAAGTAAACAAAATTATTACCTTTTATATTAAGTAATTCCGTTTACTTAAGCAACTATTAAGGTGGAGTAAAAATTATTTTTCAAGAACTCACCTTCGGTCAAGGGGGAGGTTACCTCAAAGGGGAGAACTTGAAACAATAATATTTCTCACTCATGCTTAATCTTTATGCTAGCTCACTCATGCTTAATCTTTATGCTAGCTCATTCATACTTAATCATTATGCTAGCTCATTCATATTTAATCATTATGCTAGCTCATTCATATTTAATCTTTATGCTAGCTCATTCATATTTAATCTTTATGCTAGCTCATTCATGCTTAATCATTATGCTAGCTCATTCATATTTAATCTTTATGCTAGCTCATTCATGCTTAATCATTATGCTAGCTCATTCATATTTAATCATTATGCTAGCTCATTCATATTTAATCTTTATGCTAGCTCATTCATGCTTAATCATTATGCTAGCTCATTCATATTTAATCTTTATGCTAGCTCATTCATGCTTAATCATTATGCTAGCTTACTGTTATGCTTAATTTTTCCTTAAATTTTGTGTGGGTTTGCAATTAATCAAAATGGGGGAGTTTGTTGGTGCAAATGGGCACCAAAGTCGAACCAGTATTTTGATTATGGCAAAAGGCTCAATAGTTAAGGGTATATTTGTTATCTTACGAGCTCAATTAAGTGTGCGAAATGCTAAAGTTGGCGGAAGGTCGCGACACCGGTGGGAACCGAGGTGGTCGCGAACGCCGAGGACTTCGAGGAGGCCGAGGTACTCGGGTGAAGACCGGAAGCGAGGCTACAAGGTAAGCTCGTGTGAAAGCGAAGCAAGGTCGTTAAGCGTAGATCCGACCCAATACCTCCAATGGAAGGTCTAGGTCGAGATCAGATGGTTATAACCATCGTACTTTATATTTTAAGCTAACTTGTATCGCAAAACCCTTTGACTACGCTAGTCAAGTTCTAGCCTCGAGAAGAGAATTTCAAGGGGGTGAATTTGGACTTGACTCGTGTTTTGGTACAAAGGGTGATGTGGCATCAAGGTGGACATCCAAACCATCACCAAGCTTCCTTGTGGTGGACGCCCAAGATAAGGTGAGTTGGCACAAGATGGTTGGCTCCCATGATGTGGCACAAGTTGAATGGCTCCAACAAGTTGGCGCCCAAGGAGGTTGGAGGTGGCACAAGGTGGTTGGATGAAACACCTCATCCTCAAGTTGGCGCCCAAGGAGGTTGGAGGTGGCACAAGGTGGTTGGATGAAACACCTCATCCTTGAGTCTTGGGGGATAAGAACCTCACCTTGGACACTACCTATGTCTAAATTCATAGATCAATATCCATAAATAGACATGTTCAAGCCAAGCAAATAACAAGAATTCAAGAGCTCTCAACACGCCGTAAATGCCGCTACTACTACTCACATTTGCTACGACGAAGTGCCGCCGACAACGAAAGCTACATCTTCTACTTATAAGAGTTGTCGGTATATTTATTTAAGTTCTACTTCTTTAAATTGTCCTTGTGCTTTAATCGTAACAAGGAAAGGGGGAGTGTCCCTTTGCCTTGATTTCTTTTTGTAATCGTTGCTCCTACCTCCAACGAGGAGGAGTGGTTTTAGTGAATTGCCCTCCGTACGTGATCAAGGATCACTAGGGCCGTGGATTAGCAATCGAAAGATTGTGAACCACGTAAAAATATCTTGTCTACTTTATATTTCCGCTGTGCACTCTCTACTTGCTTTTTACTTATTGCAAAAGTTTTTTAACGACATCGTATCGCTATTCACCCCCCCCCCTCTAGCGACACTTTCGATCCAACACACATAACCCGAGATAATTACCTTGGTACTGAGTAATGGTGAACACTTAGATACAAATATAAGTATCCTCCCAATCGGAGTCACTGCTTTTATTTTTAAGGCCGAAGAGAAACCAACTATTAATTTTACTTGTCAAAAAGTTAGGTTGACAAGATAGAAAAATTAATGGGTAAAATCTCCTCTTACAAATGTAGAATTCGTATACGTCCACACGATCATGGCATGCGATATTCTCGGTGTTTAGAGGTGTTGGTTGACTTTAAAATTTTATTATTTGAGGAATCAAAATTTTTTTGAAATCTACAGTAATGATCTATGTGATTCTTAGGATTTTCAAAATGACTTTCAATCCACTTGCTATGATACTAAAGAAAATAAACTTACTGTACATAATTATGATGATTGGAAAAGAATCTAGATATTGTCTTATCTGCTAAGGAGTACAAGTATGCACTCTTCGAAGAATGTCCTCAAGCCATGGTTTCTCAACAAGGTTTCTACTTCTAAGCCGAAAGGCAAGAAGAAGGAGAAACAAGGTGGAGCAAAGGTGGTGGGAGGATCTCAGGGAGGAGTGAAGAAGCCGAAAGGCAAATACTTCACTTACAACCAGGATGGACATTGGAAGAAGGACTGTCCCAATCCAAAGTAGAACAAAGATATATGCTTTGGACTAGTCATTGAAAAATGATTAGCGATGTTATCTACTGGCACCTGGTGTGTAGATATAGGAGCCACTAGCAGGGGTTTTAGGAAACCCGACGACTAGCTAAAGGGGAGATTACCATTTACTTGGGCAATGTCATGAAGGTTGCGGCTAGAGCAGTGGGAGAAGTTTTATTTATCTCTTGAGAAAAATAAAACTTAGGTTCTGGAAAATTCCCTTTATGTACCTTGATTTAGAAAGAACTTAGTTTCAGTTTCTAAATTGTTTATGGATGGATATTCTATTTCTTTTAATGACAGAGCTGTTATAAGAAGGAATAGGGAGAATATCTGTTCAGGTACATTGATAGGAAATTTGTATACACCTGAACCAAAACCTCCCACGATGCAAATTGAAGTTTATAACTCATCTTCTAATTCAAATAAGAGAAAAGAACCTTCGAAGATGAACCAAACATATCTTTGGCATCTTAGGCTTGGTCACATTAACCTAAGCAGAATTCAAAGGTTGATAGCTGATGGACCTTTGGGTTCATTAGTGGTGGAGGATCTCCCAACCTGTGAATCTTGCTTGGAGGGTAAGATGACCAAGAGGCTTTTTAAGGCAAAGGGGTATAGAGCCAAAGATATGTTAGAAATGGTTCATTCTGATTTGTGTGGTCCTATGTCTATCCAGGCAAGAGGTAGTCTTGAATATTTCGTCTTTTTCATAGATGATTATTCAAGATATGGATGACACTACGATCTGATTGTGGTAGTGAGTACCTCTTGGGATAGTTTAGGAATTACTTATCAGAGGCTGGGATTCAATCCCAATTGACTGCACCTGGCACACCCCAGCAGAACGGTGTAGCAGAGCGAAGGAATAGGACTCTTATGGAGATGGCTAGATCGATGATGAGTTATTCTGACTTACCAGATTCGTTCTGGGGATATGCTCTAGATACGACGGTGTACATTCTGAACTTGGTTCCATCTAAATCAGTGCCTTCTACTCCCGCAGAGTTGTGGACTAGGCGAAAGCCTAGTCTAAGACATATTCGGATATGGGGAGTCCAGCACATCTGCTGAAGGCAGATGTTGGTAAGTTGGAACCTCGTACAGAAGTATGCATGTTCTTTGTCTATCCTAGAGGAACAAAAGGTGGTTTGTTTTATAGTCCTAGAGATCAGAGGGTGATCGTTAGCACGAATGTCAGATTTCTAGAGGAAGACTATGTGATGAGCCACAAGCCCAAGAGTAAAAATTGTTCTGGAGGAGTTAAAAGGGGAAGTCACTTCTTTAGTACCACCGGTACAAGAGGATATATCACATGTCACTGCACCGCATGTCACAGAGGATACACAGGTGATACCTCGTCGTAGTGGGAGGGTTGTGAGACAGCCTGATAGATTCATGTTCTTAGGAGAATCTTCTGATTTGGTCCCTGGCGAACATGAACCTGATCTCTTGACATATGACGAGGCAATCCAATATAAAGATGCAGTATCTTGGCAAAGTGTAATGAATACTGAGATTGAATCTATGGATTCAAATTAGGTTTGGGAGCTAGTAGAACCACCCGATGGTGTAAAAACCATTGGATGCAAGTGGATCTACAAGAGGAAGAGAGGAATAGATGGGAAGGTTGAGACCTTCAAAGCGAGGCTTGTTGCGAAGGGGTATACTTAGAAAGAGGGTATCGATTATGAGGAGACCTTTTCGCCGGTAGCCATGCTTAAGTCTATCCGGATTCTCTTATGCATAACGGCTCATATGGATTATGAGGTGTGGTAGATGGATGTCAAGATAGCTTTCCTTAATGGAACTTTTGAGGAAAACATCTACATGAAGCAACCAGAGGGATTCATTGCTAAGGGCAAAGAGCATCTTGTATGTAAGCTTTAATCGGTCCATTTATGGATTGAAGCAAGCTTCAAGGTCTTGGAACATCCGATTTGATGAGGTAAATCAGTCTTATGGATTTATTCAAAATCCGGATGAGTCTTATGTATACAAGAGATGTGACGGAAACATAGTGGTATTTCTTGTACTATACGTTGATGACATTTTGGTGATTAGCAACAATATCAAGGTCTTATCAGGCGTAAGGGTATGGTTATCCAAACAGTTTGATATAAAGGACTTAGGAGAAGTGGGACACATCCTTGGGATCAAGGTTATAAGGGATCGTAGGAAAAGGATGTTGAGCTTATCCCAAGCTTCATACATAGACACGATTATGGATCGTTTTAGCATGCAGAACTCCAAGAAGGGTCTTCTACCTTTCAGGCATGGAATTCCTTTATCTAAGGAGATGTGTCCTAGATCATCTGAGGAGATAGAGGAGATGAAGGTGGTTCCTTATGCTTCGGCAGTAGGAAGCCTCATATATGCGATGCTATGTATGAGACCAGATATCTGCTATGTCATCGGCATGGTCAGCAGGTATCAGAGTAATCCAGGACAGGGATATTGGACTGCGGTAAAGCATATATTGAAGTGCCTAAGAAGGACTAGGGATTATATGCTAGTTTACCGGCCAGATCAATTACTCCCTGTGGGTTACATGGATTGCGACTTCCAATCAGATAGGGATAACAGTAAGTCTACCTCAGGTTTTGTGTTTACTTTGGGAGGTGGAGCCATTGTATGGAGGAGTGTCCAGCAGAAATTCGTGACGGACTCCACCATGGAAGCTGAGTGTGTGGCAGCCTCTGAGGCGGCCAAAGAAGTTGTGTGGCTCAGAAACTTCCTGATGGACTTGGATGTGATTCCTGGTTTGCCGAGAACTATCGCAATTTATTGTGATAATAATGGTGCAATTGCAAACTCGAAGGAACCACGAGCCCATAAGGTGAGTAAACACATAGAGCGCAAGTACCACCTGATACGAGAAATCGTAAAGGAGATAGAAGTTGTTGTCGCCTAGATTGCATCAGAGGATGACCTGGTAGACCCTTTTCACTAAGGCCCTTCTAGCGAGAGCTTTGATAGGCATGTGGAGGGAAGGGGAATCAGATGTATGGCAGTATGAGGATAGCATAGTCTTTTAGTATAAGTGGGAGATTGTAGGGATGTATACTGAAAACTCTATCTTTTGTATGAACATCTTTATTTTGAAATAAGAATCACATGATCATTGTTTGCATATTTTTATGGTTATGCAATATTGTCTAATACTTTACATTGTAGATAACATGGTGTGTGGTGTCACACGGGAGATCATGTTATCGGCCCCTTGAAAAGTATAAGTAAAGGCTCACAATTGTGATGGCTTTGGACAAACCATCGGAATGGTTGTAGTGTGATTTGGTATTGGTTTGTCTTGACCATAGAATCACACTAGTGCACTTTGTGTGTATTGAGTAGGACCGACTTAGAGGTGATTCTATATATTGCTGACTACATAATCGAATTGAACCTCAGATATTATATTGTACATACTCTTAATCCCGATATAATAACAGGCACATATACTTAGTACTCATCTCTTTGATTTACCAATGGGCCAGATTTATAGATTAAATCGATAGGCTCGGTAAGTTGAGAGATGATATTATTTATATGGTGTGCTATTTATTATAGGAGGAAATTGTGTCCTATATATTAGAATGATGATGTCCCTTTGAGGAGCTCATAAGGTTCATCATGTAAACCATACAGGTGGACTTGGTCCGGCATGATGAAAAGGTTGAGTGGTACTAGTCAAGGAGTTAGATGTTGATTAATTAATGGTCAGTAAATTAATTAATCGACGGACATTTGAGATCTTAAACACGGGGGAAAATGTACAAATAATATATGAAGCCCATATTATCATATGGGGGTTGGTGAGGTAGATCAATGATGATCCTTTAGTGGATTGGATCATCATTAGTGGATCGGACTTTATATGGGCTTGATCCATGGGTGGCCAAGATCCAACTCCTCCTCATGGTCCCTAATGTAGCCTATTAACACCTCATGAAGATTAGATCCAATGGATGAAAACAAAACTCTAGATCCAATGGTGGAGATTAAATCTCTAGATCCGACGGTTGAGATTAAATCTCTAGATCCGACGGTTGAGATTAAATTGCTAGAACCATTGGAGGAGATTAAATCATGGCTTGAGCCCAACTCTATAAATAGAGATCATAAAGTGGGCGGCAAGATGATGATGGCTTAAGGGGATTAGGGTTTGCTTCCTTTGGAGGCTAGGAATCCGAGTTGGTTTAGGATTTGGTTTGGGTGGCTAGGGTTTTTGGAGCTTATGGGTGGGCGGCAACTCAAGGAGGGTTTTTCTTCTTCCTCCTAAGGTGTGGCCGGTTCCTTCCATCTTCTCTCTACCTTGGCTTGTGCTCATCCTAATCTTCTTCCCCACTTCCATGGCCGGCCATAAGGAGAGCTAGGATTAGAGTTTGGAGGCTTAGGGTTTAGGAGGCTTGGGTGGCACCAAATAAGGAAGTAGTTTATTTTCTTCTTCCTATCCTTTGGCGGCTGGCACCCACAGCCCTATCCCTGCCCTTGGCCGGCATCCAAAGACCCCTTCTCCTTCTCCTTAGGTAGTGGAAACAAGATATAGGGCTTTCCCTTGGTGTCTTGGCCGGTTTCCACCATTATCTCCTTCTCCTTGTTGGCCGGCGGCAAGCATTCTCCTTGTTGCTTGTTGGTTGGCCATAGGAAGGAGAAGAGCTTTGTTTCTATTCTTTCTCTTGCTTTGGAAAAGCAAGGAAGGAAGATTTGCGATCTAGGAGCTTCGACTTTTGGTAGAGTATCGCCCACACGACGTCCAAAAGGAAGAAGGACATACATTAGAAGATCGAGAGGTATATCGATTCTCTAATTTTTTTATGTTACATGTTTGTATTTGTTTTTCAATTATGAGCATGATATAAATCTGTATATGGCTAAATAATACTTGGATTCCGATCATAAACATAAAAACCGGCGATCCGGACATCGTCTATTCCGAGGCTACGCGTAGAATAGAGGATGGTCTCTTCAAAAACGAGTTTGTTCAAGTGACCTCTCTAAACGAATAGCACGATGATGGCTTGGTTGTTTGGGCAATCCCTTTTGTCTAGAATTAAATTTTTAATCCGAGGACAAAGAAGGGATCGCCATGATCAAACGATCGGGGTGAAGTGGGAAGCGAAGTTTTCCCTCACGGACTCGATAAGCTAAAACCATTAAATTGGTATGAGGGCTTCCGGGCAAATCCCCCTTCAATTGGTATCAGAGCCAAGGTTTTCGGTTTTGTGTGTTTAGGATTCGATTAATTTTTATGCACTTTTTCATATATTATATGTGTCGGATAATAGTAGGATATGCGTAGTTTAACTCTTTCGCTGCAGGTATAAGATCCGACTATTATGGCCATATGGGTGTATGTGATTGTATGTGTGTAAATATTTATTTTGTTGAATCCTCGGGGTTGATGAGGCTAGTATTTAGTTTTTGTAAATTAAATACGACATTGTTTAGCCACTCTTTATTTTATTTTACTTTCGATCTAGATTTCATGTACACTCCCTCGTGGAGTATAGGATCGATGGATGTAAATTAAAATAGGTTTTAGTCTCGGCTCGGATCTCCGGATGGCTCGTACATTCGTTCGGTTACGTATTGCGAGTCGCCCAGGATGTATGAAACCGCCCACACGGCTCCATAATAGTTGAAAAATAATTTATTTTTCATATTTATTGCTTTTTGTTTGATATGCATGTCGTAAACTAGAAAATTCCTCTATTTCAAATTACTAAGTGGGAGAGGGATATTTTTATAAATTCCCATGACCTCCATTACGATTTGACATGTGATGCAAGCAAACTTGTGCGTCGGCCCTGAGTGCCTTCCTCCCCATCGGATGAGTTTGTTTGCGGATCACAAGGTTGAATATGGTTATAGACAATTATCAAGGAGCGTGTGTACTTCCCCATCGGAAGGCACATAACCCGAGATAATTATTTTGGTACCGAGTAATGGTGAACACTTAGATACAAATATAAATATACTCCCCATCAGAGTCACTGCTTTTATTTGTTGGGCCGAAGAGAAACCAACTATTAATTTTACTTGTCAAAAAGTTAGGTTGACAAGATTGTAAAATTAATGGGTAAAACCTCCTCTTACAAATGTAGAATTCGTATACGTCCACACGATCGTGGCATGTGATATTCTCGGTGTTTAGAGGTGTTGGTTGATTTTAAAATTTTATTGTTTGAGGAATAAATAATTTTTTGAAATCTACAATAATGATCTATGTGATTCTTAGGATTTTTAAAATGACTTTCAATCCACTTGCTATGATACTAAAGGAAATAAACTTACTGTACATAATTATGATGATTGAAAAAGAATCTAGATATTGTCTTATCTGCTAAGGAGTACAAGTATGCACTCTTCGAAGAATGTCCTCAAGCCATGGTTTTTCAACAAGGTTTCTACTTCTAAGCCGAAAGGCAAGAAGAAGGAGAAACAATGTAGAGCAAAGGTGGTGGGAGGATCTCAGAGAGGAGTGAAGTAGCCGAAAGGCAAATACTTCACTTACAACCAGGATGAACATTGGAAGAATGACTGTCCCAATCCAAAGCAGAACAAAGATATATCCTTTGGACTAGTCATTGAAACATGATTAGCGGTGTTATCTACCGGCACCTGGTGTGTAGATACGGGAGCCACTAATCATTTCTACAATACTTTGCAGGGGTTCCAAGAAACCCGATGACTAGCTAAAGGGAAGATTACCATTTACTTGGGCAATGCCATGAAGGTGGCGGCTAGAGAAGTGGGAGAAGTTTTATTTATCTCTTGAGAAAAATAAAACTTAGATTCTGGAAAATTCCCTTTATGTACCTTGATTTAGAAAGAACTTAGTTTCAGTTTCTAAATTGTTTATGGATGGATATTCTATTTCTTTTAATGACAGAGTTGTTATAAAAAGGAATAGGGAGATTATCTGTTCGGGTGCATTGATAGGAAATTTATACACACTTGAACCAAAAGCTCCCACGATGCAAATAGAAGTTAATAACTCATCTTCTAATTCCAATAAGAGAAAAGAACCTTCGAAGATGAACCAAACATATCTTTGGCATCTTAGGCTTGGTCACATTAACCTAAGCAGAATTCAAAGGTTGATAGCTGATGGACCTTTGGGTTCATTAGAGGTGGAGGATCTCCCAACCTATGAATCTTGCTTGGAGGGTAAGATGACCAAGAGGCCTTTTAAGGCAAAGGGGTATAGAGCCAAAGATATGTTAGAAATGGTTCATTCTGATTTGTGTGGTCCTATGTTTATCCAGGCAAGAGGTAGTCTTGAATATTTCGTCATTTTCATAGATGATTATTCAAGATATGGATGACACTACTATCTGATCATGGTAGTGAGTACCTCTTGGGATAGTTTAGGAATTACTTATCAGAGGCTGGGATTCAATCCCAATTGACTGCACCTGGCACACCGCAGTAGAACGGTGTAGCAGAGCGAAAGAATAGGACTCTTATGGAGATGGTTAGATCGATGATGAGTTATTATGACTTGCCAGATTCGTTCTGGGGATATGCTCTAGATACCGCGGTGTACATTCTGAACTTGGTTCCATCTAAATCAGTGTCATCTACTTCCGCAGAGTTGTGGACTAGGTGAAGGCCTAGTCTAAGACATATTCGAATACGGGGAGTCCAGCACATGTGTTGAAGGCAGATGCTGGTATGTTGGAATCTCGTACAGAAGTACGCATGTTTATTGGCTATCCTAGAGGAACGAAAGGTGGTTTGTTTTATAGTCCTAGAGATCAGAGGGTGATCGTTAGCATGAACGGCAGATTTCTAGAGGAAGACTATGTGATGAGCCACAAGCCCAAGAGTAAAAATTATTCTGGAGGAGTTAAAAGGGGAAGCCACTTCTTTAGTACCACCGGTACAAGAGGATATACCACATGTCACTGCACCGCGTGTCACAGAGGATACACAGGTGATACCTCGTCGTAGTGGGAGGGTTGTGAGACAGCCTGATAGATTCATGTTCTTGGGAGAATCTTCTGATTTGGTCCCTAGCGAACATGAACCTGATCCCTGGACATATGACGAGGCAATCCAAGATAAAGATGCAGTATCTTGGCAAAGTGCAATGAATGCTGAGATTGAATCTATGGATTCAAATCAGGTCTGGGAGCTAGTAGAACCACCCGATGGTGTAAAAATCATTGGAAGCAAGTGGATCTACAAGAGAAAGAGAGGAATAAATGGGAAGGTTGAGACCTTCAAAGCGAGGCTTGTTGCGAAGGGGTATACTCAGAAAGAGGGTATCGATTATGAGGAGACCTTTTAGCCGGTAGCCATGCTTAAGTCTATCCGGATTCTCTTATGCATTGCAACTCATATGGATTATGAGGTGTGGTAGATGGATGTCAAGACAGCTTTCCTTAATGGAAGTTTTGAGGAAAACATCTACTTGAAGCAACCAGAGGGATTCATTGCTAAGGGCAAAGTGCATCTTGTATGTAAGCTTCATCGGTCCATTTATGGATTGAAGCAAGCTTCAAGGTCTTGGAACATCCGATTTGATGAGGTAAATCTGTCTTATGGATTTATTCATAATTCGGATGAGTCTTGTGTATACAAGAGATGTGACAGAAACGTAGTTGTATTTCTTATATTATACGTAGATGACATTTTGGTGATTGGCAACAATATCAAGGTGTTATCGGGCGTAAGGGTATGGTTGTCCAAACAGTTTAATATAAAGGACTTAGGAGAAGTGGGACACATCCTTGGGATCAAGGTTATAAGGGATCGCAGGAAAAGGATGTTGAGCTTATCCCAAGCTTCATACATAGACACGATTATGGATCATTTTAGCATGCAGAACTCCAAAAAGGGTCTTCTACCTTCCAGGCATGGAGTTCCTTTATCTAAGGAGATGTGTTCAAGATCATCTGAGGAGATAGAGGAGATGAAGGTGGTTCCTTATGCTTCGGCAGTAGGAAGCCTCATATATGCGATGCTATGTACGAGACCAGATATCTGCTATACCGTTGGCATGGTCAGCAGATATCAGAGTAATCCAGGACAGGGATATTGGACTGCGGTAAAGCATATATTGAAGTGCCTGAGAAGGACTAGGGATTATATGCTAGTTTACCGTCCAGATCAATTACTCCTTGTGGGTTACATGGATTGTGACTTCCAATCAGTTAGGGATAACAGTAAGTCTACCTCAGATTTTGTGTTTACTTTGGGAGGTGGAGCCATTGTATGGAGGAGTGTGCAATAGAAATGCGTGGTGGACTCCACCATGGAAGCTGAGTGTGTGGCAGCCTCTGAGGTGACCAATGAAGTTGTGTGGCTCAGGAACTTCTTGATGGACTTGGATGTGATTCCTGGTTTGCCCAGAACTATCACAATTTATTGTGATAATAATGGTGCAGTTGCAAACTCGAAGGAACCATGAGCCCATAAGGTGAGTAAACACATAGAGCGCAAGTACCACCTGATACGAGAAATCGTAAAGGAGATAGAAGTTGTTGTCGCCTAGATTGCATCAGAGGATGACCTGGTAGACCCTTTTCACTAAGGCCCTTCTAGCGAGAGCTTTGATAGGCATGTGGAGGGAAGGGGAATCAGATGTATGGCAGTATGAGGACAGCATAGTCTTTTAGTATAAGTGGGAGATTGTAGGGATGTATACTGAAAAGTCTATCTTTTGTATGAACATCTTTATTTTGAAATAAGAATCACATGATCATTGTTTGCATATTTTTATGGTTATGCAATATTGTCTAATACTTTATATTATAGATAACATGGTGTGTGGTGTCACACAGGAGATCATGTTATCGGCCCCTTGAAAAGTATAAGTAAAGGCTCACAACCGTGATGGCTTTGGACAAACCATCGGAATGGTTGTTGTGTGATTTGGTATTGGTTTATCTTGACCATAGAATCACACTAGTGCACTTTGTGTGTATTGAGCAGAACCGACTTAGAGGTGATTCGATTTATTGCTGACTACATAATCGAATCGGACCTCAGATATTATATTGTACATACTCTTAATCCCGATATAATAACAGACACATATACTTAGTACTCATCTCTTTGATTTACCAATGGGCCAGATTTATAGATTAAATCGATAGGCTCGGTAAGTTGGGAGATGATATTATTTATATGATGTGTCGTTGATTATAGGAGGAAACCGTGTCCTATATATTAGGATGATGATGTCCCCTTGAGGAGCTCATAAGGTGTTAGTGCTTATAAGCTCCACATATCTCCACAATGGCATGATATTGTCCACTTTGGGTCTAAGCCCTCATGGTTTTATTTTTGGGCTTTACCCAAAAGGCCTCATACCAATGGAGATATCTTTTTTCTTATAAGCACATGATCTTTTCCATGTCTTACCAATGTGGGACTTTGATTGTATTCCCCATACTCCCAACAATCCCCCCCTCAAACGAAGGACCACATTGGGCCCCCCCTCAAGCCTATCCCTCCTCAAAGGATTTTCTCTGCTTGATGTCCGATCTTCAACCCACCAGGACTTCCTGCCAGTTGTTCGGTCCCCCCGACCCAACTAGACTTCCTTCCTGATGTCTGGTTCTCTTGATCCGGACGTGGGAGCTCAACTTCCTTCGTTCGAGGTTCATGGCTTGACATGGACCATGGCTCTGATACCAATTGTTAGTGCCTATAAGATTCATATATCTCCACAATGATATGATATTGTCCACTTTGGGCCCAAGCCCTCATGGTTTTGTTTTTGGGCTTTACCCAAAAGGCCTCATACCAATGGAGATATCTTTTTTCTTATAAGCACATGATCTTTTCCATGTCTTACCAATGTGGGACTTTGATTGTATTCCCCATACTCCCAACATAAGGTTCATCATGTAAACTCTGCAGGTGGACTTGGTCCGGAATGATGAAAAGGTTGAGTGGTACTACTCAAGGAGTTAGATGTTGATTAATTAATGGTCAGTAAATTAATTAATCGATGGACATTCGAGATCTTAAATACGGGGAGAAAATGTACAAATAATATATGGAGCCCATATTATCATATGGGGGTTGGTGAGGTAGATCAATGATGATCCTTTAGTGGATTGGATCATCATTAGTGGATCGGACTTTATGTGGGCTTGATCCATGGGTGGCCAAGATCCAACTCCTCCTCATGGTCCCTAATGTAGCCTATTAACACCTAATGAAGCTTAGATCCAATGGATGAAAATAAAACTCTAGATCCAAAGGTGGAGATTAAATCTCTAGATCCGACGGTTGAGATTAAATCCCTAGAAACAATGGAGGAGATTAAATCATGGCTTGAGCCCAACTCTATAAATATAGATCATGAAGTGGGCGGAAAGATGATGATGGCTTAAGGGGATTAGGGTTTGCTTCCTTTGGAGGCTAGGAATCCTAGTTGGTTTAGGATTAGGTTTGGGTGGCTAGGGTTTTGGGAGCTTATGGGTGGGCGGCAACTCAAGGAGGGTTTTTCTTCTTCCTCCTAAGGTGTGGCCGGTTCCTTCACTCTTCCCTCTACCTTGGCTTGTGCTCATCCTAATCTTCTTCCCCACTTCCATGGCCGGCCACAAGGAGAGCTAGGATTAGGGTTTGGAGGCTTAGGGTTTAGGTGGCTTGGGTGGCACCAAATAAGGTAGCAGTTTGTTTTCTTCTTCCTATCCTTTGGTGGTCGGCACCCACAGCCCTATTCCAGCCCTTGGCTGGCATCCAAACACCCCTTCTCCTTCTCCTTAGGTGGTGGAAACAAGATATAGGGCTTTCCCTTGGTGTCTTGGTCGGTTTCCACCATTATCTCCTTCTCCTTGTTGGCCGGCGGCAAGCATTCTCCTTGTTGCTTGTTGGTTGGCCATAGGAAGAAGAAGAGCTTTGTTTCTATTCCTCTTCTTGCTTTGGAAAAGCAAGGAAGGAAGATTTGCGATCTAGGAGCTTCGACTTTTGGAAGAGCGTCGCCCACATGACGTCCGAAAGGAGGAAGGACATACATTAGAAGATCGAGAGGTATATCGATTCTCTAATTTTTATATGTTACATGTTTGTATTTCTTTTTCAATTATGAGCATGATATAAATCTGTTGGGTTTTTCTGAGTCGCAAAAACCGCTTTTTGCGTTGCGGAAACCTCGGTAGCCCCAGCCACGGATCCGTGCGAAGATGTATTAAAACAAAATATGTATGTGTTTATATAAAACCCTAGATCTACATTAGATCTAAGAGGTGAGATCATTACCCTCGTAGCGACGCCCTTTGCAAATCCCGCTCGTCCAAAAGGGTTGTTGGAACTTGAGAGTGTCAAGTGCACACTCCTCTATTGGTATCCACACAAGCAATAGGTGGAGAAAAAGACAATCTTGAGTGTGCTAGCACTCCTAGAAGGTCTCGCAAGATGAGGAAGAAGAAGGAGAGCTTGAAGGAAAAAATCCCAAGGAAGAAGATGAAGTTGGAATAACTCACCAAATGAATTCCATCACATGGAGTAAAGTGGTCGGCGACTTCATGGAGAGGGGGTTACATGCATGCATATAACTCCCATGACCCTTGGTTTCCCTCAAGATGTGGCACCAATTGACAAAGTCAATGATGATGTGGAGCATCATCATTGGCCGGCCATGCCAAGTCATCATCATGACATGGCATTTGGTCAAGTCAAACTTGACCTTTCATCTTTCCTCTCAAGTCATGTCAAACTTGACCTCTAATCTCCCATGGTTGATCAAATCTAACAACTTGACTCAAGTCAATTTAATTTAATGAATCTCTATTCATTAATTTAAATTGATTTGATGAATCAAATCTAAATTAGACTCATTCAACACTTGAATCAACTTGAGTCTAACTCAATTAGTCTAATTTGGATTACTCTTAATCCAATTTGGTTCATCCCATGAACCTAATCCTCATGGTTCATCATATGAACCTAATCTCCTTCTAATTGCTCCTTTGTGTGTGACCCTATAGGTTCTTGTAACGTTGGCAATGTCCCTAAACTGATTTAGGAACATAAGCAATGAGCGGTATCTAGCAACACATCATTGCTACCCAAGTTACAAGAATGTTGAGCTCCAACATCACCTTTGTGACTACTAATCGTGACTCTCACAATATGTGACAATGTCCCTCTATCCTTGACATCTAGATTGACCAATCGAGGCATAGACCGTGTCATCCTCGGTACAATCTAAATCTTGAACTCCAAGTAGACTCACTCTAATCAAATGAGCTCAATATCTCATATTGATTCATTTGGGCATGGCCATGCACTTCGTGGTCTCACTCTATCAAGAATATCGATGTCTCTCCCGTCATATAGGAGGGATAGATCCCATCTACATCACTAACATCCCTTCGCATAATTTGTTACATACCCAGTAATTGCCTTTATAGTCCATCCATTTACGGGTGATGTTTGACGAAGCTAAAGTATGCAATGCCTTATGTAGGGAACCATGGTGACTTCAGGTCTAAGGACTAACAGTCATACTAATAGCCACACGAGAAAGTATATGACACTCATATAACGATCCACGATACTTTCTCATGGCGGGTCATTCAGTATACATTCTCTAATGTATACCCATGTGTCAACTTGATATCTCATATCCATGACTTGTGTGATCAAGTCATCATATTGACCTACATGCTAGTCTCTACGCATTAACATTGTCTCTGAATGTTAATACTCGACTAGGAATGATTAAGAATAGTGTTCTCTATATCATCTCATTATCGATTCAACCAATCGATTGATATAGATAAGAACCTACTACTCAAGGACATTATTATATTTAGTTATTTGGCACCAATACAAGTAAATATAATAACCATGCCTTTATAAATAGGAATATGATACAATAAAGTCCATACAACAATCATCACATGATTGGCTCTAAGGCTTTCACTAACAATCTCCCACTAGCACTAGTGTCAATCACCGTAGTATCTAATACCCAATGACCTAGTGTGACCATCATGTTTTTTCTGTGCCAAAGCCTTGGTCAAGGGATCTGCGATGTTAGCCTCTGTGGGTACTCTGCAAATCTTCACATCTCCTCTATCGATAATCTCTCGAATGAGATGGAAGCGCCGTAGTATGTGTTTGGTCCGCTGGTTTGAGCGAGGTTCCTTAGCCTGTGCAATCGCTCCATTGTTGTCAAAATAGAGATCTATAGGATCTGCAATGCTAGGACCCACCCCAAGCTCAGTAATGAACTTGCGGATCCAAACTGCCTCCTTTGCTGCCTCAGATGCAGCGATATACTCGGCTTCTGTTGTAGAAACAGCAACTGTGTCCTGCTTCGAACTCTTCAAGCTCACAGCGCCACCATTCAAGGAAAACACGAACCTTGACTGTGATCTATAATCATCCTGGTCAGTTTGGAACCTGGCATCGCTGTAACCCTTTACAGCTAGCTCCTCATCGCCTCCAAATATCAAGAAATATTCTTTAGTCCTTCTCAAGTACTTAAGAATATTCTTGACTGTTATCCAGTGACGCTCACCTGGATCTGACTGGTATCTACTCGTCATGCTCAAAGAATACGAGACATCAGGACGAGTACATAGCATGGCGTACATGATAGATCCTATAGCAGATGTGTAAGAGATCTTATCCATGTTGTCCCTCTCCTCTCTAGAAGAGGGACTTTGAGTCTTCGAAAGACTCACACCATGTGACATCGGCAGAAGTCCCTTCTTGAAATTCTGCATGGCAAACCGTAGTAATACCGTGTCAATGTATGTACTCTGACTTAGGCCAAGCAATCCCTTAGATCTATCTCTATAGATCTTGATGCCTAAAATACAGGCTGCTTCACCTAAGTCCTTCATTGAGAAGCACGTCCCCAGCTAAGTCTTCACAGACTGTAGCGAAGGGATGTCATTCCCAATGAGTAGTATGTCATCCACATACAATACAAGGAAGACAATTGTGTTCCCATTAACCCTCTTGTAGACACAGGGTTCATCTTCATTCTTGATGAAACCAAACCTGCTTTGATCGATCATCAATCAAGATTCTAGATTCGAGAAGCTTGCTTTAGCCCATAAATGGACTCTTGCGCCTGTATACTTTCCTAAAGATGTTGTGGATCTTCAAAACCCTCAGTTGTGTCATGTACACATCCTCGAGTAAGTTTCCATTCGTAAATGCTTTTGACATCCATCCGCCAGATCTCATAATCGTGGTATGCCGCAATAGCAAGCAAGATCCGAATGGACTTAAACATCGCCATCGAGAAAAGGTTTCATCATAGTCAATACCATGAATTTGCTTGAAACCTTTAGCCACCAATCGCCCTTATAGGTATGTGTAAGTCCATCCATGTCGCCTTTTCCTAAAGACCCACTTACACCCAATGGGTTTGACCTTTAGGTGGATCAACCAAAGTCCATACTTGGTTGGTGTACATGGATTCCATCTCTGATCTCATGGCCTCTAGCCATTTCTCGTAACTGGCTCATCACACTTTCCCGATAGGAGGTAGGCTCATTCTCAATGAGCATAACGCCATCATGGTCGCATAAGAGAAATGAGTATCTCTCAGTCGATAACGACCTCTATCAAACTGCAAGAGGTAGGTCTACTCAACAGTGGTTGTTCCACAACTCTGTGCAACAACCTCATCACCCACAACACTTTGTGGTTCCTGTTCAACCTCCATCAAGGCCTCAGTGTTATGGTCCTTATCTTGAATTTCTTCAAGATCAAAGGTACTCCCACTAGTTTTTCTAAAAACAAAATCCCTTTCTAGAAAAACTCCAGTCTTTACCACAAACACTTTGTGCTGACTGAGAATGTAGAAGTAATATCCCTTTGTATCCTTGGGATATCCAACAAAATAGCACCTATCAGATTTGGGTCCCAGTTTGTCTGAGACATGACGTCGAATGTAAGCCTCACAACCCCAAATCCTCATGAAAGACATCTTGGGATTTCTCCCTGTCCATATCGTATATGGTGTCTTTATGACAGCCTTGGATGGTACACGGTTAAGGGTAAAGGCTGCTGTGTCTAGAGCATATCCCCAAAAGGATATAGGAAGATCTGTGTGACTCATCATAGATCGTACCATATCTAATAGGGTATGATTCCTCCTTTCGGATACACCATTCCACTGTGGTGTTCCAGGAGGAGTGAGTTGGGATAGGATCTCACACTCAGCTAGATAGTCACGAAACTCATGGCTAAGGTATTCACCACCTCGATCTGATCGAAGTATCTTAATACTCTTGCCAAGCTGGTTTTGTACTTCATTCTTGAATTCTTTGAACTTTTCAAAGGATTCTGATTTATGTGTCATAAGATACACATAATCATATCTACTGAAGTCATCAGTAAATGTAATAAAGTACCTGTAACCACCTCTTGCTGCAACATTGAAAGTGCCACATACATCACTATGTATAATTCCTAACAAATCTGTTGTTCTTTCGTTGTGTCCACTAAAAGGAGTCTTAGTCATCTTGCCTAAAAGGCAAGACTCGCATGTCTCATATGATTCAAAATCAAATGAGTCTAGCAGCCCATCCTTATGGAGCTGAGATAAGCGACTCTCATTTATGTGACCTAAGCGACAATGCCAAAGATAGGTTTGGTTCAATTCATTTGACTTGAACCTTTTGGTACTTATGTTATAGATAGGGCTCTCTAAGTCTAGAAAATAGAGTCCGTTCATTAGAGGTGCACTACAATAGAACATATCATTTAAATAAACTGAACAACATTTGTTCTTTATTATAAATAAAAATCCTTTCTTATCCAAACAAGAAAGTGAAATGATGTTCTTAGTTAAGGCAGGTACATAACAACATTCATCTAATTCTAGTACAAGCCCAAAGGGCAGAGATAGATCATAAGTTCCTACAGCAACAACAGCAACCCTTGCTCCATTGCCTACTCGTAGGTCCACCTCGCCCTTTGTCAATGCCCTGCTATTTCTCAGCGCCTGCACATTGGTACAAATGTGAGATGCACATCCGGTATCTAATACCCATGATGAAGAAATAGATAGATTGACTTCTATAACATTTATACCTGAAGTAGAAGTCTCACTTCTCTTCTTCTTAAGATCTTCTAGGTATGCCTTGCAGTAGAAGCAAGCCCCTTCCTTGGCTACCCCTCCTTTGGGTTTAAGTTCTTTGCATTTGCCCTTGGCTTGGGACTGTACCTTACCTTTAGGCTTGCCCTTGCCTTTCTTCTTGTGCACCATCAAAATGGTGTCAGATTTTCCCTTCTTAAGGTTAAGCTCAGCAGTTCTCAACATGTTGAGCATCTCAAGCAGTGGCTTATCAATTTCATTCATGTTATAATTCATGACAAATTAATTGAAGGCTTGTGACAAAGATTGTAAGATCAGGTCAGTGGCCAGCTCTTGGCCAAGTGGGAATCCCAGCCTTTGTAGGTTTTCTACGTACCCAATCATCTTGAGTACATATTGACCTACGGGAGTCCCTTCTTGCATTTTAGACCCAAACAATGCCTTAGAGACTTCATATCTCTCATGCCTTGCTTGTCCTTGATATAGTTGACGAAGATGTCCAACCATATCATAAGCATTCATGAACTCATGTTGCTTCTGAAGCTCAGAGTTCATGGTCGCGAGCATTAGACATAACACATCTAATGCATCATCTTGATGCTTCTTGTAAGCATCTTTGTCAGCTCACGAGGTAGTGGCAGGAGGTGCCTCCATAATGGGCTGCTCCAGGACGTACAACTTCCTTTCTTGGGTGAGAACAATTCTCAGGTTCCTGTACCAGTCCAAGAAATTTGCTCCATTGAGCTTGTCCTTCTCAAGGACAGAACGCAGAGAGAGAGTGTTCGTGTTTGTCGACATAGTTATCTACAACATACAATGCAGAGAATTAATATCATATTCCTTTTATCATTTAATTAGGCCTTTAATCAAATGATGCTCCCACTGAATTATAGGAATTTTGTAGAATCGAGTTATGGATGTGGTCAAACCACATTTACTAGATTCATACAAACTAGCTATAATTCTTGCGGGACAAGATCCACATCATACTAAGCCTTGAGTTAGCTTTGGCTAAATCGTCCAAGACTTAGTACGATCGGTGGATAACACATTACCGATTACATCTATATGCAACTCTTTTTTATAGGATCAAGACCCACATTTACAAAAGACCTTGAGTTAGCTTTGGATAAATCGCCCAAGATTTAGTGTAAATGCAATCTTACCCTACCTTTCCAACGATTGGAATATGCCTATATTTCTACTCGATTCAATTGAGTTAACTAGTTTTGCTCAATCTAATTGAGCTTACTCTAACCCAAGCGTGATAGGCGGGACTAAGATTGTCCCTACGCACCCTACCAAGATAATATGTGTTGCTCTGCTTTGGCAAATTCAACAACAACAAATGATCGAGGTAGTGATGGGTATCAAGGCTCGGTAGGCATTTTCGAGTTGATTCGATTATGATCTAATCTAATCGTAATGTGTATCTTATATGCATTTAGGCCTTTATTATCCTATATTAGCATGCATCACATACATACAATCATTATTCTAGCATGCATCATATACATACAAGAAAATTATCCTAGCATGCATCATATACATACAAGCATTATTCTACTAGCATGCATCACATACATACAAGCAAAATCAAATAAATATATATATATATATATATATATATATATATATATATATATATCAACATATATATATATAATTAAATGTGATGTAGTCATGGCCCTACTACGATCTTCTCAAGACAATGAGAAGATCGGACAGTCAACCTAAGGCTAGCGGCTTCTCCAAGCGCTTCCTTTGACCGCCATGTGTCGTCGTCACCCTTCTCGTAATCTCGTCTTCAAGTGGACTTTCCACCGCTCCATTTTGTACATTACAAATATGAAACTCGAGTTACATTCGAGTCTAAAACTATTTACAACTAGAATATCAAAAGAAGAGGTACGATGCGCAGGTCGCATACATTATACAACACGCACAACCACAAAATGGCACGCAGACCGTATTATGAATTACAACACATCACATCCAATCATATTGGGTTATTGGGCCATGAAAATCACAGAATTATACATAATTCTAAATTATGTATTTTTACAAAAAATTTCTATAATTTTTCCTATTTTTTTTTTTAATTTTATGAGTCATCTCTCCGTAACGGTCCCGCTAAGCAGTTTCCGGGCGCGATCGCGGGACAAGGCCCCTTTCGGGGATAGGGGCAGCGCCCCTAATCGCAAAATAAACTTTGCGAGTGTCCCTACAATGATCTTACAGCAACTTAAGTCACTGTCCCAAAAACCTAAAGCGAGAACTCGCCGTTTCGGAGAGTTTTTCTCGACGGTTGAAGCCTACAAGTGTCCCAACACTCGTTGCTTCGATTCTTCGAGAAAAATACCCAAAAATTCTATAAAAATAGGAAATTTATAGAAACATATAAATCTGTAATTTTTATATCTAATACAAAAATTACAAAAATGAAACACATACATGCTTCGCACGTGGCTCTGATACTACTGTTGGGTTTTTTCGAGCCGCAAAAACCGCTTTTTGCATTGCGGAAACCTCAGAAGCCCCGGCCACAGATCCGTGCGAAGATGTATTAAAACAAAACATGTATGTGTTTATATAAAACCCTAGATCTACATTAGATCTAAGAGGTGAGATCATTACCCTCGTAGCGACGCCCTTCGCAAATCCCGCTCGTCCAAAAGGGTTGCCGGAACTTGAGAGTGTCAAGTGCACACTCCTCTATTGGTATCCACACAAGCAATAGGTGGAGAAAAAGACAATCTTGAGTGTTATAGCACTCCTAGAAGGTCTCGGCAAGATGAGGAAGAAGAAGGAGAGCTTGAAGGAAAAAATCCCAAGGAAGAAGATGAAGTTGGAATAACTCACCAAATGAATTCCATCACATGGAGTAAAGTGGCCGGCCACTTCATGGAGAGGGGGTTACATGCATGCATGTAACTCCCATGACCCTTGGTCTCCCTCATGATGTGGCACCAATTGACAAAGTCAATGATGATGTGGAGCATCATCATTGGCCGGTCATGCCAAGTCATCATCATGACATGGCATTTGGTCAAGTCAAACTTGACCTTTCATCTTCCCTCTCAAGTCAAGTCAAACTTGACCTCTAATCTCCCATGGTTGATCAAATCTAACCACTTGACTCAAGTCAATTTAATTTAATGAATCTCTATTCATTAATTTAAATTGATTTGATGAATCAAATCTAAATTAGACTCATTCAACACTTGAATCAACTTGAGTCTAACTCAATTAGTCTAATTTGGATTACTCTTAATCCAATTTGGTTCATCTCATGAACCTAATCCTCATGGTTCATCATATGAATCTAATCTCCATCTAATTGCTCTTATGTGTGTGACCCTATAGGTTCTTGTAACATTGGCAATGTCCCTAAACCGATTTAGGAACATAAGCAATGAGCGGTATCTAGCAACACATCATTGCTACCCAAGTTACAAGAATGTTGAGCTCCAACATCACCTTTGTGACTACTAATCGTGACTCTCACAATATGTGACAATGTCCCTCTATCCTTGACATCTAGATTGACCAATCGAGGCATAGACCGTGTCATCCTCGGTACAATCTAAATATTGAACTCCAAGTAGACTCACTCTAATCAAATGAGCTCAATATCTCATATTGATTCATTTAGGCATGGCCATGCACTTCGTGGTCTCACTCTATCAAGAATATTGATGTTTCTCCCGTCATATAGGAGGGATAGATCTCATCTACATCACTCACATCCCTCCGCATAATTTGTTACATACCCAGTAATTGCCTTTATAGTCCACCCATTTACGGGTGACGTTTGACGAAGCCAAAGTATGCAACTCCTTATGTAGGGAACCATGGTGACTTCAGGTCTAAGGACTAATAGTCATACTAATAGCCACATGAGAAAGTATATGACACTCATATAACGATCCACGATACTTTCTCATGGCGGGTCATTCAGTATACATTCTCTAATGTATACCCATGTGTCAACTTGATATCTCATATCCATGACTTGTGTGATCAAGTCATCATATTGACCTACATGCTAGTCTCTATGCATTAACATTGTCCCTGAATGTTAATACTCGACTAGGAATGATTAAGAATAGTGTTCTTTATATCATCTCATTATCGATTCAACCAATCGATTGATATAGATAAGAACCTACTACTCAAGGACATTATTATATTTAGTTATTTGGCACCAATACAAGTAAATATAATAACCATGCCTTTATAAATAGGAATATGATACAATAAAGTCCATACATCAATCATCACATGATTGGCTCTAGGGCTTTCACTAACAAAATCTGTATATGGCTAAATAATACTTGGATCCCGAGCATAAACACAAAAACCGGTGATCCGGACATCGTCTATTCCGTGGCTACTCGTAGAATAGAGGATGGTCGCTTCAACAACGAGTTTGTTCAAGTGACCTCTCTAAACGAATAGCATGACGATGGCTTGGTTGTTTGGGCAATTCCTTTTGTCTAGGATTAAATTTTTAATCTGGGGACAAAGAAGGGATCGCCATGATCAAACGATCGGGGTGAAGTGGGAAGCGAAGTTTCCCCTCACGGACTCGATAAGCTAAAACCATTAAATTGGTATGAGGGCTTCCGGGGCAAATCCCCCTTCACTTAATATCCATGTTTTTTATCCACTCGAGTGATTTATTATTGATTATTAGCATGTTTTTTGAGTTTGGATTCATTTTGGATCTTTTCTTAAATTCTCCTAAATTTTGGACTTATATGCAAATTTTATCTTTGTTTGTAGGAGATCAAGATGAGCCACTGGACTTGACTCTACTTAGATCAAATATGGCTTCATCTAAGGCCTAATGTGCATTTCAAGTTGATTTAATCTGAGCTCTTCATCATGATCGAAGGCAATTCAATCAAGAGATCAGATCTGAGTAATATGGATCATCTGATGAAAGCAGTTTGATTCTGAGTCATCTATCCAGATCTTGAGAGATCCGGTCCATACATTTAGATCTGGGCATCTTATCCCTTCATCCAGATTCGGTCAATCGTGATTATCCATTCAGATTCAATCAGTTCCATTCATTAGAGATTGGAGCAATCTTGACCATCCAATGTGATGGTTCTATCTGAGCCATTGATCTGAATCTGGAGCGATTCGACCCATACATTAAGATCTACACATCTTGGCCGTACATCCGGACCGTTGGATCTCAATTCTCCCTTCAAAGTTATCAGATTCGGCTATCCAAAGTTAAATTGATTACCACCGTTGGATGGAGCAGCTTAATTAAGCAAATAATGGATCCATCAAACCCTAGCTTAATCGGACGGCTTGGATTAAAGGGGCTCAGATGGGACGGCTAAGGAAATACAACTTCTTCACTCCAGATCGTGACGACATACAAAAGAAGCGACGAACATCAGCCTCACGAGCGTGCATCGACGTCATCGCCTGCTCCTCGCGGGTGAGCGACGGCGGCGACTTGCAACGGAGCAGTGGATTCACGCGCGACAGAACCGATTGTGCAGGACTTCTTTTTCCTCGCGAGCATCGGCGGCGACCTTTTCTTCTTCCATGCGCGAAAGCAGGAATTGCTCAGGAATCGCCGCGCGGTGAGCGCAGGAAGAAGTTCCTACAACATCGCGACACACAGAAGCTACCGTGCATCTTCTTCCCCCTTTTCACGTGCGGCGGCGACGGCACTCCCTCCACAGTGTTTTCGATGATAGTTTCGGCAGTCACTGAGCGGGTCTCCTCCACATTCCACCCATTCGAAGCTTCACCAAGCGGCGGAGCTGAGTCTGAGATTGGGTAGACAGCGGCTTCACCGAGCGGCTGGGAGTTCGGCATATTCACCGGTGTTCCTTTTACGCCTGGTAACCGGAGCTCAGAAACCCAGTTGGATGTGATTTCAGAAGGTTGGGTTATCTTCTACTATCGTGGTCACGGAAGCACCTATTCCAGTTCTGGTAGCCCTTGATTTTCTCAATTTTCAGCGGCAGCACTTCATTCCATCGCCGGTGAAGAATTTTAGCCTGTACTCCGGTTCCATCCTCTCCATGCAACGCCGACAGTTCCATTGTAGTATAGTGGTGAGTATACTCGGTAACAACAGAGAGACTTGGGTTCGGTCCCCGGCGACGGAACTACGGGCTGCTCCACCTTCACAGAGTGATCCATAGACTGTCAGGTTCCGATGTCGTTGTAGTATAGTGGTGAGTATACTCGGCTACAACTGAGAGACCCGGGTTCAGATCTAGGCAAGTACACCATGCTTCTACAGTTCTGCATTATCCACCGGAGAAAAGGACTTGCCTCATCCATTAATTCAGCACTTGCCAGAGGATTTACAGCAAGGATCCAACCATCCCATCCACCAGGGGAGCTCGTTTGGATTGTTGTCATCGTTGTGAAGATCGGTGGTTATATTTGGATTTTGTCCATTGATTTGGATGTTTTTCTTGTTTACTTATTGTTATGTTTGGATTTGCGAATTGAACTTGTCAAAAAAACCCAAAATTGTTGTTGTAGCTGACTTGTTGTTTAATTTGTAGTTAGTTATTGACATCTGTAGTTAGTTTTTAGTTTAACTGTAGTCTAATTTGTAGTTAGTTCATAGTTGTCTTGTAGTTTATATTGTAGCTATTTTGTAGTTTGTCTTAGAGTTAATTAGTAGTTTCATTTGGAAGTTTAGTTGTAGTTGAATTATGATGCTTAGCTTAATTAATTGGTAGTTTTATTACTTATCTATTTTAGTGTTAATTCCATTAGTTAGCAATGTTTAATACTAGGTATATTTATTTCATGTTTTCCTTTACATTCATGTTATTTCATATTTGAATTATTGTAAAGTTCCTGTACTATCTTTATGTTTTTGAATGCTTTTCTTTGAATGCTTAGTTTATCTTTTCTTTAATTACATTGTCATCATAGTTTAGTTAGATTAATGTTTTAATCACTTGCATTGTCTTTCATTCAGTAGGATTAGTCTTGTAAATCCTAACCCCCCCCCCCATTTAGAAGGATTAGCAATAATTAAAAATCCTAAGTTTATTAGTCTATCTATTACACTCGTTGGGAAACAATCCGAGTCATCCACTATGCTATATTAGTGTAGAGGGGGTTCGGTAATTAATTTGAAATGATACCACGACACAATCGTCGTTATCAAAATTTGGCGCCATTGCCGGGGAGTGTAATGATGTTTAGTAAACTTAGGATTATTTTCCTATTTTTAAAAAAAAATATTTAGGGCTTCATTCTTTCATTTTTTGTATATCCATGTATATTGTCATGTCTACTTCCTGTGTCTTTTGATTTGTTTGTTGGTGTTTCAGGAAAGACCAGGAATTCTCTTTTTTGAGAAACATGGATCTCTATAATCAGTAGTATGGAGACTATAGTGATAGTTAGCATCATTGATCAAATAGCTAGATCAAATTGCAACATCCTTCAGCCAGATGCAGCACAAGAGTTCATTAAGCCTCCGTCAGAGACCACTTATGTGGATATCGACGCACTCAGGGAGATGGAGTGTGGAGTGGGTGATAGGCATATTACTCCACAGGACTCCTATGAACCATTGTGCTGTGATGTGATTTCGAGTGCTGATGGATGTAATTTCATTGATGAAGCTGCTGTTATGTTAGATTTTTCAGATGTTGACATAGGAGTGGTGGATAGATGGACACCCCCAAACTGGACACTCCCACCTGAGATAGAGTCTCCAACAAGAAAGTTGCTGATGAAAACCCTAACAACAAACGCAGTAATCCAGCTGCAAGGTTGGATACTTTTGCTGAAATGCCTCCGACCACCAGAGAGTACATATGATGAAGCGATGATCATTTCGGAGGGAGCAGCATGGAACTACCTTGATCACATCAAGAGAGCACTCACTTCCATCCGATCCATCCCTCTCCCAGCTTGGATTTCTTACTGAACCGCCTCCAACTGCCATGACCTCAGGGGAGTTTGTTCTATCCTATCTACTTTTCTTTTCATTGTATATACACTTCTTTCACTTCATTTCACTTTATTGGTTTTTGTTTTAGTTGTTATGTTTCGTTTGTTGAGTTTTTGTTTTGTCGATGCTTTCAAATAAATTTCCTATGCTTTCCTATATATCATCTTAGAAGTCGTAAAAGCTAGTTAAATTTGATTGTCAGGTTTTGGGGATTTATTGTCATGAATGGATTATTTGATTGCATATGGTTACTCCGTGGTGATGGATTCTATGTTGATAGATTAAGATGATTTTTTTTCATTCCTAGTGAGGATTGTGCCTGTTTTTATTTCTTGAGTGTGGTGCACTTGTGGTTATTATAACTCTAGAACTTGCTTTGATTCTTTCGAGACCACACAACCATAGGTTTGCATGATTACTATGAAGGCAATCTCACTTGTTTCCCTTTACTTCTTTTGTTGTCACATGCTATTCGAATAATTTTCTTATCACACGTCATATCATTTTCATTATTTATCCCATTATCTTTTCTACATTTTCATCATGTCATTTCTCTTCCATTTCTTTTTTTTTTTTGGATGTGGAATATTGAATGTTACATGATGAGTATTTTTCCCGGGACGGACAAAAGTTTAAGTGTGGGGGAGAGAGTAGCTCAGGAGAATTTAGTGGAAGCATAGGCGAGTTGTGCTTGATCACCATGAGCTAGCCATGCTCTTTATCTTTTTAGCTGAGCTTGATGTTGGAGCATAGGGAAGTGCACTACATGTTGAAAAAAAAAGTGAAAAAAAAAGAAGTTTGAAAAAAAAAAGCTGAAAAAAAAGTTGAAAAAAAAAATAAATTGGGCACCCATGAAATAAAAAAAAGTATTGTGAAAATTTTGACATGCGGTGTCATTCATTTTTATTTATGTGTGATAGTATTTTTGTTAATGACATCCCTTGTTGCAGTTATTGAGAGATTTAATGTATATCATGAGTAGTTTTGTATTGAAGAATGTGATAAGGGTTGTTTACATGTTTATTAGGTTGGAAGAAAAATTTTAGGCCAATGCTTTCTTGTACTCATCTATGTAGCATTCCAGTATTTACCTATCTTATTGCATTTTTTTAGCTATTTCATTTCTTATCTTTCTTTCCTTTCACACATATTTTTATTTTTCTTGTATTCATGTTTCCCTTGCATTCCTAATAAGCCTTCAATAATTATGCATTCTTATGTGTATATAGTGGTGAAGGTAGAAGAAAAGCAAGCATATGGTAGTACATGAATCATGAGTAGCTTGAGTGAACTCCACTATGATATGCTTATGAGAGCGAGAGAAACCACCGCTTATCTTGTGAGGCTTAATCATTCATAGTCTATTCAGGATGGATTAAGTCACCATGTTTGTTAACCTGTGTAGGATTTGAGTCCATGATTGCTTGAGTCTTTGAGAGTTGACAATCCTAGGTAACTTTCTTTTACGATTTTCTATGCATGCTTGAGAATTGCTAGGGAAATATACCTTCAGTTTACTTTTAATTTTCTTTGCTTGCTCGGGACGCGAAAGAATAAGTGTGGGGGAATTGACAACTATCATTTTATCGAATTATTTTGGTCCTTAATATCCATGTTTTTTATCCACTCGAGTGATTTTATTGTTGATTATTAGCATGTTTTATGAGTTTGGATTCATTTTGGATCTTTTTGTAAATTCTCCTAAATTTTTGACTTATATACAAATTTTATCTTTGTTTGTAGGAGATCGAGATGAGCCACTGGACTAGACTCAAGTTGAATCAAATATGGCTTCATCTAAGGCCTAATGTACATTTCAAGCTGATTTAATCTGAGCCCTTCATCATGATCGAAGGCAATTCAATCAAGAGATCAGATCTGAGTAATATGGAGCGTCTGATTAAAGCGATTTGATTTTGAGCCATCTATCCAGATCTGGAGAGATCCGGTCTATACATTTAGATCTAGTCATCTTATCCCTTCATCCAGATTTGGCCGATCGTGATTATCCATTTAGATTCAATCAGTTCCATTCAATAGAGATCGGAGCAATCTTGACCATCCAATGTGATGGCTCAATCTGAGCCATTGATCTGAATCTGGAGCGATCCATCCCATATATTAAGATCTACATGTCTTGGTCATACATCCGGACCATTGGATATCGATTCTCCCTTCAGAGTTATCAGATCCGGCTATCTAGAGTTAAATTGATTACCACCGTTGGATGGAGCAGCTTAATTAAGCAAATAATGGATCCATCAAACCATAGCTTAATCGGACGGCTTGGATTAAAGGGGCTCAGATTGGATGGCTAAGGAAATTTATGCTAAGGAAATACAACTTCTTCACTCCAGATCGCGACGACATACAAAAGAAGCAACGAACAGTAGCCTCGCGAGCGAGCACCGACATCGTCTCTTGCTCCTCACGGACGAGCGACGGCGGCGACGTGCAGCGGAGCAGTGGATTCACGCGTGACAGAACCGATCGCGCAGAGAAATCACGCAGGACTTCTTCTTCCTAGCAAGCGGCGGCAGCGACCTTTTCTTCTTCCACGCGCGGAAGCAGGAATTGCATAGGAACTGCCGGGAAGAAGTTCCTCCAACATCGCGACACACAGAAGCCACCGCGCGCCTTCTTCCCCCTTTTCATGGCCGGCGGCGACGACACTCCCTCCACAGCATTTTCGATGATAGTTTCGACAGTCAACGAGCAGAATTCTATTTAGGGCTTCATTCTTTCATTTTCTGTATATCCATGTAATTTGTCATGTCTACTTCCTGTGTCTTTTGATTTGTTTGTTGGTGTTTCAGGAAAGACTAGGAATTCTCTTTTCTGAGAAAAATGGATCTCTATAATCAGTAGTATGGAGACTACGGTGATAGTTAGCATCATTGATCAAACAGCTAGATCAAATTGCAACATCTTTCAGCCAAATGCAGCACAAGAGTTCATTCAGCCTCCGTCAGAGACCACTTCTATGGATATCGACGCACTTAGGGAGATGTAGTGTGGAGTGGGTGATAGGCATACTACTCCATAGGACTCCTATGAACAATTGTGCTGTGATGTGATTTTGAACGCTGATGGATGTGATTCATTGATGAAGCTGCTGTTATGTTAGATTTTGTGGATGTTGACATAGAAGAGGTGGATAGCTGGACACCCCCAAACTGGACACTCCCACCTGAGATAGAGTCTCCAACAAGAAAGTTGTTGATGAAAACCCTAACAACAAACGCAGTAATCCAGCTGCAAGGTTGGATACTTTTGCTGAAATGCCTCCGACCACCAGAGAGTATATATGATGAAGCGATGATCATTTCCGAGGGAGAAACATGGAACTACCTTGATCACATCAAGAGAGCACTCACCTCCATCCGATCCATCCCACTCCCAGCTTGGATTTCTTACTGAACCACCTCCAACTGCCATGACCTCAGGGGAGTTTGTTCTATCCCATCTACTTTTCTTTTCATTATATATACACTTCTTTCACTTCATTTTACTTTATTTGTTTTTGTTTTAGTTGTTATGTTTCGTTTGTTGAGTTTTTGTTTTATCAGTGATTTCAAATAAATTTCCTATGCATTCCTTTATATCATCTTAGAAGTCATAAAAGCTAGTTAAATTTGATTGTCAAGTTTTGGGGATTTATTGTCATGAATGGTTTATTTGATTGCATATGGTTACTCCGTGGTGATGGATTCTATGTTGATAGATTAAGATGATTTTTTTCCATTCCTAGTGAGGATTGTGCCTATTTTTATTGCTTGAGTGTGATGCACTTGTGGTTATTGTAACTCTAGAACTTGCTTTGATTCTTTCGAGACCACACAACCATAGGTTTGCATGATTACTATGAAGGAAATCTCACTTGTTTCCATTTACTTCTTTTGTTGTCACATGATATTCGAATAATTTTCTTATCACACGTCATATCATTTTCATTATTTATCCCATTATCTTTTCTACATTTTCATCATGTCATTTCTCTTCCATTTCTTTTTTTTTTTTTTGGATGAGGAATATTGAATGTTACATGATGAGTATTTTTCCCAGGACGGACAAAAGTTTAGGTGTATGGAAGAGAGTAGCTCAGGAGAATTTAGTGGAAGCATAGGTGAGTTGTGCTTGATCACCATGAGCTAGCCATGCTCTTTATCTTTTTAGCTGAGCTTGATGTTGGAGCATAGGGAAGTGCACTACATGTTGAAAAAAAAAAAGGAAAAAAAAAGAAGTTTGAAAAAATAAATTGGGCACCCATGAAATAAAAAAAAAGTATTGTGAAAATTTTGACATGTGGTGTCATTCATTTTTATTTATGTGTGATAGTATTTTTGTTAATGACATCCCTTGTTGCAGTTATTGAGAGATTTATTGTATATCATGAGTAATTTTGTATTGAGAAATGTGATAAGGGTTGTTTACATGTTTATTAGATTGGACGAAAAATTTTAGGCCAATGCTTTCTTGTACTCATCTATGTAACATTCCAGTATTTCCATATCTTCTTGCATTTCTTTAGCTATTTCATTTCTTATCTTTCTTTCCTTTCACACATATTTTTATTTTTCTTGTATTCATGTTTCCCTTGCATTCCTAATAAGCCTTCAATAATTATGCATTCTTATGTGTATATAGTGGTGAAGGTAGAAGAAAAGCAAGCATATGGTAGTGCATAAATCATGAGTAGCTTGAGTGAACTCCACAATGATATGCTTATGAGAGCGAGAAAAACCACCACTTATCTTGTGAGGCATAATCATTCATAGTCTATTCAGGATGGATTAAGTCACCATGTTTGTTAACCTGTGTAGGATTTGAGTCCATGATTGCTTGAGTCTTTGAGAGTTGACAATCCTAGGTAACTTTCTTTTACAATTTTCTATGTATGCTTGGGAATTGCTAGGGAAATATACCTTCAGTTTACTTTTAATTTTCTTTACTTGCTCGGGACGCGCAAGAATAAGTGTGGGGGAATTGACAACTATCATTTTATCATATTATTTTGGTCCTTAATATACATGTTTTATATCCACTCGAGTGATTTATTATTGATTATTAGCATGTTTTATGAGTTTGGATTCATTTTGGATCTTTTTGTAAATTCTCCTAAATTTTGGACTTATATGTAAATTTTATCTTTGTTTGTAGGAGATCGAGATGAGCCACTAAACTAGACTCAAGTTGAATCAAATATGGCTTCATCTAAGACCTAATGTGCATTTCAAGTTGATTTAATCTGAGCCCTTCATCATGATCGAAGGCAATTCAATCATGAGATCAGATCTGAGTAATATGGATTGTCTGATGATAGCGGTTTGATTCTGAGCCATCTATCCAGATCTGGAGAGATTCGGTCCGTACATTTAGATCTGGGCATCATATCCCTTCATCCAAATTCGGCTGATCGTGATTATCCATTCAGATTCATTCAGTTCCATTCATTAAAGATCATAGCAATCTTGACCGTCCAATGTGATGGCTCGATCTATGCCATTGATCTGAATCTGGAGTGATCCGGCCCATACATTAAGATCTACACGTCTTGGCCATACATCCGGACTGTTGGATCTCGATTCTCCCTTCAGAGTTATCAGATCCGGCCATCCAGAGTTAAATTTATTACCACCGTTGGATGGAGCAGCTTAATTAAGCAAATAATGGATCCATCAAACCCTAGCTTAATCGAGCGGCTTGGATTAAAGGGGCTCAGATCGGACGCCTAAGGAAATTTATGCTAAGGAAATACAACTTCTTCACTCCAGATCGCGACGGCATACAAAAGAATCGGTGAACAGCAGCCTCGCGAGTCAGCACCGGCGTCGTCACCTGCTCCTAGCAAGCGAGCGACGACGGCGACGTGCAGCAGAGCAGTGGATTCACGCGCGACAAAACCGATCACGCAGAGAAATCGCGTAGGACTTCTTGTTCCTCGCGAGCGATGGCGGCGACCTTTTCTTCTTCCACGCGCGGAAGCAAGAATTGCACAGGAATCGCCAACGGCAAGCGCAGGATAAAGTTCCTCCAACATCGCGACATACAGAAGCCACCGCGCATCTTCTTCCCCCTTTTCACATGTGGTGGCGACGACGCTCCCTCCACAATGTTTCCGACGACAGTTTTGGCAGTCACCGAGCGGGTCTCCTCCACATTCCACCAATCCGAAGCTTCACTGAGCGGCGGAGCTGAGTCTAAGATTGAGCAGACGATGACTTCACCGAGCGATTGGGAGTTCGGCATCTTCACCGGTGTTCCTTTTGCACCTAGTAACCGAGTTGAGCGACCCAGTTGGATGTGATTTCAGAAGGCTGGGTTATCTTCTACTGTCGTGGTCACGACAGCACCTATTCCAATTCCGGCAGGCTTTGATTTTCTAAATTTCCGGTGGCAGCACTTCATTCCATCACCGGTGAAGAATTTCAGCTTGTACTTCGGTTCCATCCTCTCCACGTAGCACTGACAGTTCCGTTGTAGTATAGTGGTGAGTATACTTGGTTGCAACCGAGAGACTCGGGTTCAGTCCCCGACGGCAGAACTACGGGCTGCTCCACCTTCACAGAGTCATCCATAGACTGTCAGTTTCCGGTGTCATTGTAGTATAGTGGTGAGTATACTAGGCTACAACCGGGAGACCCGGGTTTAGATCCCGACAACTACACCAGGCTTCGACAATTCTGCACCATCCACCGGAGAAAAGGGATCGCCTCATCCATTAATTCAACACTTGCTGGAGGATTTCTGGCAAGGATCCAGCCATCCCATCCACCGGAGGAGCTCATTTGGATTGTCGTCATCGTTGTGGAGATCGGTGGTTATATTTGGATTTTGTCCATTGATTTGGATGTTTATCTTGTTTACTTATTGTTATGTTTGGATTTGCGAATTGAACTTGTCAAAAAATCCCAAAATTGTTATTGTAGTTGACTTGTTGTTTAATTTGTAGTTAGTTATTAACATCTATAATTAGTTTGTAGTTTAACTGTAGTCTAATTTGTAGTTAGTTCGTAGTTGTCTTGTAGTTTATATTGTAGCTATTTTGTAGTTTGTCTTAGAGTTAATTAGTAGTTTCATTTGGTAGATTAGTTGTAGTTGAATTATGATGCTTAGCTTAATTAATTGGTAGTTTGATTACTTATCTGTTTTAGTGTTAATTCCATTAGTTAGCAATGTTTAATACTAGGTAGATTTGTTTCATGTTTTCCTTTACATTCATGTTATTTCGTATTTGAATTATTGTTAAGTTCATGTACTGTCTTTATATTGTTGAATGCTTTTCTTTGAATGCTTAGTTTATCTTTTCTTTAATTGCATTGTCATCATAGTTTAGTTAGATTAATGTTTTAATCACTTGCATTGTCTTTCATTTAGTATGATTAGTCTTGTAAATCCTAACCCCCCATTTAGTAGGATTAGCAATAATTAGAAATCCTAAGTTTACTAGTCTATCTATTACACTCGTTGGGAAACAATCTAAGTCATCCACTATGCTATATTAGTGTAGAGGGGGTTTGGTAATTAATTTGAAACTGTACCACGACACAAATCGTCGTTATCATACATCACTAGAGCTCGGTTGTGGAGTAGAAACTAAGGTTATGAACCACGTTATATCGTGTGTATTGCTTGTGTGTGTGTTTGTTTTTCTTTTGTTGTACTTTTTATTTCTATATTCCACTACGCACTAAAGTTTTGTAGATAAACATGTACGAAATCGAGAATTGCTATTCACCCCCTCTTTAGTGCACATTAAATCGGTCCCAATATAAACCACCAATTGATTGCTCGAGTATTTTTTTCGAGTGTTGTGAGTTTCTCACTCTCCTGAGCACTCGACTAGTCGACTGGTCAAGTCTACCAGTCGACTGGTACATCTCAAAACTGAAGTTTAACCATTAAGTATGTGTTAGGGCAATCAACCCAAGTATGATATTGGTTTTGATGTGTGTGGTAAAGTGTTTAAGTTAGGATGTTTATGTGGTTTGATTTGTGTGTTTAAGTTGTGTAGGACTTAGTAAATCACACATATGTAGCTTGATGAAGCATTGGCAAGTTCCTCATCTATGGCTCGGGTCCTTGAGTCGGTGAAGGATGGCACAGGGAGAAGTCGTGATCTTGGTGCATCCAAGGGACTATCGGACAAGGAAAAAATGGAGTGAAGCCAAAGGAAGCAGACTTCGGGGCAAGATTCAAAGGATGACATAGGAGAAGCTGCGAGCTTAATGCATCCAAGGGACATAGGCCGGATGAAGAGAGCTTCGGTGAGGGACTCCATGGGAGATGAGAGTTGAGTGATTATAACCCAGGTCGGGATAGCTCAAGTTAGGTGAACTTGGCTGAATGGCTAAAGTCAAGTGTTGGATGCTCAAACATGTGGTTTGAGGTTTTACTCGACGGTCGGATGCTCAAACACATTGTTGTTTGAGGTTCTACCCGATAATAGTCGACTGATATAGATAACAGTCGACTGGTCTGAGTCGATAGCTAGTTGACCAGTGTCAACTAGGGTTTTGTAGCCCAACAATCGACTACTAGGGTCTGGTAGTCGACTGCTCCACCATCAGTTGACTGCCAAGGGCTGGCAGTCAACTGTTATAAAATGGACGAGGGCACAGAAACATTTTGAGTCGACTAATTGCTTAGAGCAATCGACTAATGGCTCAATTAGTCGACTGCAAGTATGATCAATTGATTTCTTAGTGTGTCATTGGACTACAACGGTCACAGATCAGGCTTCATCAGAAGTCGTTGGAACCGCAGCAGTCTACTACTGCATGCCCAACAGAAAAATTGCTCTCCTCTTTATAAAAGGAGGGCTTGGGTGCCTTGGAGAGGCTAATGCTTACACTCCTAACATTTCCCTAAGTGCTCCCACATTTTCTAAGTGTCTCTGGTCCCTTCTTCTCTATTTCTACTCATATTATTTGTGAGAAGAGGAGTTTTGTGTAAAGAGGTTTATCTCCACCTTGTGTTAAGCTAAAGGAGAGTTTAGTGGATTGATTGAGGGAGTGATTCGCCAAATGAATCATTGTGGATTAGCGACAAGGGTCGTGAACCACGTTACATCATTGTGTTTGTGATTGCTTCTCTTTACTTTATTTTAGACTTAATTATCATTAGTATTATTGTTAGTATTCCATTGCGCTAACGAATATTGTAGACAAACGAATGAAGTCCATCGAGCACACAATGCATTAGGCTATTCAACCCCCCCTTCTAGCCGGGCCACGATTCTCTAACAAGTGGTATCATAGCCAAGTTGCATGTGAACAGACTCATCATCGCAAAAAGCACAACAATAATGGCCGACATGAACATCCACCCGACTATGTTCAAAGGAGACTTATCATGGTGGAAGAAGAGGATGGAGGTATTTTTCAAAACCGATTTCGATATAATGTTAATAATGGAAAGTGGTTTCGAGATGCCTAGAGATGAAGAAGGGAAGCCAATAGAGAAATCAAGGTGGACAAAGAAGAAAAAGGAGGAGCATCTTGCAAATTCAAAGGCCAAACACCATCTCTTCAATGTGCTACCTCAACAAGAGATCAATCGGATTGGCAAATGCTCGAGTGCCAAGAAGATGTGGGAGAAGATAATTGAGCTTCATGAAGGCACCTCCGAAGCCAAATTAGCAAGAAGGGACCTTCTCCGATCGCAATTAAATAACATCAAATTGGAAAAAGGAGAGAAGGTATTGTCTCTACATTCTAGATTTAAGGAAATAATAAATGGTTTATCAAGTATAGGGGAAAAGCTTTCAAACCGAGACATGATCATGAAAGACATCGATGCATTCCCCCCATCATCAAAATGGAGCTCAATGGTGGACTCATTCTACATCTCAAGGAATCTAGAGGTTAGTACTCGAGAAGAATTTTTCTCTACTATCAAGCTTCACGAAACTCGACTTGAAGGAATAATAGAAGAACCAAGCCCTCAATCAAGGGTAGTTGCGCTAGTGGCAAACAAGAGAAAGAAGAAGAAGACCACACCCTCTTCATCCGATGACGAGTCATCTTCTTTAATGGATAGCAATGAGGAGGTGTATATGGTAAGAAAGGTAAGAAGTGCTCTTAAAGGTTTTAAATTTAACAAATCTAATGATAGGAGAAGGAGGACTAGAAAGGTCGTTTGCTATAATTGCCAAGGAGAAGGACACATGAGGGATGAGTGTCTTCTATTGAACAAGAGTAAGGAAGAAAAGAAGAAGGATGATAAGAAGAAAGGCAAGAAGAAAGAATAAAATAAATCAAAGGAAAAAAGAGAAGTCTAAACCCCGGAACCTAAAAGCCACATGAGACGATCCATCTTCATCGGAGGAAGAAGAAACCGTCTCCCATTTTGCACTAATGGGAATAGATGATGTAGCCTCCACCTCATCCGAACAAGAAGAAGCAAGCACAAGTGAGGAGAAGAGCTCAAGTGCAGGGGGAGCATCATCATCGGAATCGGAGGAAGAAGATTGGGTAAGTAAGGTAAAAAATCTCCCTACTCAAAAGGTTATTTCTATTATTTCAAGTTTAACTAGGGATTTATTTAGAACTAAGAAGAAGAATAAATGCATGCAAAATGAAATTAGAAATCTAGAAGAAAAACTTGAAAATGCATGTTCACATGTTAATGATGCTTCTTCTAGTGTAAATGATGCATGCTTAGAAGAAAATAGGATCCTAAGGGAAAAGGTAGAATACCATAGCAAAGCCCTTGAAAAATTTAGTATAGGCTCAAATACTTTAAACATGATCATTGGAAGCCAAAGGGAAAGCTTTAACAAAAAGTGGTTAGGATATAAGGGATCTAAGAATGAAAAGTCATATCATTGTCTAATTGCTAGGGGGCAATCAAAAACCACAATGGTAGCTAGAAAATGGATCCCTAAGGAATACTTGGTGAACCCTATTGGAAAGAACCTATATTGGGTACCCAAGTCAATCCTTAAAGATTAGAAAAACCTAGGATAGTCAACCATATTTGAATTTATTTCATATTATGTTAAATGGTTGACTTATGATGATAATGGGTGGTACTTGACTTATGTTCATGATTGGGAATTTTGGATGATACTTAACCTTGGATAGTATTGCATGAAATTTTTGGTTAAGTATAATTACCTTAGTTACATCTCACAACTCACTATAAGGCTAACTTGATTGAAAACATAGAAATGGGTGAGATGTTAGGTTGATACAAGTGATTCACTAATACTTATGACATTTTGATGAGTCATTAGATGTATCATTACATAGTAATCATAGACCAACTATGAGGAAAGCAATTGTTTAATTTATGGACATCTTGCCCAAAGATCATAGTTGGATATTTATAATGATTTAAAAACATTTCATGTTTTGAAAAATGTGAGGTTATGTGTGTAGGATTGTGTTTCTCCGAGAGAGGGGGTGAATCTCGGAGGTTAAAAAATTTATTTTAAAACTATTGTGAGTATGTAGTGGAAAATAATAAAACTTTGTTTTACTTAGTTCACTACCCTAACTGGGTTGCTAGTCTAAGGCCCGTAGCTCTTCCGAGACCTTCCTCGATGGGCAATCACTAAATAACCTCCGACTCGAGAACTCTTGACTTCGAAGGATTTCATTTTTTACAAATATAAGAGATGGGTAACACTCTACCCATTCTTGAATTTAAGTACACAAGCAAAAAAATGAAATTAATTAAAGTACAAGCACTTTATACCGACACTAAATGAAATGTTGATGTAGGCACGGAGTGTCAGAAGATCGCCTTGATGTGGAAAGTAAGCTTTTGTGGACGAGCAAGAATTTCGACAGCACTTCGACTTAGTTCTGATTTTCTACTCGGATTTAGTCGAACCCTTATTTTATAAACCTTTTCCAGTGGACTGGAATGCCTTCCAGTCGACTCCTCATCACCCTGTCGATTAGGAACTTATGGTCTTCCAGTCAATTGAAACCTCTCCAGTCGACTCCAGATCACCCGTCTCCGCATTGGGAAATTTGCCTCTTCAGTCGACTCGACCCCTTCAGTCAACTGAAATCCTTTCCATCTATGTCACCAGATCTTCGATCGTCGCTAGTTGATCCTGCCAAGTATGTATCCAATCGACTGTACATCAGTAGACTCAAATCCATTCAGTCAACTGATCCTTGCAAAAAAAGATTAGCCCAAATACATAATATAAAATATGATAGCAGTAGTAATACTGCACGATCTCGACTATTAAGTCCCAATCAGACTTTCTGTCGGATCAACGCCTAGCTTTGTTCCCCTAAAGAGGACTCGGCCTCACCTCTTCACTCGAGGCTTATCTGTCGGCTACCTGTCGGACTTACCACTCTTGACATCCGATCTGACCCACCAGGGCTCCTACCAGCTTTCCAGTCTACCTAACCCAGCTGGACTTTTTATCAATTATCCGATCTCCTGACCCAACCAGCCTTCATGTCAGATGTCCAGTCCACGCGACCCATCTGGACTTCATGGCTGGTGTCCAGTCCCCTTGATCTGTCAAGATACTTGCCTAGTATCCGGTCAACATGACCTACTAGGACTTCCTATTATGCCTTCACACTTAACACTGATATTAGAACACAAGTGAATTTTAACTTTTAACTATGATTCATACATCAAAACTGAGTGATGCTCACTGCATCAACAATCTCTCCCTTTTTGATGTATGATAACACATCAGCTAAAGTTAGAAGAATCAAATATCAATATCCAAATATTGACATGTATAAGAGAAATATTAACATGTATAAGAGATGAACTATCAAATTTTGACATGTACAATAGATGCATAAAGTTAACCATGTATAAGATGCATAAAGCCTTATCAAATGTTTGCATCTTCCTTTCAATAAATCTCTTCTTTTTCTAACTTTATCTCTCTTCTCTCCCTCTTTGGCATACATCAAAATAAATATCAATTTTAAAATTCCAAAATGATGTAGTGGAGAGTCGAAATTTCAGAAAAATGAGAAATTATCAATCTCAAAAATTAAGTTTAAAAATATTTCACCCTCGAAATTAATCTGATTTCAAAAACTTAATTTAAGCTTTTCAAAAATTGTCAACTTCCCCTTTATTTTTTAAAAAAATTTCAAAAATTTTCAATCAAGTTTTCTAACTCCCCTTTAAAAGTTTCAAAATTCAAGACTTTCCAAAATTTTCAACAATTTCCAAAATTTTCAAAAAAAAATTCAAACTTTTCAAACATTTTCAAACTTTTCAAAATATTTCAAACTTTTCAAAAAAAAATTAAAGATTTTTTAAACTCCCCCTGATTAAAAACTTATTTTTAAAATTTTCAAAAAATTAAAAAAAAATAAAATTTTCAAAAATTATTAAAATTTTTAAAAAAAAAAATCAAAACTCCCCCTGATTAAAAACTTTTTTTAAAAAATTTTCAAAAATTTTCAAATTGATGAAAAAATTATAAGGAATATGTCCAAGCATGAATTCCTAAATATTATATTTATATTTAAAAATAAACATCTAATAATCATCCTTAAAGTAAATATCCAACTCTTTAATAGCTCAAATGATATAGAATTAATCATCAAGCTTTGAATTTGAGTTAGTCACTAAAGTGATTGATTTGCTCTTTTAAATCCCGTATTGGTTCATGTCAATGCACTGAATCTACATCTGGAACCAGGGGTGTAGTCCTACCATCTAACACCCATTTTCGTGGCTCAATACACAAACAGGTAATCTTAGGTGTTTGTGATATGCGAAGGCTTATCTAGATCTATAGGATCACGAAATCTAGATTGACCTAAGCTAGAATAATTTTCAATTTTCTTTAAAAAAAATAATATACTATTACTTAACAAATTCTGAATATTAAGCATGAAAATATCCTAATCTACCAAGCATAAAACAATTTACACACAAGATTTAAAGATAAAATTTATTAAGTCCAAATAGTAATAAGTGACATAACACTCCTAGTCAGTAGAAGAAGGTGGTGGAAAAGGAGGACCCGTGCCCCAAGACCTAAGAAGCTCCATCATCTCTCGATGATCCTCCCTCTGCGCCTGCAATATCTGTATCATCTCAAGATGCTGCTACTCCTAGCACTGCATCGCATCCTCCAACCTAGATAATCTCTCTACTACGGTAGGAGGTGCTAGAATATCAAGAAATTGTGATAGACTATCAAATCCTAGGGCTTCCTGATGCTTGGACTCTGAGTGGTGGTCGGGGTCAATCTCTGGCTCATGCTCCTGCTCTGGCTCAGGTTAGGGCTGGGGCTGAGGACCATCTCTCTTCCATGCAAGGATATTATTTTCATCTAAACCTATTTTTGCTAAACCAAACTACCTAGACCCTATCATGTTGTACTCAGTAAGTTGTTTGATGTTACCTGTGGCAACATCAAACCCTAATGCAGTTAAGAGGGATGTGATGACATGGCAGTAAGGCAAATGCGCCTTCCTGCTGGTAACTGACCTAGGATGGTAAATAATTGAATGAAACATCTATAAGATAATGTCTATATCTAACCTATGACTAAATGCATAAAGTAACAATGAGTGATAAGGATGCATCATAGCGATGTCCCTAATGGTGAGTGGAAGAATGCAGTTCACTATGACTCGGTACATAGCATAGTCCTGTACTCTGAGTCTAGTGGAACTAAAGATACTCACAGATGGAGTTCTTTCCTCACCAAATAGATGCATATGTATCCTATCTAATGTAATATGAGAGTAGGGGTCACCATACGGTAACTCCATGGATGGAAAGAATGCAACCGGACATGTCAAATGCATGAGTCCTAAATGCTCTCTCAACATAGAGAGGGTAAAAACAAAGTACTTATCCTGTACTCTAGTCGAAAATGCAAGATCATCAATTTTATTAAAATTATTGAAAAACTCTGCACATAAGTCTATATTAATAGAGTTTTTACAATAAACCAGTTTTTCTAACCCATAATGTGTTATGACATCTATGCTAAGCATGCATGAATTACTAAAAAATGATTTGCTAATGTATCAAGTAGGCATAGGAGTATAGAGTGTGTTCTCAAACCTAATCCTATGCCCCTCAGTAGGGAACCTAATATCCAAGCATGAAGTCGATGACTCAATCTCCACGGCTCTTCTTTTACCCCTATTTGAATTACAACTATTCAATATTTATTGAAAGTAATTGAAACTAAAGTTTTAGACTTATTACCTTGGCATTTTGGATGATATTAAAGAAATATGACGACCTAAATGCTTCGAAAGTCTGGAATTAGGGTTTTCGTAGTGGATTTGTGGTGGTTATGGTTGTTTTTGGCGTGGCTTGGCACTGTTCTGATAGACGGAGTCCAGTCAACTGAACTTTTTTCAGTCGACTATAATTAATTTTACCATTTACTTCATAGCCTAAACTTTATCTAACATTTCATTTTAGTCGCGTTTTACCTTCCTGATACTCAGAGGCAACTGAAGCTGTTTCAGTCGACTCTTTTTGAGTCGACTAAATTTGAGTATTTCCAATTTTGATTGATTTTTTATGTTTAATTTGATTTAATTGATTTTATTTACTTAATTGTTTTGATTTGATTAAGTTAGTTGGATTAAATCTATTAGATGATTAAGTTTAATTTAGTATGTTAATTAGGTTTAGTTTAGTGAGTCAACTAAGTTTTTTTAATTTAGTTAAATTAGGTTTAGTTTAATTAAGTTTAAGTATAGAAAATTAAGTTGTTTGTTAAGTTAAGTGAAGTTGAGTATATTTAGTTGGGTTGAGTATAATAAATTAAGTTTAAGTAAATTTGTTTATTTAGGTATGTTTGTTTAGTTTAATAAATTAAGTTTAAGTATAGTAAATTAAGTTGAGTTGAATTAAGTTAAGTTTAATTAAGATAAGTTATTAAGGTAAATTTATTAATTTTGATTTAAGTCCATTAGGTTGAATTAAGCTAAATTAAACTAATTAATCTCAATTAATTTCTAAATCATCTCACTCAAGCTAAGTTTTCAATACACTTATTCCTATGGGTTTTGTGAGATGAGGATTTCTTTTTATCTTAATTAAATTTAATGAGCAATTTCAAAGTTTTTAAACTTGTGTTAGATTCAAGCTTGGTTTGAGCTAGTCAAGTAGGTTTTTCCAACATTGACATCCAAGTCGTGGCGAAGCACATGGCCTTCTTGGTTATCGGAGCAATGACCACTTCTTAGACAAAGTCAATGAAGGAATCAAGTACTTGATTCAATTTGGACAAAGCCTTGGTCTAATTAGTCAATGACTTAGTGAATTAACTTCAGTCAGTTCCACTCGACTTAGTGCACCAGGTCGTGGTGAGGCACATGACCTTCTTGAGTATCAGAGCAACGACCACTTCATAGACATGCACTTCGAAGAGCTTCCCTAACTTACTATCAGTTTACTTCGTCTTAGTACTAGGTTGTTCAAGTTTAAACTACTTTGTTTCCTATCTAATCCTTCTAAATTAAGCAAGTAAAGTGAACTAAAGCATGTAAGTGTTTAACTAAACAAGGAAACAAGCAAAGTGTTAGCTCCCCCTAAATGGTAGCTAGATTGAGTTTTGTTCACTAAGTGAACTTGACTCTTGGGAATCCAAAAATTGATTTGGTCCAACTTACTTAACTAAGCTAGACTTAGGAACCCATGCTTGGACTTGATTCTTAGCGTTTCGGCTAAGTAAAGACATGTATGATTTATAGGAGGATTTAGCTTTGTATCTGAGTCCGAACTTGTTGTACATGACTCGCTGAGTTCCAAGCATCATGTTGAGATACTTGGAACCCGAAGTGAACCTTTCCAAAGATCCAGTTAGATCTTCTACTTGCCTTTTTAGGACCGAGTTCTCTTCCTCAAGCTTTGCAACTTGAGTTGAGTCTCTATCCTTAATTTGGCAAGTCAAAGTCTTCAAGTTGACTTGCTCCTTAAGTACTTGGACTTCCTTAAGTACTCGATTCTCGGACTTAGCTAACTTCCTACATAGGCATGCAATTATATTGTACAACTTATCTTCTAAGGGAGAAGTTACCTTGTCTAGTCCTTCAAAAATAGATGTGGATCCATGGCTTCTTTCAAACTCGGAATCTGACTCGTACTCGGAACTTGACTCGGCTCTGGAGCTCGATTCGGCCATAAATGCCACGAAACTTCTCTTCATCTCTTTTGCGTCTGACTCTTCCAATGATGACTCATCCCAAGTTGCCTTAAGTGCTTTCTTCTTCTTTTCCTCTTTTGGTTTTTCTTCCTTCTTTAGGTTTGTGCACTCCGACTTGTAGTGTCCCTTTCCGTTGCATTCGTAGCACGTCACTTCCGATTGGGGTCTCAGCTTGTTGTCGACGACCTTTTTAGCATCTTTCTTCGTAAATCTTTTTCTCCGGTTGAACATCTTTCGAACCATATTTATGATCTCCTCTTCTCCGTTTGTTTCCGACTCCGACTCGTCTTCGGACTCACTCTTCACCTTTCTTTCCTTTTTAGTCGAACCTGCCACCAAAGCTATACCATTCACGGTTTGACCCAAGTTAGCTTGTTCGTGTAGTTCAAGTTCACAAAAGAGTTCGTCTAGTCTAATTGTGGAAAGGTCCCTGGAAACCTTATAGACATCGACAATAGATGTCCATATGGCGTTCCTCGGGAATGTCTTAAGTATATACCGAATTACGTCCCGATTTTCTATTTGGTGTCCTATTAAGTGTAATCCATTTTATATATCTTTAATTCTAGTATGAAGTTGACTAGCATTTTCATTTCCATTCATTTTACAATTAAATAGTTTATTTAGTAACATGTCCCATTTATCTATCCTAGTGTCATTTGTACTCTCATGTAGTTCAATTAATTTTTCCTATAATTCCTTAGAGTTTTCGAATGGACCTACCCTATTTAGATCTTCTTTGGTAAGTCTGCATTGCAAGGTGTTAAGTGCCTTGTAATCGACTTGAGCACTTTTTCTAATGTTTGCGGTCCATTTCTACAGTTCTAACAACTCACCCAAGTTGTCCACCGGAGCTACAAACCCTTTCCTAATTGAGAACTAGATATCTAGGTCAGTCTTCAAGTAGCATTCTATTCTCCTTTTCCAGTAGGAAAAGTCCCCTCCATTGAAGAGAGGTGGCGAACGGTGTTGTATCCTTCTAAATGAGACATTTCTATATTATTAATAGATTTTTATTTAAATTAACTAAAATTAAGAATTATTCCTAATTGCACCAATTAAGAATTATTTAAATTGCAAACGTTAATTAAATTTACTCTAAGCAAAGATTATTGATACTACTGTTACCTCTTTTCTATGAACCGGGTAAGAGGGCTCGTGTGTAAGACACTATCCGAACCAAATAATCGGTTTGACAAAGAAAGCAAGGTAGAATGGTTCGGGCGCGATCGTCTGGGACAATTGGAACGGGAGGACAAGTCGAAGTAATCGGCACGACGAGGCGATTGTGGAGATCACTTTGTTATAAATTGGACGAGGATCGATTCGGCCTAGTAGGCCTAGAAACAGAGGGGGCAGATGAGAATCAGTTCGGCATGGCAATCCCGAAAATAGTTCGGTGTTGGAAAAAGAGGAGTTGGTTCGGGCTGCTGGAAAGAGCCTAAGGGATAAGCCACACGTGAGCCATAGGTTTAGGTCAATTTCATCGAAGGCAAATGGTTGAAGGGGACAGACTAGTATATTTCCCAAAATATAGATAAGAAGTTGTTACACAACAGAAGGGAGCCCCCACATAATATTCTGAGGAGTCATCGCTCCTCGTATCTGTAACATAATGATTCTCCAGATGGGCATGGTGGCCACGTGTACGACGAAGAAAGCTTGCGATGCAATAACTGATCAGAGGAGGAGAATAAAAGGGAAAAGCAGGATAGAGGAGAGGGGGATCCGCATTATTCCAACCAGCAAGAGACGAAGGCACATTCTCAAAGAGGAGAGCAACCACTTCGCCGGAGGAGGAAAGAAGGAGAGTGGTGATCTCTATCTTCCTTGTACTATTTCCTGTATCTTGACCTAATTGTATGAGGTTTTCTCCTCCACCTCCAGAAGTTCTTTCCGTGAAGGAGGACGTTCATAGTGAAAGTTCTTTAGCACAGTAGCTGGTGAGAGAGCTCACCTCTGTAGAGTAGGAATCTTTATTATGAACCATGTTATATCCTATGTCTTTGTTTATTGCTTGGGTTGGCTTGCGTGTCTTTGCTTCACGTTTCATTTTACTATTGCGGTCGGAGAGAACCCCCTAAGCTTCCTTCGCGCCCCATCGCATTGAAAGGAAGTCAATAGATCTTCTTCCCCATCACCGCATCAGTTGGCGCCGTCTGTGGGAAACATTGAGTAAGACGTAGAGATGCAGCCAGAAGAGATACAACACCTAGTAGCCTCTGTTGCGAAGGAAAACCCCATCACGATACTACCATCACAACTGAGAGCCATGGTGGACAACGTTGTGGCCGAGGCCCTCGCCAGAAAAAGGAGAAGGATAGGGTATCTTCATCCTCATTCTGGTGAACCTTCCTCTCATGGACCTCCACCAGAGATGCCTCCTCCACCTCGTACAACCACTAACATTGAAGTATTGCCTGGAGAGGGGCTGGGGGGGGGGGCGAGTTCATCAGACTACTTTGCCATTAACCCAGAATCGACAAGAAGAATAGGGCGAAAGCCGGTCGACTAGGGCTCCGGAGGTTTATGAGCCCTGCCCTTTTACCATGGACATCCTTTTTGAAATCCCACCGTCATACTTCAAAAATCCCCAAGTAGACAAGTACGACGGCACAATAGAACCAGAAGAACACCTATCACAGTTTGACAGAGCAGCCTCGCTCCACTGCTATATTAATGCCCTTAAGTGTAGGTCTTCCGAACCACCCTAACCGGCTCGGCACAAAAATGGTTCAACACCCTGTCCCCGGGGTCTATTACTTGTTTTGCCAATTTTTAGGGGATGTTCCGCCAAGAGTTCGCTAGCTGCAAGGCGTACAAGCACGATGCTTCCATCCTGCTGCACATTACGTAAGGGCCCTCAGAATCGCTCAGAGGGTATCTTCATCGGTTTACTTCCACTGCCAGAAGCATCCCTTCAGCAAGGTCGGATGCTTTCAGAGTGGCCATTCCGCACGGGCTGAGGGAGGGTACCTTCCTCAGTGTTGGGTTTCCGGCACCGCGGCGTGTGTGTGTTCGATCATGTTTCGTAAACATGAGCACAGCGGAAGCAATAAAAAAATAATAAATCTATATTTATTATAACACACACAACACACGCATGCTATTACAACAAGTGTAGACATAACCGTAAATTAAAATTTGCAATAAAAGAAAATTATCTACGTTATACCTTCCGTATGACGTGTAGTGGGAACGGCATCAACCGGAACGATCCTCGTAAGAATCGTCTCTATCCGTATCCACGCCGAGCTCCTCGGGATGACTTCGCTAAGTCACGAGCTTCGTCTTCGCACGGGTTACTAGCCTCGTGTTGAAGACGACGTGATCGAGAGATGATCACGATCCGAATCCAAATTCGGATCCTAAAATGAGTTCTCAAAACTCGCTTCTCCGGAGAGGTATTCGTCAACCGTTTGACGAATCCTTCGTCCCCCACCTCAGAGGATTACCGGAGATCAAATCCCCGGTAAGTTAGCCGCTGTCGGAGCACTAACCGTCGTCCAAACGACGCTCCGACGAGAGGAGGAGAAGCTGTCCAGAAAACTGGACAGCTTGGTGGAGGAGTAGGCGCCGGCCAAAAACAAGGAGAGAAAAAGCCCACCTTGATGCCGAACCTATAGGAGATCACCGGAGGGTCGCCGGAGGTTCACCGGCTGGAGCTTGGATGCCGGCAAGGGTCTTGGACGGCGGCACAAAGCTGGGCGGCGGCAGCTTGTAGTTGGGCGCCGAAATCACCAACAAGGGGTGGGCGGCAACTAGGTTGGGCGGCCAAAATATATTAGGGTTTTGGATTAGGGTTTAAGCCCTATTTTATAGAGAACTAATTCTCTTAATGGTTAATGGATCATATCCATAAAGCCCGTTAACCCGCTCCATTAAGATAAGTTAAAATAAACCAAACCATGATGGTTTATTTTAAGTTAAAACGAACCGAACCAACCTTTGGTTCATTCGTTTAAAATAAACCAAACCCTTTGGTTTATTCTCATCCATTGGATTAGAACCAAACCATTTTGGTCCATCCATTATGTCTTCATAAGACACGGCCCATCCACGCTTCCATTGCATTTGAAACAATTTCATGCTCGCTTTATGTTTGAGTCGACCAAACCTATAGTTTCTCTCGATGCGAGAATCCCATTCTCAAGCTCGTTTTAAATCCTTTGGATTACACTCGTTGTGCGTGTGACCAAATAGGTTCTCGGTTTATGTTGGCCGTCTATAATTAACCATTAATTATAGAGCGATCATGAGTGGCACCTAGTAGTACATCATGATCCCCAATTAAGCGAAAAGATCAGCGGTTGATCGGAACTATTTACGAAACCCTTGATGGCTCGAATGAATCGTGCCCCATTCCCTTCACTCATCTTATACCCACTTGGTTGAGGACATGGTCTATTGTGTCAGTCCCCACTAGGCTGACTACGTCACACCTAGCCCAAGTATCATTTCCTCGTCCTACGGATTCTAGTTACTCCACATGTATCGAAGAGTACTTTACTCTAAACATGTAATGCTTTGGCCAAAGACTTTAGTAACAATCAGACGAGAGGCCATGGGTATACATCTCCTCGCAAGGAGTGGTGAATCCTTTATAGGCTATTCAAACACCTTCGATCACTTCGACTTATACCCAATCATCCCGGGGCCACATCTCCTCGGAGATGTTTGCTTAAGATGTCAAAGCATAAGTCTCCATGATCAAGATGACTTGAATACCGCAAGTCAAAGGAACATCGCACTTAAGCCACAGTAAGAACTTCATTGACATATCTATATATCACGAGAGAACCATATGAAGTCTTACGGTGGTCACTCGATGAACTAGTTACCATAACTAGCATCCACGATTAACTCCGGACATCACAATGTCTCGGCCCGGTGAGAATCAATTTGCTTGGATACACCAAGGTATACCTCGTGCTAGTCTCGAGAATTGATGGTGTCCAAATCCATCAATTCATCGACTAGGATAATTAGATACATCACAATTACACATGTAGAGATACTCACTAGTTGTGATCCAATCACAAATTCTCTCATCTTTGTGAATCGTATCGTGGACATTGATAAATGAGTTTAAGATCAATCAAATACATTAAACATGTATACTCAAATAGTGAATCTTCATTTATCATATAAATGGTTCATACATAAGGCGATTGCCTTAGGACATCTCTCATATATTACTAACAGACTCCCACTTGGCCTAATGCCAATCGCTACGGTATCCAATACCATAAGCAACAACATGACCCTCAAACTTACTTTGAGGTAATGCTTTAGTCAAAGGATCCGCTAAGTTCCTTTCAGTGGGAATTTTCTCGATTTGTATTTCGTTCCTACTGATGATCTCTCTGATAAGATGATAGCGGCGAAGCACATGTTTGGATCATTGATGAGACCACATCAAGTTCATAGATGAACTACTTGATCCAAACCGCTTCCTTTGCTGCTTCCAAAGTTGCAACGTATTCTGCCTTAGTGGCAGAATCCGCTATAGTGTCAAGCTTGGAACCTTTCCAACTTATTGCGCCTCCATTCTAGGTGAATACATACCCAGACTAAGACATGGAATCATCCTTGTCTGTCTGGATCTGGCATCCGTATACCCATGTATCACCATGTACCCTTCTCCATATATTAGGAACACATCCTTAGTTCTTCTCAAGTACTTAAGGATCGTCTTAACAGCCGCCCAATGATCCATTCCTGGATCGGACTGGTATCTGCTCGTGACACTCAGAGCATACGATACATCGGGCCTCGTACATAACATAGCATACATGATAGATCCTATTGCGGATGCATAGGGAATCTTACTCATGCAAATCCTCTCGTCTTACGTGCGGACACATAGACTTGAAGGTGTACCCCATGCACGATGGGTAGGAAACCTTTCTTGGATTCCGACATGCTAAACCTCTTTAGCACTCGGTCTATATATGTAGACTGCGAAAGACCAAGCAACCGTTTCGATCTATCTCTATAGATCTTAATCCCAAGGATGTAGGTTGCTTCTCCCAGGTCTTTCATGGAAAATGTCTTGGATAACCAAACCTTAACTGACTGTAAGATTGACACATCGTTTCCTATAAGTAATATGTCATCGACATACAATACTAGGAACACATTGCCTCCCACTAACCTTCTTGTACACACAAGGTTAAATGCGGATTTTGTGAGAAATCAAACTTTTTGATCGTCTCATCAAAAGCGGATATTCCGACTCTGGATGCTTGCTTCAATCCATAAATGGATCGTGCACGCAATTTGCATACCTTGGTTTTCTCAATCAGATGTGAAACCCTCAGTGTATCATATACACGTCCTCGAGCAGGTTTCCATTAAGGAAAGCTGTTTTCACATCCATCTGCCATATCTCATAATCATAATGAGCCGCTATGGCCAGGAGCATCCGAATGGATTTAAGCATAGCTACAGGAATAGGTTTCGTCATAATCAACACCTTGTTTTTGTGATATCCTTTCGCCACCAATCTAAGCCTTATAGGTAATCACATTACCATCCATGTCGGTTTTCTTCTTGAAAACCCACTTGCACCCTATAGGCTTTATCCCTTGGTGGGTCAACCAAGTTCAAACTTGATTTTCATACATAGAATCCATTTCCGACTTCATGGCACCAAGCCACTTATCCCTTTACGAACTTATCGGCACTTCTTCATAAGCTGGTAGGCTCCTCATCATCAATGAGTAACACGCGTCGTTCGATTCACTTACGAGAAATCCATATCTCTCAGGAATATTGCGTGTTCTACCAGATCTACGAAGATGTGGTGTTACAATAGGTCCAGCCGATTGCTCATCACTATGAGTTGTCGGCTGTTGTGCTTCACCAAGTATCTCATTAATGTCTATTTGAGTCTCTCGAGCCTCCTCAAGCTCGACGACACTCCCACTGTTTTCTTGCAAGAGAAACTCTTTCTCTAGAAACACAGCATGCCTTGAAACAAACACCTTTTGTTCCACAGGATGATAGAATTGGTAACCCCTTGTTTCCTTAGGGTATCCAACAAATAGACATTTATCAGACTTAGCATCCAGTTTGTCTGATACAGTCCGCTTCACATAAGCAGGACAACCCCATATCTTCAAGTAAGATACATGAGATTTCTTACCATTCCATATCTCATATGGAGTAGTTGAGACTACCTTGGTAGGCATTCTGTTTAACAAGTAAACAGCTGTCTGAAGTGCATAACCCCAAAAGGACTTGGGAAGAGTCGCATGATTCATCATTGACCTGACCATGTCCAACAAGGTCCGGTTACGCCTCTCAGATACACCAATATGCTGTGGTGTATAGGGCGGAGTCCATTGAGACAATATGCCATTGTCTCTTAGATAATCAAGAAACTCTTGACTTAAGTATTCACCACCTCGATCCGATCGAAGTATTTTAATACTTTGTCATGTTGTTTCTCTACATCATTTCTGAATTCTTTGAACCTTTCAAAGGCTTCAGACTTTGTGTTTCATCAAGAACACATACCCAAACCGTGAATGATCATCGGTGAAGGTAATGAAGTAGCTATAGCCTCCTAAACCTTGAGTTGACATAGGTCCACATACATCAGTATGTATTAGACCTAGTAACTCTCCCACTCGTTCACCTTTTCCAGTAAAAGGTAACTTAGTCATCTTGCCTTTTAAGCATAATTCGCATGTATCGTATGAATCCAATTCAAACGATTCCAGAATTCCACATCGGTGTAATTCGGACATGCGTTTCTTGCTTACATGGCCAAGACGACAATGCCACATGTAGGAGTCTATTTGATTATCCTTTCGAGCACGCTTGTTGCTCGCTTCGATATTGCAAATATTCTTTGGATCGTCCAGCGTATAAACACCATTGCTTAAAGTTCCAATCCCATAAAGAACTCCATTCAAAGTTATGTAACAACAATTGTTACTAAAAGTCAAATGGAACCCATTTCTATTTAGACAAGAAATAGAAATGATGTTCTTTATCAACGAAGGAACATAAAAGCAATTGTCCAGTTCTAAGACAAGTCCTACAGGGAGTTCCAACAAATACATTCCGATGGCGAGTGCAGCAACCGTTGCTCCATTCCCAACACGTAAATTTGACTCTCCCCTTGACGAGTCTTCTTCTATTCCTTAGCCCATGTATGTCATTACATATATGTGAGCCACACCCAGTATCAAATACCCAAGTGTCTGAGGAAATAGAATGACAATCAATAAAGAAGATTTCTGAAGAAGATGGGGCATCCGATGCCTTATCCTTCTTCATGGACTCAAGATAAATCTTGCACTTTCTTCGCAAATGTCTCTCCTTGCCATAATGATGGCAAGTTTCCTTTTGTGCTAGTTCTACCTTCTTAGCCCTTCTCTTCTTTCACTTCTGTTGTTCCTTTGACTTCCTCTTAGAACCTTTCTTTGAGGAATCAACTAACAGCACCGTCCCCTGCTCATGCTTCTCAGAAGACTCCACAGTCTTCAGCATATTGAGCAGTACCACATATGAACCTCCTAGCATCTCAGAGGTGAAGAGGAGCTTTGAGACTTCGAACCTTTCGAATCTCACTTGCTCATCAACCAACTCACAAAGATGAAGGACTACGATATGAGCATCCATATGCTCATGCTGTTTTCGTAGCTTGGGTTCCATCATGGCTAGCATGATGCAACTCATTTGTTCAGAATCACTCACATGTTTCTGATAGGCCAACAATTGATCCAGAGTTGCATCGTCACTAGGACGGGCGGGAAGAGGTGCTTCAAGGACATTTGCAAGCTTTTCAACCTTGAGAACAATTCTCAAGCTTCTAAGCCAGTCCATGAAGCTCGGCCCAGTCAATTTATTCGAATCCAAAATGGAACGCAAATTCAAACACATCATCATCAATATATTAACTTAGAAATACAAAACGAGCATATATGAGAAAGATGATTTTAAAATGCATCAATATACATTTATAAATCCCATTCATTTTTCGAATTTCAAAAAACCCCAAAATCACTTCGGGAGATTGTAGGTCCATCTCCGAATGGGCTGATATCCATCATAGTTATGAACAACCTTGGAGAGAGTCCAACAAGCCATTCATAACTACGACGGTAGGTATCATCTATACCGATTGCATATCCCGTATATGCAACTATCACAATGTGCTATCAACTAATTGAATGTTCACACATACATCGGGTTGTTAACACATTAACAAGTATGCATCATATGCATAGCACCCAACTTCACCTCCCTTTATATCGACCTTGGAGAGAGTCCAACAAGCCGATGCTCCAGGTTAAAACCAACCCATTAATCAGGACATAGTTTTAATATGGTTAGAGCGCATTCAACCAATTAGCCCAGCTTGGAGAGAGTCCAACAACCACAGCTAACGATTGACCTCTGACTCTTACCATATTAGTATTAAACTATTCCATGGTTTGAACATGTTCGGGTTCGAGCCGGGCTTGGAGAGAGTCCAACAACCCAAACAAGAAACAGAACTCTGGTTCTAACCATATTAATGGAAGGTGTAGGCTTTAATATTGATTAAGGGTTTTTATGTCTCATCCTCTTTGCATGCAAATAACTATTATCTACATGGCATGGCATACATGGCATACATCTACATGTCACGACACGCATGGCATAATGGTATGCATCTAATGCAATTACATGGCATACAATTATGTCATGTATATAATTTCCTTATATGTCATAACTATTCATGGAAATAAAATATGTTTAAGATTTGATTCTCCAAATCAAATCATAATTAAATTAGGAAACAAATTTCCAAATCTAATCACATATTTTATTCATGGAATTATTTGATTAAGGAAAATCTATTTAGGAAACCAATTTCCTAAATCATTAAAACTACTAATGGAAATAAAATATTTTAAGATTTGATTTCCCAAATCAAATCATGATTAAATTAGGAAGCAAATTTCCAAAATCTAATCAAATATTTTATTTATGGAAAATATCAATTTCCATAAATACTTCCAACTTTCCAAAAGTGGAAGATTTCCAAAAATACTTCTAGACTTTCCAAAATTGAAAAATTTCCATAAATACTTCTAAATTTCCAAAATTTAGAAAATTTCCAGAAATACATTATGACTATCGCAAAACCATTTTTACGATTATGTCGAAACACAACCTGGGCTCTGATACCACTGTTGGGTTTCCGGCACCGCGGCGTGTGTGTGTTCGATCATGTTTCGTAAACATGAGCACAGCGGAAGCAATAAAAAATAATAAATCTATATTTATTATAACACACACAACACACGCATGCTATTACAACAAGTGTATACATAACCGTAAATTAAAATTTGCAATAAAAGAAAATTATCTACATTATACCTTCCGTATGACGTGTAGCGGGAACGGCATCAACCGGAACGATCCTCGTAAGAATCGTCTCTATCCGTATCCACGCCGAGCTCCTCGGGATGACTTCGCTAAGTCACGAGCTTCGTCTTCGCATGGGTTACTAGCCTCGTGTTGAAGACGACGTGATCGAGAGATGATCACGATCCGAATCCAAATTCGGATCCTAAAATGAGTTCTCAAAACTCGCTTCTCCGGAGAGGTATTCGTCAACCGTTTGACGAATCCTTCGTCCCCCACCTCAGAGGATTACCGGAGATCAAATCCCCGGTAAGTTAGCCGCTGTCGGAGCACTAACCGTCGTCCAAACGACGCTCTGACGAGAGGAGGAGAAGCTGTCCAGAAAACTGGACAGCTTGGTGGAGGAGTAGGCGCCGGCCAAAAACAAGGAGAGAAAAAGCCCACCTTGATGCCGAACCTATAGGAGATCACCGGAGGGTCGCCGGAGGTTCACCGGCTGGAGCTTGGACGCCGGCAAGGGTCTTGGACGGTGGCACAAAGCTGGGCGGTGGCAGCTTGTAGTTGGGCGCCGAAATCACCAACAAGGGGTGGGCGGCAACTAGGTTGGGCGGCCAAAATAGATTAGGGTTTTGGATTAGGGTTTAAGCCCTATTTTATAGAGAACTAATTCTCTTAATGGTTAATGGATCATATCCATAAAGCCCGTTAACCCGCTCCATTAAGATAAGTTAAAATAAACCAAACCATGATGGTTTATTTTAAGTTAAAACGAACCGAACCAACCTTTGGTTCATTCGTTTAATATAAACCAAACCCTTTGGTTTATTCTCATCCATTGGATTAGAACCAAACCATTTTGGTCCATCCATTATGTCTTCATAAGACACGGCCCATCCACGCTTCCTCTGTGACTGAAACAATTTCATGCTCGCTTTATGTTTGGTCCAACCAAACATAGTTTCTCTCGGTCTGAGAATCCTATTCTCTAGCTCGTTTTAAATCCTTTGGATTACACTCGTTGTGCGTGTGACCAAATAGGTTCTCGGTTTATGTTGGCCGTCTATAATTAACCATTAATTATAGATCGATCATGAGTGGCACCTAGTAGTACATCATGATCCCCAATTAACCGAAAAGATCAACGGTTGATCCAGAACTATTTCTGAAACCCTTCAGTAGCTCGAATTAATCGTGCCCCATTCCCTTCACTCATCTTATACCCACTTGGTTCAAGACATGGTCTATTGTGTCAGTCCCCACTAGGCTGACTACGTCACACCTAGCCCAAGTATCATTTCCTCGTCCTACGGATTCTAGTTACTCCACATGTATCGAAGAGTACCTTACTCTAAACATGTAATGCTTTGGCCAAAGACTTTAGTAACAATCCGACGAGAGGCCATGGGTATACATCTCCTCGCAAGGAGTGGTGAATCCTTTATAGGCTATTCAAACACCTTCGATCACTTCGACTTATACCCAATCATCCCGGGTCCACATCTCCTCAGAGATGTTTGCTTAAGATGTCAAAGCATAAGTCTCCATGATCAAGATGACTTGAATACCGCAAGTCAAAGGAACATCGCACTTAAGCCACAGTAAGAACTTCATTGACATATCTTTATATGCAGAGAACCATATGAAGTTTTACGGCTGGTCACTCCAATGAACTAGTTACCATAACTAGCATCCACGATTAACTCCGGACATCACAATGTCTCCAGCCAGTGAGAATCAGCTGCTTGGATACACCAAGGAGTATACCTCGTGCTAGTCTCGACAGAATTGATGGTGTCCAAATCCATCAATTCATCGACTAGGATAATTCGATACATCACAATTACACATGTAGAGATACTCACTAGTTGTGATCCAATCACAAATTCTCTCATGCTGTGAATCGTATCGTGGACATTCAGTAAATGAGTTTAAGATCCAATCAAATACATTAAACATGTATACTCAAATAGTGAATCTTTATTTATCATATAAATGGTTCATACATAAGGCGATTGCCTTAGGACATCTCTCATATATTACTAACACTCAGCTCACTTTTGAGGAAGCCTGCGAACAGCTACGAGGAGTTGTTAAGTCGTGCAGAGAAATATATCAACAAGGAGGAAGGGTTGAAAGTGCGGAGAGCTGAACGAGCCTCTGTGATGGTCCCTGCCAAAAGAAAATGCCCTACAACCCCTCGAGCACCTCCCAGATGAGAGTATGCATGACCCTTCTTACCAGAGGCTCCCAGGCCTCGGTTATTATTACAGGGTGCTCGCCTCACACAGCCGTTGCAGATCATGTCCGCCGAGGCAGTCCCTCCCCCAAGGACTTGGAAGGAGCGGGAGATGAAATTCTATGACCAACAGGGTCTTCTACAGTGACCAACGGGGTATAGGGGAGTGCCTCGTAACCCTCCCACCCCGTTCTTCTACTAGTACCATATGGAATACGGCCACGCAGGTGGTCGATGCTTCAAATTGCAAGAGGAGCTGGATCGCCTCCGAGGCGCTTACCCATAGTTGTCGCCTCAGACTTAAGGACCAGCCCAGCAAGGCCAACGACTCAATGTGTCTCGTCCAGGGCCATATAACCAACCACCGCAAGTTACTTTCCCTCCGGACCCCCAGACTCCGGCCGCGGAGGGTATCTCACAAGGGGCCCATCGGGTGAGGGCCCATCATCTGATATGAATAACATCCCCACACGGGGGATTATTCACATTATTGCAGGAGGACCCCCTGATGGGGATTCCAACCGGGTGCGAAAGTCTTATGCCCGTCTCATGGAGAGCCTGACTATAGTCACTGATCAGGCTATCCAGACAGTGCCGCTAGTTTCGTTCGGACCGAAAGATCTTCGAGGCGTTCTGCTGCCTCACACGGATGCCTTGGTGATCCATATTTCCCTGGCCAACTATGAAGTGGCCAGGGTACTAGTTGATTCAGGGAGTTCTGTCAACATCCTCTTCTATGAGGCTTTTGGACAGATGCAGCTGGGGAACGCCCAACTAGAAGATGTGGCTACACCCCTCTTCGGGTTCACTGGACATGTGGTCCACCCCACAGGGCAGATTTCGTGTCCCCTGACTCTGGGCACCAAGCCCAGCCAAAAAAACAATATAGTTCCTTTTCTTATTGTGGACGCTCCGTCCACCTATAATGCAATTTTGGGTCATCCCTTCCTCTCCATTTTTCAGGCAGTGACTTCTCCGTATCACCAAAAGATGAAATTTCCAGTCGGGCAGCTGATTGGGGAAGTCAGAGGCGAGCAGAAGGCTGCAAGAAGCTGCTACATGCAAATGGTCCGGGATGACCAGAAGAAGGCCCGAACCGATGACCTCAAAGGGAAGGCCATCGTGATTTCTGATGTCTGTGTGCTGGAAGAAACTCCTCCCAAGGCGGACAAAATAGAGGAAGGAGAGCTAGTGGAGATAGCTCCCGAAAAGGCCACTTGGGTGGCACAACAGCTGGAGGCCAAAGAGGAACTGGTGGCCTACTTAAGGAAGAACAAAGACATCTTCACTGGAGATGTGCATGACCTTATGGGAATTGACCCTCGCGTTGATGAACATCACCTCAACATCACTAGAGGAGTCTGACCCGTCCAACAGAAGCGGCGACATTTTGGACCCGAGAAGGACAAGGTGATAGCTGAAGAAGTAGAAAAATTATTGAAAGCGGGTCATGTGAAAGAAATTCAATTTCCCGAGTGGGTCTCAAATGTAGTCCTGGTCCCCAAGCCCTCTGGGCAGTGGCGGATGTGTATTGACTTCCACGATTTAAATAAAGTGTGCCCTAAAGACTGCTACCCCTTGCCTCGTATTGATCAGTTGGTGGATTCCATGGTAGGATATGAGGTGGTGTCCTTAATGGATGCTTACCAGGGATATCATCATATACCACTGGCCAAAGAAGATCAGAAGAGGGTTAGTTTTGTAACGATAGGAGGGTTATATGCTTATGTGGTAATGCCCTTCGGCCTAAAAAATGCGAGGGCTACATACCAAAGGCTCATGGATAAGATCTTTGCAGAGCAAAAAGGGAAAAATGTGGAAGTTTATGTGGATGATATCCTAGTCAAATCAAAAACCACTCGAGATTTGGTTAAGGATCTAACTGAAACTTTCGCTACCTTGAGGTTGTATAACATGAAGCTGAACCCTAAAAAATGTCTATTCGGGGTGAAGAGCGGAAAATTTTTGGGATACATAGTAACTGAGAAGAGATTGCAGGCTAACCCAGAGAAGGTGCAAGCATTATGCAATATGAAGTCACCCACTAATTTGTGAGAGACTTAAAAGCTAGTGGGGAGAATTGTTTCTTTATCTCGATTTATAGCCAGATCGGCGGAAAAGGAGCTACCTTTCTTCAAGATTTTGCGCAAAGCTACTACATTTCAATAGGATGATCAATGTGAGCAGGCTTTCCAAGAGTTGAAGAAGTATCTAGTTGGACTTCCACTGTTAGCCAAGTCAGTGGCGGGAGAGCCATTGTGGATGTATTTAGCCATCTCAGAATGAGCTATCAGTTCAGTTTTGTTGAAGCAAGAAGGTTATCATTAGCAGCCTATCTATTATACCAACCATATCCTGAAAGTGGCTGAATCCCATTACACGGAGCTGGAGAAGTTGGCATATATTCTAGTTTTGATAGCTCGCAAGTTGAGGTCATACTTTCTGGCTCATCCTATCAATGTTTTGACTCATAGTGAGTTAGGCAAGGTGGTTACTAAGCCTAATTTTTCTGGGAGACTGGCTAAATGGGTAGTAGAATTAAGTGAATATGATATTTACTACCAACCCCGAACCGTTATCAAGGCTCAGGCTCTCACTGATTTTTTGGCTGAGCTACCTGTTGGTTCAGAAATCAACTCGTCGACAAAAGAAGAAGGATCGGAGGCATGGAATGTATTTGTGGACGGCTCTTTGGGGTCTACAGGTAGCGGAGTGGGAGTCCTACTGATATCCCCAGAGAAAGAAGAAACTCGAATAGTCATGCGCCTGGGATATCGGGCGTCCAACAATGAAGCCGAATATGAAGCTATTTTAGCAGGGTTACAAGCTTCCAGGGCTGTGGGAGCAACCTTCGTTATAATCCATTCGGACTCCCAGTTGGCAGTATCATAACTTCAAGGCTCTTTCACGGTTCAGGAAGAAAGGTTACAAAAATATTTAAGGGCTTTCGAGAAGGAAAAGGCTCATTTTCACCAAGTCCTCTTAAAGTAGATTCCAAGGGAGGATAATGGGAAGGCGGACGAATTGGCTCGATTGGCTAGCGCAATGAAAGGGGTGAGGCAGCTTGATGTTGTTTGCATAGAAGTCCCTACCTCTTTAGTGATATGCAATGTGCAAGAAACTATACCCGAACCAGACCCGATTCTTGACTGGAGGACTGACATTATAATGTATCTACAGCAAGGAAAAGTCCCGGAAGAAAGAGGGGCAACATCTGTTTTAATGAACAGAGCCAAATGATTCACCATCCTAAATGGAGACTGGTACAAGACATCTTTTGGATGGCCCCTGCTAAAGTGCTTAGGAAAGGAAGATGCTGAATGGGTACTCCGAAAAATCCATGAAGGTTGTTGCAGCAATCATTTGGGAGGGAGAGCTTTGGCAAGGAAAGTCTTGTTAGCAGGATACTTTTGGCCCACCCTCTAACAAGATGTGGCTCATATAGTGCAAACCTGCTCGGCCTGTCAGAAGCATAGCAACCGATCTGAATGACCGGCTGAATTAATGAAAGTTGTGGTTGCTTTATGCCCTTTCGATCAATGGGGAATGGATATAGTGGGTCCCATGCCTATGGAACCGCTGTAGAAAAAAATTTTATTGGTGGCTGTGGATTATTTCTCCAAGTGGGTGGAAGCAGAGTCCCTTACCAAAAAAACTGAGAATGCTGTGATACAATTCCTGTGGAAGAATATTGTCTGCGGTATGGTATTCCTCGGAGGTTAGTTAGTGACAACGAGCGGCAGTTCCAGGGCAAGAAGATCAAGGAATGGTGCCAGAGCCTTAATATTCAGCAGACATTCACTTCGGTAGCCCATCCTTAAGCTAACGGGCAGGTCGAAGTCACTAATAGAATCCTTATCCACAGATTGAAGACTAAATTGGGGGCTCAGAAAGGAAACTGGGTGGAAGAGTTGCTCGGGATCTTGTGGGCCTACCGAACCACACCAAAAACTGCAACAGGTGAAACTCCTTTCAGCCTGGTATACGGGACAGAGGCCGTTATTTCGGTAGAATCCCTTTTAAGTAGCGCTCCCATGGAAGTTTATGAGCCAGAGCAGAACCAAATTATTCGGAGTACTGAGTTGGACTTGGTGGAAGAAAAGAGGGAATTGGCGCGGAGGCGAGCGAAATTTTACAAGTGGAGGGTACAACAAGACTTTAACAAAAGGGTGATGCCCTGAAGATTTCAAGAGGGGGATTTGGTTCTGTGCAAAGTTAATCCCGCTGGATATCCTGGAAAGTTAGCTCCAAACTAAGAGGGACCCTACGAAGTGACACACCGCATAGTGAGATCAGCGTATTATCTGAAAGATGAGTAGGGCAAGGAATTTCCTCGACCCTGGAACGTTGTACACTTGAAACATTTTTATACTATGTAAGGGGTGATGGACGAAAAAAGGAATTGAGAGGTTCCTGGAGAAATGTATTTGATAATTTTCTATATTGATTAAATGTGTGGCAAACCCAAATCTGATTGATGAATAATTTACATTAATACTATATTCTCTTTGGCAGGCTATGAAAAGAAAAGAAGATAAAGAGGGAGCCCTGTCCCGATGCAATACATCAAGTTATAATCTAAAATAATCTGGAGGATAGCATCGGAAGTAGGTTTCCCAATGTAAGAAAAGAGCATGATGGTTCGCAGGGGGTAGTCCTTGGTCAGCATACTGTCAAACTGCCTCATTAAATCTGTCTTGGAAGGTGGCACGCATCAGGAATATTAACCGCTCTTATCGGTTCAGACGGTCAGGACTTCGATTTTGATGAAGCCTGTGGCAATTTTCTTGATGCTCCCGGAGAGCTCAGTGCATTTCGCTATAACGCCAGGATATTTCCATAATAGCATCATCCAGGACCGAGATGTCATCCACTTGGGAAGTTTGGTCCTGCTGAAGGAGGCTCGTCATATTCATCATGTTTTGGCAGATGGAAGCTGAAATTCCCTCTACAACCTCTGTATAGGATCTGGTGCGGACAAGCTCACTGCCCAGCCTCTGAAGGGATGTTTCTTGCCTGTGTATATGAGCATAAGCATGCACCCTAGAAGTTATTAAGGAGGAGTTTTCTTGTACCTCCTTGCACAGGCGGGTGCGGAGATCCCCTATTTTGTCCTCCGCCCTCTGGTGTTGAACCCACAAGTTTGCGATGATCTCAAAGTCCCTTTGTTTTTTCCAAAGGAGTTCCACTACCTGTTTCCGATGGTCTATTAATTCTTGAGGAGGGGAAGTCTCCCTGTCAGGCTGCATTGGCTGAACGTCCTGTTGGATAAGTAGCGATTCTGTATGAGCCCACTGTTGTTCTTATAATGCCGCTATAGTTTCCGCATCCTTTTGGTGTTGGCAATGATCCTCTGTCAGTTGCTCCTGGCATTGTTTCAACTACTATGATAGGGACTGCTCTCGATTATGGGCAGTTGTTTGATCCTCCCGCCGCTGTTGCTCCCATTTTAGAGATTGAGCCTAATATTGTTGGAAGGAGCGGTCCAGTTCTTGATAATTGGTGAAGGCCTGGAAATCATTTATTAAAAAGAAATCATCAAGCGAAGAAAGTCAGAGAAGTCAGTTTGAGGAACATACCAATTCCAGAGCATGGCACAGACCTTCCATCCGAGGGATTAGTTCTTCTAAGTTTAAGATTCGAAGACCCCAAGTAGAAGAAGAAGAAGGGGCGAATGACACCAGAGGCGAAGGTTCACTTATGATGGGGGGAGGAAAGATGGGAGTCGGAGATTGTGTTGGGGGTTCAGAATGAAAAGAAGAAGGAGCTCTCATGAGGAGGCTTAAAGAGATAGGGGTCAAGAGAGAAGAAGCAGAAGTATGGGGTGGAAGACTCAATGTGGTTGGTTGTGAAACGGGCACAGAATAATCTGCAGAAGGGGAGTGGTCCGGTGAAGAGTTTAGTGAGGAAGATATAGAGAGCACGGGGGTGGAAAGAACTCCACTGGGGTGGGGAAAAGTAGAAGGGCCCTGGTTTGTGTCCAGAAGAGAAGAAAGGTCTCCCAAGTTATGGGCATCGGGGGAAAATGATGATGGGGGAATCTCGACTACCATGGGTTCAGGTGCAAGAGAATGCTCCGGGGAAAGAGAAGGAGGGGACATAGAGACGTCTGTCGTCGATAGGCGTTGACGCACCACTTCTCTGTGTTAATCCTCAGGTTGCGATAAGGAAGGGGCTATTTTCGGATACCCAAGGTGGAAGGGGAAAAGATGGGAGAGTTAGGATTTATAAGTAACATCGGAGATGAGGATGGACCGGTTACTCTAATCTCATCTGAAGCGGGGGTGACAGGGGTTTCAAAAGAATAAGTAGGAGAAGGGAGAGAGGAGACAGACGTGGTGGTGATGGATGAAGGTAAGGGAGAAGGTAAAGGCGAAATGACTGCTGTCTGTTGGCCCTCAAACCGCCTGGACTCTTGGAAGCACTTTGTCATTTCCCGTTGGAAGAAGGAATACATCCTTCCTGTCGGAGAACGAAAAGAAGCACTAGAGTTAATGGCTGGAACGTCGAAGGGTGGCGGTAGCAAGAAAGAAGGACAAAGAAGAAGGAAAAGACGAAAAGAGAAGAAGAGGAAATATGAAGCATCTTATATAGAAGGGGATGTTAAATGGGCTTGCGATATTAATTGGGCTACTAGGCTGTAAAAGGGGCCCCGGGAAAAAGGGAAGTGATGATTTATTCCTTTAATGGCCTGCTGTCCGCTAAAACCCTTGTCTTAATATGATGAAGTGAACAAGGGTATTCAGCTTCAAGATGAATGAAGAAATGATGATAGTATGAAGGCAAATCCTGGGATCAAATTAGCACATTTCTTATGTGAATGGGCGTCGATCACTGTTATTTTTATCCCCGTGCAGTGGTGGAATGGAATAACTGAGCATTCCTCAGTTATATATTATTTTTATCCACGTGTGGTGGTGGAACGGAAGAGTTGAGTTTATTCCTCAACTATCTATGATTTTATCCACGTGTGGTGGCGGAATGGAAGAGTTGAGTTTATTCCTCAACTATCTATTATTTTTTCTCGTGTGGTGGCGGAATGGAAGAGTTGAGTTTATTCCTCAACTATCTATTATTTTATCCCCGTGTGGTGGTGGAATGGAAGAGTTGAGTTTATTTCTCAACTATCTATTATTTTATCCCCGTGCGATGGTGGAATGGAAGAACTGAGCATTCCTCAGTTATATATTATTTTTATCCCTGTGTGGTGGCGGAATGGAAGAGTTGAGTTTATTCCTCAACTATCTATTATTTTATCCCATTGTGGTGGTGGAACAGAAGAGTTGAGTTTATTCCTCAACTATCTATTATTTTATCCCCGTGTGGTGGCGAAACGGAAGAGTTGAGTTTATTCCTCAACTATCTATTATTTTATCTCTGTGTGGTGGTGGAATGGAAGAGTTGAGTTTATTCTTCAACTATCTATTATTTTATCCCCGTGTGGTGGCGGAACGAAAGAGTTGAGTTTATTCCTCAACTATCTATTATTTTATCCCCGTGTGGTGGTGGAACAGAATAGTTGAGTTTATTTCTCAACTATTTATTATTTTATCCCAGTGCGGTGGTGGAACAGAAGAACTGAGCATTCCTCAGTTATATATTATTTTTATCCCCATGTGGTGGTGGAACGGAAGAGATGCGTTTATTCCTCAACTATCTATTATTTTATCCCCGTGTGGTGGCGGAATGGAAGAGTTGAGTTTATTCCTCAACTATCTATTATTTTATCCCCGTGTGGTGGTGGAACAAAAGAGTTGACTTTATTTCTCAACTATCTATTATTTTATCCCCGTGTAGTGGTGGAACGGAAGAATTGAGTACTCCTCAGTTATAGATTATTTTATTCTCGTGCAGTGGAAGTGTATACATGATTCCTGTGTAATGAAAGGGTGGAGAAGTTATCTGTTTATTTAATTTTTGTATTATCTCAGAGAAGTATAAAATTTGGCACGGCCGGAGGAATGCCAGAAGAAGAGGGTAAGCGGGAAAGGATATAGGCGAAAGCTTATATTGCAGAAAGTTTATTACTTTGGAAGGGCTACATGTTACAACTTCCCCAAAAGAAGAAAATAACAAAAGAAGCCCTTATTCCTAGGGTATTACAGTTCTTTGTTGGAAGGTACTAAAGGAGCCTCTTTGCGTGGTTTGGGTTGGCGTAATGCTATAGATAAGGCTGTATGAAGATGTGCTTGGATAAGTCCATACGGGATCTGCGATTGTTGGCCGAGGAGTAGTTCTTTGGTAAAGCCTCCCTCAAACGTCGCTGCAGATATTCAACCTGTTCCTCCAGAGTGGCGATATAGCATTGTTCTTCAGTCTTTTCTTCAAAAGGAGAAGAGCTGCTACCCTGTTTAGAGGTTTGTTCCATGGTGAAGAAAGGATGAATGTTAACCAAACGATGGCTTGGGGTCCTTATAACGGCAAGGGAAGAAGGTGCATTGACTCACGGAGAAGGTAAAAATAATAAATGCTAGTAAAGAAGGAGAAACCTAAAGACAGTTGGTGGAAGTTGTTAGCGCAGTAACTCTGGAAAGGACGATTCAAATTCCACCAAAGCAGTAGGGGGAAGTATGTTCAGAGGGGATTGCAATCTTTTCTGGTGGCAATTGTTTTACATTTACAGGAAAACGACAAAGAGAAGGCTCAGTACCCTGTTTTCCTTTTTATTAATATTCTCGATCATAGTTACATCATTTAGGCTAATCATTATACAAGTTTTTTAGGGTTATCACTAATAAGAGGATCGTCAGAGGGGTTCTCCGGAGGAGAAGGCGCCAAGACGACTCTGTAGAGATCGCCTTGAACTGGAGGTGTCACTAGTAGAGCTTCAACAAAAGGAGGTGGATGAGTTCCCTCTGGAGGGACTGGAACAAATGCTAGGGCCAACAGAAGCGGAGGAAGTTCAGCAGAGGCCCGAGGATCTAATATTGTGTATTCCCACGTCAGGGGAGGGTTCCAGACCCGATTGCGGAAGGAAGGGAAGGTGGCTCGGAAGGACCTCCCTGTGTTAGGAGTTGGAACAGGGGTTAAGGATGGAGAAGGAAAGGGGTGAAAGGTCGAAGTTGCAGTCAAACGTGTCTTAAACTCTTCAGTGTCATTAGTGGACCAGTCATGTAACTCAAAAGAGTCAGAATCTGAAGAGATCTCGATGGGGTGTTCCGCCGAAGCCATGAGAGTGAGATGGAAGGCCGAAGACATTTGGGATGACAATTTATAATCGAGGGAGGAAGAACTGCATTTGTCCTTGGGAAGGAGAAGAAGAGGAAGAGACTAATATCCTAATGGAGTCAGCATAGGAAATCATCGAGATATCATTTTCGGAGCAGCCAGGTAGCTTGAGAAGATCAAGAGACCGAGGTAACTTAATTGTTTGTCGAGCCAAAATTGGTTCGGGTCGGAAGAAGATCACCCGGGATATTCTGAACAAATTCCCGAGTGAAAAATGTCACCATTTCATACAAGACAAAAAATGGGCAGTAATTGCGAAGAGAAAGAAGCATAGAACAGACCTAAAATTCCAGACCCACATCAAAGCATACATGAAAAATAACAAAAAGTCGTGTCAATGCAAATATTCTTTAACAGTGAAGGAGTAGTCATTACAAAGAGCAGATATGATAAATTACAGCTCAAAGAGTTCTGGGGGTGCATTTGGATAAGGTTGTTGCAGGATTTAGGTAGCTGGTGTCCATACCAGGAAGAGGATATCCTTGTTCAGCATTTAAAGCCGAAGACCCATCGAAGCCCAGTATGAATAGGTCCACGCCCTTTTAGACATAGCGCCCCTTTAGATCTGCCTCTTGCTCCTTTAGTTGGGACTGGCAGGTGACAAGTTGGGCCTGACATTCAAATAATTGGGCTGCCAGGCCATCTCTTTCTGTTGCTGTCGTCATGGCCCGCCGACTCAAAGCAAAAAAAGCCTCGATATATTCTCGGTGAAGTTCTTGTTGCTGCCGAGACACAGACGATAGGGCTTCAAGGAAGGTCACCACCAGGGTAGAGAGTTCTTCACACCTCTCCAAGCAGGCTTTTTGGGTGGCCTCCCATGCTTGGCATTCTCGCTGCAACTGTTGGATGGTAGTTGTAGAATAAACAGCCTGAATGATGGCATCCCCAAGTTGTCTTTTGTACCCTGTTAGTTCATGGGTAAGAAGGTCCACCTGCTGAAGCTGGTTGGACTACAAGAAGATATGTTGCTCGAGGTCTTTATTCTTCTGTTGAAGTTCCTCCTTCTCGCTTTGAGCCTGGGCCAATTGGGTCATGGAATCTTTACATTGGCCGATTAAATTAGATTCCTTCTGCTCCTTTTCGCTCAGCCGCAGGGTGAGTTGTTTCTGGTGCGCTAGGAAAACAAAATGGACCATCTCCACGTTAGTTTGGAATTCAACTATGTGGGACATCATCTTATTATGAGTGGCCGATACCTGAGGAAGAAAGGAGACAAATGTTAAGCATTGGCATACAGATATATATATCTATATATGTTGAAAGTAAAGAAGGAGGACAAATTACCTCGGCTAGCAGTTTGCTCATATGGTCACAGGGACCCTGTACACCTGATTGGTTGAAGAATTTCACCTCTGAGAGGTGACGGATCTTCGGGAGGGACCCTAGCGTAACCAATGAAGGGTTCGGGATGGAAAGATCTCCCCTTTAAGAAGAAGGGGACCTACACGCTTAAGGGGAGCGGGAGAAGGATGTGTTTCTGGAGGAACGGTGACTGGGATAGATTCGGTCGGGGAATATGTAGGAGAGTCAAGAGGAATGGGGGATGAAACAGGAGAATGGGAAAGAGAGTTTACCCGTTGGGGGAAAGAGGATGGGGTGGCCAGTGTGGTATCCCTCATCCTCGGTTCATAGATGACTAGGCATTGGGGTTTCTCCATATAAGAAGAGGAGGAAGGAAGGAATGAAGAGTTGGGAACTCCTTCCTTGACAGGACGTAATTTCTTCTGAGGTGAAGAGGGGGCAACCACAGATTTACCTCGCTTTGTGGAGGTCTTCTTCTTCTTGGCTGCATCAATCTCTTCGCCTTTTACCAAAGTTTCCTGCATTAGGTTATCTGCGAAATCCATTGGTAAGAAAGATAAGTTGATCTAGATAATAAGCTGTATCAAAATACGAACATCGTCCTACCTATGGCGGCCGGGGTCGTTAGAGGGAAAGTGGATAGCCTGAAGTGACTGAAGAGTGGGGGTTTCATTAGTTGATCCGAGCAATAGTGGGATTCTCCCAACACTTTATAAACCTCCGAGAAAGGACATTGGGTCCTCATTTCCTGAAAGGGAGGTAGCACAGGAAGATCTAGCTTCTAGGTATCTAAGTGGGGTAAGGGTGTTAGAAGCTGAGCAAAGAAGTATAATTCTTCCCATCCTTTGTGGGAAGAGGGCATATTCACTAAGAATTGGCAGTCCGTGCGGCTGGAGAGGTAAAAGAGGTCTGCCTTAGAAGATTTTAATTAGAAGAAGCAATGGAATATTTGGGGGGGATAAAGGAAGGTTCAGGTGCTGGAATACTATGATGGGCCCCGATAAGAGGCGGAAGGAATTGGGGGTAAATTGATTTAGGGGCAGACCATAAAAGTCTAGGATTTCCAAGTAGGAAGAGGGCACGGGTAAAAACAAGTCGTTAAGGAACTGTTCAGAGAAGAAGCAGGTTAGGTCAGGGGGAGAACAATGTGGTCGGTATGTCTTAGTGTTGAAACGATATTGTATGGAAGGGTCTATGAATTGGTCCCTAATGTTAAAGAAGTAATGGTCGCTGTTTAGTTGGGTGATGGTATGTTTGTATCAAGGAGGTGAGGGTAAGGTCTTAGGGGCCATAGGAACAGAACAGGGAAAAGCACTTACTTGAAGGTTGAAGGAAAAACGTTTGTAAAAGAGGGGGCTAGGTCGCTGAAACGCTGCCGGAGAAAATCACTAGGAAGGAGAAGTGGAAAAGACTAGATTGTTAGGCACGCTAAATTATGCCTAGAAGGAAAGGATAAAGATTTATATAGGGTTTTGTGTGACTGTTCGACTATCTAAGAGAAAAGGAGGAGCGGAGCCCATGGGCCCATTTAGCTGCTTCGAATATATGGAGTAGGGTCATGAGAAAAGAGTGAGTTTGAATTGGCAAGCAAAGGGTGAATTAGAGGCTTTATACATTTAGAAAGTCAAGCTTATGACTTCGCTTGACTATTTTTGGGGGTTGACTAATGATACTACTATTACCTGTTGGAACTTTGAGGCCGCTAGAGGGGGGGTGAATAGCGTCGTGTTAAGCTTGATGGAAATCGTTCGAGATCGTGTCTACAAGTTTCGTTAGCACAGCGGAATATATATATAATAACAATAACGAAACACAATCACAAACACAATAACACAAAGATATAACGTGGTTCGGAACCGCACGGTTCCTACTCCACGGATCGAGCTCTAACGATCTCTAGCGACGCCAATGCAATCACTAATCAATAAACTCCTTCTCGACAACAAGTCGGAGGCGGAGAAACCTCGTACAAACGTTTACAACAATAAACGAAAGAAATACAAGCAAATACAAAGGAAATGTAAAGAACACTTTACAAAACTAGGGTTTGAGCACTTTACTTGTTGGTTGCTTGGATGAGATTGAAGGGCCCTGAAATGCACCTGCAAATCGCCTTCAAATCGCCTCAAGAAAGCTCCCCAAGAACTGATTATGAAATCCTCCACGAGCTCCTCTTTTTAACCTGCATCGAGCTAGATTTCCGCCTATCAGTCGACTGCCATAAGTCACCAGTCGACTGATGCCACTGTTGTCGTGAGACAACGGCTCAATCCACGTCGGACAAGTTCCAACGGGACTCTTAGCGATCGCGCCATCATTAGCGATCATTGCCGCGCCATCGTCATTGCCGGCGCCCGTAATCGGCCGCCTTGGTTGGCTCACGGGCATTTTGTGCTCGACATTGGGTGGCGATCACTGAACACAGGCGATCAGCCATCGACACCAGATCATTGCTCCAATGAGATGTCAGCGAGCATTTCGGCTCTAAACTGGAAGTCGAACTCAAGTCGACTCACGGCAGTAGAATCGGCCATAATGCCAGTCGACTTCTAACCTCAAAAATGAGGTTTTAACCCAAATATGGTGCCCCCATACTTGCTAGACCACTCTTAGCCTAAACCTAAGCCTTCTAGCCACCTCCATCAGCCTCACGCCTCTCGGATCCCTCCAAGTCATCCATGACTTGTTCATCCATCACGCTAGCCTCCAGGTGATTCCCTCGGCTATGTCATGCTAACGGTGTCTACACCGCCAAGGCACATTGGACTTACGCCGCCAAGACTCCGCTTAGACTTTACGCTGCCAATATCCATCCCCTTGGACTTCTCAAATGCCAAGACTCAAGCTTGGACTTTCCCTTGCCAACCCATGTTGGACTTTCCATGCCAAGACCCATGCTTGGACTTTTCCTTGTGCCAAGTACTCAAGACTTGGACTTTCCCAAATGTCAAGTGTCCCACTTGGACTTTCCATGCCAAGTACCCATGACTTGGACTTTCCCAAATGCCAAGTGTCCCACTTGGACTTTCCATGCCAAGTACCGATGACTTGGACTTTCCCTTAATCACATGGTCAACCCTAGTCAACCATCAAAGTCTTCCTCGAGTCAAACTCGAGTCTAGTCAATTATAACCTGGGTCGATTGCTCCAACAATCTCCCCAACATATTAACCGACATCAATGTCCAACATCAATGTCAAACCACTTTGTCAAACATCCTATGTCAAACATCAAAATATTACTCGAGTCAAACTCGAGTGTGGTCAATCGTGACCTGGGCCGATTGCACCAACAATCTCCCCCTTTTTGATGTTTGACAAAACAAACATTGAGTTAGGCCACTAACTCAAATTCCCTTACCAATTTTCTAAATTGGTAATTTAATCTTCTCCTCCTTTTTGACATACATCAAAAAGGTTATCTCTCCAAGGAGGTCAATGTCTCATGTCCCAATGAGATCTTACAATCTCCCCCTTGATCCAAAAATACCTAGGATGCCTACCATCTTCCTAGTGATAAGTCACATATCACTCAAGAGAGGCAATCCTATACTCTCTCCCAATTTCCAAATTGGGTCTCTCAAAATCCCATCAATTTTCCCAATTGATGATACTCTCCCAATAACTTCTCCCCCTTCAAGAAGAGAAACACATCCATCATCCCAAGATGGATAACTCCCCCTAAAGGCTTGCTCCCCCTTGACCATTGCACCAACAATGTCCTTGGGAAGTCCCTAAGCCAATAGAAACTCTAAACCATCAAAATTAAGGTTAAAAGTTCAAACTTGAACTTTCCACACCCTAAATTTGATACTTTGACCTAACACTTCTCCTAATCCATATCCAATGGATTTTCACCCTTTATAATGCTTCCCAAAGCATATCCTAGGGTTAGGAGTGATTAGGGACCTTTACAATGATTGAACACGGGATAAACAACCTTGTTTTCCCGAAATCGGTTTGTGATCGACTCTGACGGTAACGATCATTGCCACTCTAATCGATCATTGCCACAAAGCGATCAACTGATAATTGAAATTTCCGAATTTCAACTATCATAATCGAGTTTTGGAAAATCATAAGTAATTCTACGTATTTTGAAAAATCATGAAATTTGATACGTATATTACTTATATCAATACAATGGGTGAAAAATATTTGAAAATTATTTTACCCATAAGATAGTGAGTTTGATACAAAACTTAAAACCATTGAAATTTTCAATATTTTGGCCCTATCTTGTATCAACTCTATCAATGATGATTGCTATCAAAAGATAGACTTCATCAAGGTTTTATAAAATGATTTTAAAATATTTTCAAAACCTTATTTTGGATCATATTCCTTGGGCTCTATGTACATGACTTGTACACATGCTCTCCCAATGATCCACAAATGAAACAAGATGAGTTTTAGTTCATCTAGATGCAAAAACTATGCACCTTGAACTCAACTCATATCCTAGCATCTCACATGTATCTAAGGTGTGTAAAATACACATACATGTCAATTTAATGTGAGATGTGGATTTTGTTCATCCTAATCTAGGGTTTCATGCATTCTCTAAGGCAACCCTACTTGATTCCCTTATAAATGGAACTTCAAGTCATGCCATAGTCCTTAATTCAATTTCAACCAAATTGTCTTAAATGCATGAATGATTATGGCATTAGAAATGATATAAATAAGTATATGCTCATAATCATGATGTCATGGCATAAGATGAAATCTAAAAACACATGACATTTGAAACCTTAATCCTAAACATGAACATGACATATAAAATGATTAAAATAAACATGATGTCATGACATGGCAACCAAAGCATGGCATATAAAATATATAGGTATAGTAATACCTAAATTTTAATATTAATTGTCATTTTATATAATTAGATATATTTTGCCATATTATCATTAATCTCCCTAGTTGTTGGTGCAGTGGGCACCAAAGTCGAACCGATATTTTGATTATGGCAAAAGGCTCAATAGTTAAGAGTATATTTGTTATCTTACGAGCTCAATTAAGTGTGCAGAAATGCTAAAGTTGAGCGGAAGGTCTGCGACACCCGGTGGGAACAGGGTGGTCGAGACGCCTTGAGAGGATTTGGAGGAAGCGGGGTACTCGGGTGAAGACCGAGCGAGGCTACAAAAGCTTCGTGTGAAAGCGAAGCAAGGGCGTTAAGCGTAGATCCCAATACCTCCAATGGAAGGTCTAGGTCGAGATCGGTTGGTTAGAACCATCGTACTTTATATTTTAAGCTAACTTATGCTGCGGTCAAAACCCTTTGACGATCGTCTACTACATCAATTTCTGGTCTAGTTCCGACCTCGAGAAGAGCTCGAATTTCAAGGGGTGAATTTGGACTTGACTCGTGTTTTGGTACAAAGGGTGATGTGGCATCAAGGTGGACATCAAACCATCACCAAGCTTGGACCCCCAAAATTAGGTGATGTGGCATCAAGGTGGACATCAAACCATCATCAAGTTGGGCGCCCAAAATGAGGTGAGTTGGCACAAGATGGTTGGCAAACCACCATCAAGCTTGGACGCCCAAAATGAGGAGAGTTGGCACAAGATGGTTGGCTCCCAGGATGTGGCACAAGTTGGAGGGCTCCAACAAGTTGGCGTGAAGGCCTCCTTGAGGTGGCACAAGGTGGTTGGATGAGCACCTCATCCTTGAGTTGTGGCACAAGGTGGTTGGATGAAGCACCTCATCCTTGAGTTGGCGCAAAGGATGTGGATGAGCAAGACTTGGGGATAAGAACCTCACCTTGGACACTACCTATGTCTAAATTCATAGATCAATATCCATAAATAGACATGTTCACGCCAAGCAAAAATATAAGAAATCAAGAGCTCTCAACACGCCGTAAATAGCTACTACTACTCACATTTTACTCTGACGAAGTGCCGTAGACAACGAAAGCTACATCTTCTACTTATAAGAGTTGTCGGTATATTTATTTAAGTTCTACTTCTTTAAATTGTCTTTGTGCTTTAATCGTAACAAGGAAAGGGGAGTGTCCTTTGCCTTGATTTCTTTTGATCGTTGCTCCTACTTCCAGCGAGGAGGAGTGGTTTTAGTGAATTGCCCTCCGTGCGTGATCAAGGATCACTAGGGCGTGGATTAGCAATCGAAGATTGTGAACCACGTAAAAATATCTTGTCTACTTTATATTTCATGTGCACTCTCTACTTGCTTTTTACTTATTGCAAAAGTTTTTAACGACACCGTATCGCTATTCACCCCCTCTAGCGACACTTTCGATCCAACAATTGGTATCGAGTAAGGCGCTAAGATTCGGTGAAACCACCAATCTAGCTTTGTTTTTCTTTTTCACAGATTTTTATTTATTTATTTACTGTTTTCGTATAATTATTTCACTTGCTTATCTTCTCCTACATATAGAATTGCATTAGAGGCTTTAGGATCCGGATAAGGTTGTCCTTGGGTTAGATCCGAGTAAGGTTGTCCTCGGAACTTCAGCGACATTCGCATTTAATTGTTTATTTCTTTTTGCAAGTTACATTTTTATATATATTTTTTTTTACTTCCCACTACTAATCCAAGGCGAAAGTCTTGGAATATTCTTTCGTGTGTGTTTTGCAAGATTCTTTTAAATCGTTCTTCTTCTTGTTTTTAAATGGCCCATCTCGAAGGGTTTAGCACCTTGAGACCCCGTTTTACAACAGTAATGACTTTCGTTATTGGAAGGTCGGATGGAATGCTTTCTTAAAACCCAAATCGAGATGTGGATCGTAATCAAACCGGTTTCACACTTCCTATTAATGAAGATGGTGAATCTTTGGGTTACGATCAATGGTCAAATTCCATGAAAAACAAGTAGAAGCCGATGCCAAGGCAACTCAAATCTTGCAATGTGGGTTGTCAAGGAAGAGCTCAACCGTCGGCCCCTTCATTAGTGCAAAGGACTTATGGACCAAGCTAGTGGAACTACGAAGGCACAGCGACACGAAGGTATGTAAAGAGATTTACTTTTAAATAAATTGTATAACTTGAAAATGCAGGAAAAGCGAGACCGCAACTCAACTACATGCTCGTATCAAGACATCGTCAACCAACTCCATGCCATCGGACAAAAGGTCGAGAATCGCGACCTTATCGGTATTCTCTTAACTCGTTTCCTAGGACCACCTTGTGGGCATCCATGGTCGATGCCTACAAGGTCTCAGAGGACCTTTCTAAAATTAGGTTAGGCAATTGTTTTGGAACTTGAATTACATGAGCAAACTAACGTGGTCGGTGAGAAGAGTATTGCGTTAGTTGCGAGTTCCAAGAAGAAGAAGCCCGCAAGCAAGCCACCCCGAAGGAAGAAGGCGAGTCGAATCGGAGTAGACTCCGAAATAGAATCCGAACTAGTCAATCTAGTTCGGAAGATGATCAAGAGGCAACGACCAACAACTCAAGGTAAGCCTAAACCTAATTCAAATACTTCTAATTTTAGATGCTATGAGTGCAGCGAGTTGGTCACATCAAGTCCAGTGCCCAAAGCTAAAGAATAACGCATCAAAGACCAAGAAAGCGCTAAGCGCTACTTGGGAGGAGTTGTCGGAGGAAGAAGGCGATATCCAAGCTCTAATGGCCAAGCCGACCCGAGCGCGACTCGAAACCGAAGAAGAGTCAGTCCGAATCCGATGATGAGCTTCCATTCAAGACAAGCCACGGATCCGTATCCGGTTCAAAAGAATCATTAAGGGTAAGTCGGTCGTTACTTAATACTTTGTATGGTGCAATTAAATTTTTAAATAAGAAACTAGCTAAGTCCGAGTCCAAGGTCGAGACCCTAATTGAGGAGGTTAACCTCCTCAAACATGAGGTCTCCATAACCTCTTCGACTACTCGTATTCAAGAGGAGGACTCAACTCAAGTTGAAAAGCTTGAAGTTGAGAACTCGCTTTTGAAAACACAAGTCGAAGACCTTAGGAACACGTTGGAAAGGTTCACTTTGGGATCCAAGGGACTTGACCTCTTACTTGGATCACAAAGGGCCGTGTACAACAAGGCCGGACTCGGGTTTAACTCAAATACAACCAATAAGTCATATATGTCTATAGTAAACCAACATAAGAAAAATGTCCAAGCATGGGTCCCTAAGATCACTTTGATTTCAACTTTAGGATCTAACATGTATTGGGTTCCCAAGGACCAAATTCACTATGTGAATAGACCCACTCGATTCAATGGTCCAGGGGGAGCCAATACAAAATGTATTTTTGTTAAGTCTTAGAAATTGCATGCTTAGTTTTTCCTTTATTTTTAGAATGGTTAGATAGGACTCATAATCAACTAAAATCCTCACGAAAGATTGAGCCTCGGGGAGCCTCTTTTCAAAAATAACTAGTTAGACCAAGATGTAGTCTCAAGTAAGTCGAGTTATCAATTTCTTGAAATTAGCTTTGTCTAAGGAAGTGGTCGTTGTTCCGATCAAAGAAGGCCTCTGTGCCTCGCCACGACACGAAGCTAATCTCTTGAAAAGATTACTTGATGAGCTTAGACTAAATCGAATCTAACCTAATGTTGGTTAATTTAAATTCATTAAAATTAATCAAGTAAAATTGAAAGTCATCTCACAATAACACATAGGAATAACATGTTTTGATCATGTAGATATTGGTGAGATGATTTAGGTTAAAACTTACAAACAACCCTTTAGTAATTCCAATATCCGATCCAACTACCTTATATGTAGGATCAATGGATGTTGGGCCGATGGTTACTCGACACATGGCCAGGGGATCAACTCATTTTGAAGTTACGATTCAAGCGACAAGGATCGGTGGCCTTGGAAATAAGCGGCAAGCTCAAAATCATCGGATCGGTGATATTGAGCTCAACTCTAACTTTACAATTCAAAATGTCTTATTAGTAGAAAACTTTCAATATAATTTACTTAGTGTAAGCCAATTGTGTGATAACAATTATAAGGTCATATTTCTAGAAAATGAATCGTAATCAAGATAAATGCAACATCTAAAATAATACTTAAAGGAACTAGGAATAGCAACATCTACACAATAAATTTACCCAACTCAACCAAGTGTCTTATGACACGGCAAGAGGAATCTTGGTTATGGCAGAAGACTCGGACACTCACTTTTAAGACTCGTCCACAAGATGAGTCGAGTGGCTTGGTTATAGGTGCCTAAACTAAACAACTTGGATAATAAAATATGTAATGCTTGTCAACAAGGTAAACAATCTAGGACACAACATCAATTAACTAATCAAGAAGCAGACCAAAAGTGTTCTTGAGCTCCTACACATGGATCTATTTGATTCACATGGAGCTAAGTCACTCAATGGTAGTCAATTTTGCTTAGTCATAATTGGCGACTATTCTAGATTTACTTGGGTTAGGTTTATCAAACATAAAAATGATACTCTAGACCAACTAATCAATCTTTGTAGGTTAATCGAAAATCAAAAGAACCTTAAGATTAAAAAGACTTAGAAGCGATCATGGTGGTGAATTCGAAAACCACGAGGTTTCTGATTTACGTAACCTAAGCGGATACCACCATGAGTTTTCATGTCCTAGAACCCCACAACAAAATGGGTTAGTCGAGCGGAAAAATAGAACCCTACAAGAAGCCGCTAGGACAATGTTAAAGCAGTATAACCTACCCGATAGATTTTGGCGAGAGGCCGTTAGTACGACTTGCTATGTCCAAAATAGGATCCTTATGGTAAAGAGGCACCAAAAGTCACCGTGCGAGATTTATCACGATAAAATACGAACATCAAATACTTTAGGGTATTTGGATGCAAGGTACATATCTTAAACACTAAGGATTACCTAGGAAATTCAAATCCAAAACCTCTCTGGAACCTTTCTAGGATACTCAACCACCCGATAGAGCTTATAGGGTATACAATCACGACACTCTTAGAGTCGAAGAAACCATTAATATAGTTTTGACGAAGGACACGAACCCGTTCAATCCTTAACAAAACCAACTAGCAAATCAACTTATAGCAAACCCGACTCGATCTTGAACTTGAATCTCGTCCTAACCCAAGTCATCCTATCGACCAAGTGATAGATAACCCTAACCCAAGTCATCCTATCAATCAAGTTATAGGTGATCCAAATTTAGGGGTTGAACTAGAGCTTCATACGAAACATTAGTCAAATCTCGTTAATTTCCAAAATCGAACCCAAAACTATTGAACAAGCACTTCTTGATCCCATTGGATTATTGCTATGCAAGAAGAGCTAGCTCAATTCACTAGAAATGAAGTCAGGAATTAGTACCACCACCTAAGAAAAATCAATTATTGGAACAAGGTGGGTATTTGAAATAAACTTGATGATAAAGGTGAAGTAGTTAGAAATAAAGCTAGGTTAGTCGCAAAGGGTTTAGTCAAGTCGAAGGTTTAGATTACGATGAGACCTCGCCCCGTAGCAAGACTAGAGTCCATCCGAATGTTGTTAGCATATCGCACATCGAGGTTTTAAATTGTTTCAAATCGATGTAAAGTCAGCATTTTTGAATGGATACATTAAGCAAGAAGTATACGTCAGTCAACCTCCCGCAATCGAAAATCTAGATAAAACTGACCAAGTCCTTAGACTTAAGAAAGCCCTATATGGACTCAAACAAGCCCCAAGAGCTTGATGCGAAGGCTTCGATCTATCTTAAGTCCAAAGGATTCAACCAAGGTTTAGTCGACCCAACCTTATTCGTAAAAACCGTAGGAAAAGAAATCTTTATAGCCCAAATCTATGTAGATGATATAATTTTTGGAACTACCAACTCGATCCTGCTAAACGAATTCATCTCACTTATGGAAAGTGAATTTGAAATGAATTTAGTAGGAGAGTTAAGTTTATTCTTAGGTTTACAAATTAAACAAACTAAAGATGGAATATATTTACATCAACAAAAATATACTAAGGACTTAATAAATCGATTTGGAATGCAAGATGCTAAAATAATTAATACACCTATAGCAACTAATGTTAATATAAACGAAGATGTAGAAGGAAAACCCGTTGACCTAAAATACTATAGGAGCGCAATAGGAAGTCTCCTATACTTAACCGCGAGCCGACCCGACATTTTATTCGCGGTAAGTATGTGCGCAAGGTTACAAACCTGTTCCAAGGAGTCTCACCTAACCCTAGTCAAGCGTATCCTTAGATATCTAAAGGGCACGCTAAACGTAGGTATTTGGTACCCTAGATCTACCGAGTTTAATCTAATCGGCTACTCGACTCGACTATGCGGTAGTAAACTCGATAGAAAGAGCACAGTGGTTGTTGTCAAATCCTCGGCAGTCTAGTGAGTTAGTGCGATGGGCGACATTGCGTTGCCTTATCTACCACCGAAGCCGAATACGTTGCGATGGGTGAGTGTGTCTCTCAGCTCCTGTGGATGAAGCACACTCTCCAAGACTTTAGCTTAATCTTTAACAACATTAAAACCTACATAGATAACATCAGTTCAATTAACTTAACTAAAAATCCAATATGTCATTCTAGGACAAAACATATAGAAGTTAAACACCACTTCATTAGGGAACATGTAACTAATGGAACTATACAACTAGAGTATGTTGAGTCCAAATCAAACCTAGCGGACATCTTCACCAAACCACTACCCGAAGCCGAATTTAGTTTATTAAGACGAAAGTTAGGTATGTGCGTAATAGAGTAGGATTTAAATTTCTCTATATATGTACTCTATTTTTGCTTCTTTTTATGAAATTAGCCTAAGTCTTACCTTAGAAATCATATACCTATAGATTTAAGGAGCCAACACATCTCACAACACATAGGACTAATGTGTTTGTGTACTTATGACGTAGGCGTGAGATGTTAGGACCTTACTCACAGTTCGGATGTAGATTCGTGCATCGACATGAACCATGGAGTATAATTATTTAAAATTAATCAACTCCTTCAAGACTTATTGATCATTATATATCAATCAAGTCCAACCGGAGTTGTACATTTTAGATGAACATATTTTCAAGCTTATTATTATTTAAAAAAAAAAAAATATATATATATATATATATATATATATTGGGAACTTGCTTGGACTTACAAACCCTAAAATATATTTACAAACTTTTTGAGTTAAGGCAAAAGGGGGAGAAAGTCACAAAAGTAACCAAAATTAACCAAAATTAAAGGGGAAGAAAGTAAACAAAATTATTACCTTTTATATTAAGTAATTCCGTTTACTTAAGCAACTATTAAGGGGGAGTAAAAATTATTTTTCAAGAACTCACCTTCGATTCGAGGAGGTTACCTCAAAGGGGAGAACTTGAAACAATAATATTTCTCATTCATATTTAATCATTATGCTAGCTCATTCATATTTAATCTTTATGCTAGCTCATTCATGCTTAATCATTATGCTAGCTTAATTTTTCCTTAACTTTTGTGTCGGTTTGCCATGAATCAAAAAGGGGGAGATTGTTGGTGCAGTGGGCACCAAAGTCGAACCGGTATTTTGATTATGGCAAAAGGCTCAATAGTTAAGGGTATATTTGTTATCTTACGAGCTCAATTAAGTGTGCAGAAATGCTAAAGTTGAGCGGAAGGTCTGCGACACCCGGTGGGAACCGAGGTGGTCGGGCAACGCCAGAGGATTCGGAGGAAGCCGAGGTACTCGGGTGAAGGCCGAGGCGAGGCTACAAGGTAGCTCGTGTGAAAGCGAAGCAAGGGCGTTAAGCGTAGATCCGACCCAATACCTCCAATGGAAGGTCTAGGTCGAGATCGGTTAGTTAGAACCATCGTACTTTATATTTTAAGCTAACTTGCTTATCGGTCAAAACCCTTTGACGATCGTCTACTACAGTCAGCTAGGTCTAGTTCCGACCTCTCGAGAAGAGCTCGAATTTCAAGGGGGTGAATTTGGACTTGACTCGTGTTTTGGTACAAAGGGTGATGTGGCATCAAGGTGGACATCAAACCATCACCAAGCTTGGACCCCAAAATTAGGTGATGTGGCATCAAGGTGGACATCAAACCATCATCAAGTTGGGCGCCCAAAATGAGGTGAGTTGGCACAAGATGGTTGGCAAACCACCATCAAGCTTGGCGCCCAAAATGAGGAGAGTTGGCACAAGATGGTTGGCTCCCATGATGTGGCACAAGTTGGATGGCTCCAACAAGTTGGCGTGAAGGCCTCCTTGAGGTGGCACAAGGTGGTTGGATGAGCACCTCATCCTTGAGTTGTGGCATAAGGTGGTTGGATGAAGCACCTCATCCTTGAGTTGGCGCAAAGGATGTGGATGAGCAAGACTTGGGGGATAAGAACCTCACTTTGGACACTACCTATGTCTAAATTCATAGATCAATATCCATAAATAGACATGTTCACGCCAAGCAAAAAATATAAGAAATCAAGAGCTCTCAACACGCCGTCGTAACGCCGCTACTACTACTCACATTTGCTACGACGAAGTGCCACCGACAACGAAAGCTACATCTTCTACTTATAAGAGTTGTCGGTATATTTATTTAAGTTCTACTTCTTTAAATTGTCTTTGTGCTTTAATCGTAACAAGGAAAGGGGGAGTGTCCCTTTGCCTTGATTTCTTTTTGTGATCGTTGCTCCTACTTCCAACGAGGAGGAGTGGTTTTAGTGAATTGCCCTCCGTACGTGATCAAGGATCACTAGGGCCGTGGATTAGCAATCGAAAGATTGTGAACCACGTAAAAATATCTTGTCTACTTTATATTTCCGTTGTGCACTCTCTACTTGCTTTTTACTTATTGCAAAAGTTTTTTTTAACGACACCGTATCGCTATTCACCCCCCCCCTCTAGCGACACTTTCGATCCAACACTAGTGTGCCAAAATCCCAAAATGGCACACTAACCTCTCAACCTAAATTGTGCCAATTTAATTGATTTTTCTTAATTTCAAAAGTGCATTGGCACATCCTAAAATCTTTTAGGATATTGATTCAAATCTATTTCCAAGGTAACCATAACCTTGAAAATATCCTAAAGTGCCACCTTTACCATGGTTGAGTTAACTACCCATCCAATCAAGGTTGGCACACCCTAAACCCATCTAGCGTGAATCTATCACGCTTTTAGGAACCCAAAACCGATTTGAGCTCCTAGGGTTAATTAGGTATTCCTTAGGGATAACCTCCCTAGATACCTTCCTAATGACCCTCCTAGGCTTGTTAGCCTTGGTCATTTGGGTCTTACCTAGGTTGACTCTAAGGGTAACTCCCCTTGCAACCTTCTTGGTGGCCACCCTAGGTTTCCTAGAAACCCTAGCCACTAGGCACAACCTTTGGTCAACCTTAGGGATGACTTCCCTATTGACCTTGGTCTTCCTAGACCTAGTTTGTGTCCCATAATCAAATGGAACACTATGATAAGCTAACTTAGGCTTAGGTTTGTGACCCAAACCTTGCTTGCCCTTGGTTGACTTTTGACTCTTAGGTCCTTGGTGTTGACTTTGACTTTTAGACCTTGACTTTTGATCATTTGACCCTTTAAATTGATTTTGTATAATTTTAAGGGTCTTCTCAAGTTTTTCAAGCCTTGACCTCAAGACTTGATTCTCTAATTCTAATTGCCCAATTTTAGAATTTTGATTTAAACCATGGGCATGAGACTTTCTAGGCATATGCCTAGTCCATTTAGAATTTAGATCTAGATGTTCTCCTATTTTCCTAATTGATTCCTTAGGTAAAATATTTTTAGGGACATTAGTCCCAAATTTCTCCTTACTCCTAAGGTAAACATTTTTAGCACCTAAGCAAAATTCCTTACTTCTAGCATGCTCTTTATGAATTGCAAGGGAATTAAAATTCCTAGCATGCTTTTGACTATTAAATCTAGAAGGTGCATTATTGAAATATACCTTAGGGTTTGCCTTGGAGGCTCCCCCTACATGTATAGCTCCCTCTTTGACTTTCTTGCTCCCCCTAGGGCATGAATTCCTAAAATGCCCCGGTTGTTGACACTTGAAGCAAATGACGTGCTCTTTGCTTCTTCTAGTGGTGGCACCGGCATCTTTTGATCTTTCTTGAGGTTTTGGTGCCGGAGGAGCTTTTCTGATCTTCTTTGGGCACTTGCTCTTATAGTGCCCGGTTTCCCTACACTCAAAGCAAATTATATGATTTTTATTTAAACTTAAATTGCTTGAGTTACCTAGGTTAATGAGGACCGGAATTGGACTTTGGGCTTCTTCATCTTGACCGGATGTCGAAGCTTCTTCTTGATGTTCCGGTGTGGAGGTTCTCTCCTCCCCCTCAATCCTTGAGGTGGATGCTTCTTCCACTTCCTCCACCTCTTCCGATCCGGATGTTGATTCCCTATCAACCTCCGAATCCTCACTTCCTTGTGAGGATGATCTCTCTTCTTCACCCTCCTTATCTTCTTGAATTGATGGTGAACTTTCTTGAGCTTGAGAGGGTGAGCACTCCTCTTCTTCTTCTTCTTCTTGGACCGATGATAAGTTTTCATGGAGCTTTGCCACTTGGCTCCATAACTCTTTAGCATCTACATAATTACCTAACATACACAAGATATTGTTAGGCATTAAATCAATTAAAAATTTTATCACCTTATCATTTTTCTCGGATGCTTGAACTTGCTCTTTGGTCCATCTCTTCTTTTTGAGGAATCCACCTCTTGGTCCTCTTGGATATTCAAATCCATCCATCAAAATGGACCATTCCTCAAAGTCTCTCATCATAATAAAATCCTCATTTCTTCCCTTCCAAGAATTGAATCCTTCTCGTCCATATAGGGTGTAGGGCACCGGTGTGTTGATGTCCCAACCTAATTGATCTTGGACTTCCATCTTTTACCCTCTAGCGTCTTGCTCCCGGTTGTTAATCCGTTGAAGAGCAACCTTGCTCTGATACCACTTGTTGGAACTTTAAGGCCGCTAGAGGAGGGGTGAATAGTGTCGTGTTAAGCTTGATGGAAATCGTTCGAGATCGTGTCTACAAGTTTCGTTAGCACAGCGGAATATATATATAATAACAATAACGAAACACAATCACAAACACAATAACACAAAGATATAACGTGGTTCGGAACCGCATGATTCCTACTCCACGGATCAAGCTTTGACGAGCTCTAGCGATGCCAATGCAATCACTAATCAATAAACTCTTTCTCGACAACAAGTCGGAGGCGGAGAAACCTCGTACAAACATTTACAACAATAAATGAAAGAAATACAAGTAAATACAAAGGAAATGTAAAGAACACTTTACAAAACTAGGGTTTGAGCGCTTTTCTTGTTGGTTGCTTGGATGAGGTTGAAGGGCCCTGAAATGCACCTGCAAATCGCCTTCAAATCGCCTAAAGAAAGCTCCCCAAAACTGATTATGAAATCCTCCATGAGCTCCTCTTTTTAACCTGCATCGGGCTAGATTTCCGCTTATCAGTCGACTGCCATAAGTCACCAGTCGACTGATGCCACTGTTGTCGTGAGACAATGACTCAATCCACGTCGGACAAGTTCCAACGGGACTCTTGGCAGTCGACTGCCATCATTGGTAGTCGATCGCGTAGTCGCGCCCGATCACGGAGCGCTCGGGCGTTTCGACATTGGACGGCAATCGATCGACCCTTAGATCGTATCGTCGTCGACACCAGTCGACTGCTCCAATGAGCAGTCGACTGCCAGAGCATTTCCAGCTCTAAACTGGCAGTTGAACTCAAGTCGACTCACGACAGTCGAACCGGCCATAATGCCAGTCGACTGCCAACCTCAAAAATGAGGTTTTAACCCAAGTATGGTGCCCCCATACTTGCTAGACCACTCTTAGCCTAAACCTAAGCCTTCTAGCCACCTCCATCAGCCTCACGCCTCTCGGATCCCTCCAAGTCATCCATGACTTGTTCATCCATCGCGCTAGCCTCCAGGTGCTTCCCTCGGCTATGTCATGCTAACGGTGTCTACACCGCCAAGGCACATTGGACTTACGCCGCCAAGACTCCGCTTGGACTTTACGCCGCCAATATCCATCCCCTTGGACTTCTCAAATGCCAAGACTCAAGCTTGGACTTTCCCTTGCCAACCCATGTTGGACTTTCCATGCCAAGACCCATGCTTGGACTTTTCCTTGTGCCAAGTACTCAAGACTTGGACTTTCCCAAATGTCAAGTGTCCCACTTGGACTTTCCATGCCAAGTACCCATGACTTGGACTTTCCCAAATGCCAAGTGTCCCACTTGGACTTTCCTTGCCAAGTACCCATGACTTGGACTTTCCCTTAATCACATGGTCAACCCTAGTCAACCATCAAAGTCTCCCTCGAGTCAAACTCGAGTCTAGTCAATTATAACCTGGGTCGATTGCTCCAACAATCTCCCCAACATATTAACCGACATCAATGTCCAACATCAGTGTCAAACCACTTTGTCAAACATCCTATGTCAAACATCAAAATATTACTCGAGTCAAACTCGAGTGTGGTCAATCGTGACCTGGGCCGATTGCACCAACATTACCTCTTTTTTGTGAACCGGATAAGAGGGCTCGCGTGTAAGACACTATCCGAACCAAATAATCGGTTCGACAAAGAAAGCAAGATAGAATGGTTCGGGCGTGATCGTCTGGGACAATTGGAATGGGAGGACAAGTCAAAGTAATCGGCACGGCGAGACGATTGCAGAGATCACTTCGTTATAAGATAGACGAGGATCGGTTCGGCCTTGCAGTCCCAGAAATAGAGTGGGCGGATGAGAATCGGCTCGGCATGGCAAGCCCGGTAATAGTTCAGTGCGGGAAAAAAGGAGTTGGTTCGGACTGCTGGAAAGAGCCTAAGGGCTACGCCACACGTGAGCCATAGGTTTAGGTCAGTTTCGTCGAAGGCAAATGTTTGAAGGGGACATGCTAGCATATTTCCCGAAATATAGATAAGAAGTTGTTACACAATAGAAGGGGGCCCCCATATAATATTCCGAGGAGTCTTCGCTCCTCGTATCTGTAACATAATGATTCTCCAGATGGGCGTGGTGGCCACGTGTACAACGAAGAAAGCTTGCGATGCAACAACTGATCAGAGGAGGAGAATAAAAGGGAGAAGCAGGACAGAGGAGAGGGGGATCCGTATTATTCCAACCAGTAAGAGACGAAGGCACATTCTAAAAGAGGAGAGCAACCACTTCGCCGGAGGAGGAAAGAAGGAGAGTGGTGATCTCTATCTTCCTTGTATTGTTTCCTGTATCTTGACCTAATTGTAAGAGGTTTTCTCCTCCACCTCCGGAAGTTCTTTCCATGAAGGAGGACGTTCATAGTGAAAGTTCTTTGGCACAGTAGCTGGTGAGAGAGCTCACCTCCGTGGAGTAGGAATCCTTATTCTGAACCACGTTATATCCTATGTCTTTATTTGTTGCTTGGGTTGGTTTGCGTGTCTTTGCTTCACGTTTCATTTTACTGTTGCAGTCGGAGAGAACCCCCTAAGCTTCCTTCGCGCCCCATCGCATTGAAAGGAAGTCAACAAATCTTCTTCCCCATCACCGCATCAATTATTCTAAATAAAAATTAAACTAATTGTATCAATTAACAAAAACTCTAATGCAGAAAAATATTTTGGGAATTTTATAAATGCAAAAAAATATTCTAGTAATTATTTAATCTAGGAAAAATTATTCTATATTATTCTAAAGCTAGAAAAAATAATCTAAAGCTCACGATGGTGGTTGTACCAACTCGGAGTGCCCCCGCTCTGATACCAAATATAGGATCGTGTTTCTCTAAGAGAGGGGGGCGAATCTCGGAGGCTAAAAAAATTATTTTAAAACTATTAGAATATTTTGAAAACTATTGTGAGTATGCAGCGGAAAATAATAAAACTTTATTTTACTTGGTTCATAACCCTAACTGGGTTGCTAGTCCAAGGCCCCTAGCTCTTCCGAGAGCTACCTCGATGAGCAATCACTAAATGCCCTCTGACTCGAGAACTCTCGACTTCGGAGGCTTTTGCTTTTTACAAATATAAGAGATGGGTAACACTCTACCCACTCTTGAATTTAAGTACACAAGCAAAAAATGAAATGAGTTAAAGTACAAGCACTTTATACCGACACTAAATGAATTGTTGATGTAGGCGCAGAGTGCCTATAAAATCTATCGAAATCAAAACTACGTCGAAGTGTTGTTGAAATTTCTGCTCGTCCACAAAAAAGCTACTCGGATCCAGTCGAATGCTTGTTTTATAAACCTTTTCCAATCGACTGAAATGTCTTCCAGTTGACTCCACATGAGCCTATCGGTTAGGAACTTTTGGTCTTCCAGTCGACTGAAACCTCTCCAGTCGACTCCAAATCACCCGGCTCCGCATCGAGAAATTTGCCTCTTCAGTCGACTCCACCCCTTCAATTGAATAAAATCCTTTCCATCTGCATCACCAAATCTCCGATCAATCGCTAGCTGATCCTGCCAAGTAGGTATCCAGTCGACTAGAATCTATTCAGTCGACTGATCCCTGTAAAATAAGATTAGCCCAAAATACATAATATAAAATGTGATAGCAGTAGTAATATTGCTCGATCTTGACTACTAAGTCCCACGCAGACTTTCCGTTTGATCAACACCTAGCTTTGTCCCCCTAAAGAGGACTCAACCTCACCTCTTCACTCGAGGCTTACCTACCGGCTACCTGCTGGACTTACCACTCTTGACATCCGATCTGAACCACCAAGGCTTCCACCAGCTGTTCGGTCTGCCTGACCCAGCTAGATTTTTTGTCGATTATCCGGTCTCCTGACCTAACCGATCTTCATGGTAGATGTCCGATCAATGCGACCCATTTGGACTTCATGCCTAGTGTTCGATTCTCCTGATCTGCAAGATACTTGCCTAGTATCCGATCAACACGATCTACTAGGACTTCCTGTTAAGCCTGCACACTTAACACTGATATTAGAACACAATTGAATCCTAACTTTTAACTTTGGTTCATACATCAAAACTAAGGAGTGATGCTCACTGCATCAATAATGTGTTGAATCATTTTAAGGCAAGACAAGATTTCAAAGTTGATACATGTTTGAAAATTTTTAAAGCTTTTGAATTTTTGCCAAATAATTAAAAATTGAATTCATTTTCATGAAAAAAAATCATTTTTCCTTAATAGAGGAACTTATAAGAAATGTGTTCCCTAAATTTCATTATTTTTTGAATTTTCGTGAATTTTTAATGCATTTCTGAAGTTGGCTTCAGAAATCAGAAATGCTAGATTTCAAGTACCAGTCGACTGATGATACTATGCACGAGCACAACAGCTTTCTTTTGGGTGTTTTCAGTCAGTTTTTGGTATTTTTCTTCCCTTAGATAGTGATACCTCATTGTATAACATATATATGATATTTTTGATGGTGTCAAAGGGGAAGAATATGGTTAAGGTTTAAATTAATCATGTCTAGAATGTGTTAAGGGAGAGTTTGCATGTGATAAGGGAGAGTTTTGATATCCATATTTGATTTACATGCTTACTTTCCTTTAAGTGTTTTTAAAATGTTTTACCTAACTTAAACATATTACCACACATCAAAAAGGGAGAGATTGTTAGGGCAATCAACCCAAGTATGATATTGGTTTTGATGTGTGTGGAAAAGGGTTTAAGTTAGGATGTTTATGTGGTTTGATGTGTGTGTTTAAGTTGTGGAGGACTTAGTAAATCACACATGTGTAGCTTGATGAAGCATTGGCAAGTTCATCATCTCATGGCTCGGGTTCTTGAGTCGGTGAAGGATAGCACGGGGAGAAGCAATGAGCTTGGTGCATCCGACGGACCGCCAGACAAGGAGCAAATGGAGTGAAGCCAAAGGAAGCAGACTTTAGGGCAAGATGCGAAGGATGGCACGGGAGAAGCCGCGAGCTTAGTGCATCCGAGGGACGTAGGTCGGACGAAAAGAGCTTCGGTGAGGGACTCCATGGGAGATGAGAGTTGAGCGATTGTAACTCGGATCGGGGTAGCTCAAGTTAGGTGAACTTGGACGAATGACTAAAGTCAAGTGTCAGATGCTCAAACATATGGTTTGAGGTTTTACCCGACGGTCAGATGCTCAAACACTTTGTTGTTTGAGATTCTACCCGACAACAGTCGACTGATACAGATATCAGTCAACTGGTCTAAGTCAACTGCTAGTTGACCGGTGTCAATAAGGATTTTGTGGCCCAATAATCGACTGCTAGGGTTTGGCAGTCGATTGCTCCACCATTAGTCGATTGCCAAGGGTTGGCAGTCAACTATTATAAAATGGACAAGGGCACAGAAACATTTTGAGTCGACTGATTGTTTAGAGCAATGGACTGATGGCTCGATCAATCAACTACTAGTATGATCAGTCGACTGCCTAGTGTGTCATTGGACTGCAATGATTGCATATCAGGCTTGGTCAGAAGCCGTTGGAACTGCAGCAGTCGACTGCTGCATGCCCAACGGAAAAATTGCCCTTCTCTCTATAAAAGGAGGGCTTGGGTGCCTTGGAGAGGCTAATGCTTACACTCCTAATATTGCCCTAAACGCTCCCACATTTTTAAGTGTCTCTACTCCCTTCTTCTCTATTTCTACTCATATTATTTATGAGAAGATGAGTTTTTTGTAAAGAGGTTTATCTCCACCTTGTGCTGAGCTAAAGGAGAGTTTAGTGGATTGATTGAGGGAGTGATTTGTCGAATAAATCGTCTTGGATTAGCAGTAAGGGTCATGAACCACGTTACACCATTGTGTTTGTGATTGCTTCTCTTTACTTTGTTTTAGACTTAATTGTAATTAGTATTATTGTTATTATTCTGCTGTGCTAATGAATATTGTAGACGAACGAACGAAGTCCATTGAGCACACGACGCATTAGGCTATTCAACCCCCTTTCTTGTCGGGCCATGATCCTCTAACAGTATGATCCTCTCATACTTGACTATTATCTTTAGCCTATACCTAAGCATTCAAGCTACTTCCATCAGTCTCACACCCTCAAGTTGAGTCCATGACCCCTCACTCTTTCCGCTAGCCTTCAAGTGCTTCCTTCAGTTTCGTCATGCTAACGAGTATTCCTTTGCCAAAAGGTTATGCCTCTGGAACTTCCATTATCAAGTTATACTTAGACTTACACCACTAAGACTACACATTTATGTTAGTTATAGCCCTAGAACCAATCATGTGATGGTTGGATAGGGAACATTTTGTATCATATTCTATAAAGGCAAAGGATTGGTTATTATATTTACGTCTTGCTTGTGCCAGCTAAATTAAATATAATAATGCCCTAGAAAAGTAGGTTCTTATCTATAGCACATCAATTGGCAGAATTGATTATGAGAGGCTGTAGAGAACACTTTCCTAAATATTCCTAGTCAAGTATTAATATGCAAGGGAAATATTAATACATAAAGACTAGCATGTAGGTCAATTGATGACTTGATCTCACAAGTCATGGATATATGATATCAAGTTGACAAATGGGTATATATTAGAGAATATATACTGAACTGACCCGCCATGAGAAAGTTTCATGGATCGTCATATGAGTGTCATAAACTTTCTCATGTGACTATTGGTATGAATAGTCCTCAAACCTGAAGTCACTACGGTTCCCTACATAAGGAGTTATGTACTTTGGTATCGTCAAACGTCACCCGTAACAGGGTGGACCATAAAGGCGATTACTGGGTATATAACAAATTGTGTGGAGGGATGTGAGTGATGTAGATGGGATCTATCCCTCCCATATGACGAGAGTGATATCTGTGGGCCCCTTGATTGAGTAGAACTACTAAAACGCATGGCCATGCTCGAATGAGTCAATATGAGATATTGAGCTCATTTGTTAGTTTACTCAGGGATCAAGAAACACATAGATTGATCGAGGATGACACGGTCTATGCCTCATTGGTCAATCTGATATCAAGGATAGAAGGACACGGTCATACATTATAGTAGTCACGGAAAGGTTAGTCGGATCTTGACTTATTTTGTAACTTGGGTAGCAATGATGTATTGCTAGATGCCGCTCATTGCTTGTGTATCTAAAAGAGTTTAGATCCACTGCCAACGTTATGAGAGCCTATAGGGTCACACACAAAGAGCATGATGATTAGAAGAATTAGTGCATTCAAGTTTGACTAGAATAATTTGGGAATAAGCTTAAGTACAAAATGGTTTTTGGACTTTAAGCTTAAAGAGAATTTTAGCTTATTGATTTAATGAGATTAATTCAATATGCTAAGCTTATTAATTTAATAAGATTAAATAAATATGTTATCATGATATCCTAAGCTAAATTGATTTAATAAGATTAATTCAATATGTTACCTTATTGATTTAATGAGATTAATTCAATATGATAACATAAGCTTATTGAATTAATAAGATTAATTCAACATGCATGAATGCCACATAAGCATGCCACATAAGCATGTCACATAAGCATGACACCTAAGCTTGATGAGGTGGAAGGAGACAAAGGGTTTTGACCTTTGGATTTCCTCCACATGTGGCCGGCCAAACAAGGAGTGTTGATTGTTTTTCAATGCAATTGATTGCATTGAATGTGATAGGAGGTGAAAGGTTTTTTTCAATCCTATAAAACACTCCATGGGGTGGCCGGCCAAGTGGGTGAAAGCTTGAGGCTTGGAGAGAGCTTGGTGGTGAGAGGCTTCGGTTGTGTGGCTTTTGTGAGTGTAGGCTAGCAAGAAGAGTGGTCTTCTTCTTCCTTTCTCTTTTTCCCTACCTTCCTCTCCTTTAGGGACTTCTCTAGCAAGAAGTAAAGGAGAGCTCTTCTAGTTTCTTTTGTGAGACAAGAGCTTGCTCGTGTGGATACATATAGAGGCACGGACATTTGAACGTGCTAAAAGATCCAACAAACCCAAGGAGAAGCGGGATTAAAAAGGGCACGCAACAAAGGTAATATTCTCCTATAAGATAGCTTTTGAGAAATTTATTTTTGTACGAGGTTTTCTTTCGCAAGGATCACTTGCAAGGGATCCTATTTTTCCGTTGCGCATATGCTATTTTGCATAAAAAATCCCTACAGCGGTATCAGAGCCACTTGCGAAAGATCGTATAAAAATAGGTTTTCTCTATTTTATATATGATATAGAAGTAGGATAAATTTTATTATGAGTTGATAATTGCATTAGCAATTTTTCAAACATAATAAAATATCCGATGTCTTTTAAAAGTTAAAATTGACATGGTGCATGGTTATGGCCTAGTCCCAAAAAGTTTGTGAATGTGTGTGTTGTAATTCTTAATACGGCCTGCGTGTCGTGCCTTTCTCCTAAAATTCTTGTTGTAAAATTAGTTTTAGACTCGAATGTAACTCGAGTATTTCTCCTTTTGCAATATACAAAACAAAGATGGAGGGTCCATTGGAAGATGACGTTACAAGGAGGAAGTCAACAACACAAGACAACCAAAAGGAAGCACTTGGGAGAAGATGCTATCCCTAGGTTGACCAATCAATCTTTTCATTGGCTTGAGAAGATTGTAGAATAAGGGTCATAACCATGACACGCTTAGTTTAATATGTATGTGATGCATGTTAATTTAGCTTATATGTGATGTATGCTAATATGTATGTGATGCATGTTTAAGTTTATTTCTTAATAAGTCTAAACGATATGCCTACCAAAGTTTGGTACTCACTACTTCCTCGATCATTTGTTGTTGGGTTTGCCAAAGCAAAGCAATGCATTTTATCTTGGAAGAGTGCGAGTGGACAATCGTGATGTCCCGCTATCAAACTTGGTTAAGACTTAATTAAGTTTTTCTTAATTAATTAAGAAAGTAGAGGCATATATTAGCTTTGAACATAAGTTTTAAAAATTAGTTTTGTGTGATTTCCGAACATCAGCTTTGTCTTAGAAAGTGGTCATTGCTCCGATATCAAAGAAGGCCTCTGTGCCTCGCCACGGCCTGGAAGCTGGTTTAGGAATAAGCACTAAACTAATCTAAACTTGACCAAAGCTATTAAAGAGTTACATCAGATGTAATTGGCAAAAGATTGCCTACCTAATCATACTACGTCTTGGGCGATTAGCCAAAGCTAACTCAAGACGAAGTATGATGTGGATCTTTATCCCATATAAATTTATAGCTAAATAGAAGCTAATGATGTAAGCAAAATGTGTTTGCCTACATCAATAATTAGCTCATATCAAAGCTATGAGAATTTAGTGGGAGCCTCATTTAATTAAAGGTCTAATTAAATGACTTAGGTATGATACTTAATTTTTCATTTTGATGTTGTAGATCACCATGTCATCTAACACGACACACCCCCTCAACTTGCGATCTGTCCTTGAGAAAGACAAGCTCAATGGAGCTAACTTTCTAGACTGGTATAGAAACTTGAGGATTATCCTCAAGCAATAACGTAAACTGTATGTCCTAGAGCAGTCTATCCCTGAAACACCCGCCCCTGCGGCCACTCATGCTGAAAATGATGCTTATAAGAAGCATCAAGATGACGCAATAGATGTGTCATGTCTTATGCTTGCCACCATGAACTCTGAGCTTCAGAAGCAACATGAGAACATGGATGCCTATGGTATGGTTGAGCATTTGAAACAACTATATCAAGGACAAGCTAGGCACGAGAGTTTTGAAGTGTCTAAAGCTCTTTTTGCATGCAAGATGCAAGAAGGAACACCTGTAGGAACTCACGTACTTAAAATGATAGGGTACGTTGAGAACCTTGAAAGACTAGGTTTTCCACTGAGCCAAGAATTGGCAACCGATGTTATCCTGCAATCATTTAGGAAGCATATAATCAATTCATCATGAATTATAACATGAATGAAATTGATAAGTTTTGCTCGAGATTCTCAAAGATGTTAAGAATCACGAATCAATCTCAAGAAGAAAGTTAGTAACGTACTAATGGTCAAGAAGGGCAAAGGTAAGCGCAAAGGCAAGGGTAAGACCCAAGCCAAAGGCAAAGCCAATTCATCCACTTCAAAGGGTAAATGTAAAGTACCTAAGGAAGGGGACTGTTTCCATTGCGGTGAGACTGGACACTGGAAGCGGAACTGCAAAGTCTACCATGAGGAAGTAAAGAAGAAAAGAAGTGGGACTTCTGCCTCAGGTATACACGTTATAGAAGTTAATCTATCTATTTCTTCAACATGGGTATTAGATACCGGATGTGCATCTCACATTTGTACTAATTGCAGGGACTGAGAAATAGTAGACTAATGGCAAAGGGCGAAGTGGACCTACAAGTAGGCAATGACGCAAAAGTTATTGTTGTAGCTGTAGGAACATATTCTTTGTCTTTGCCCACTGGACTTATCTTAGAACTAGAGGAGTGCTTTTATGTACCTGCATTAACGAAGAACATAATTTCTGTATCTTGTTTAGACAAGAAGAACTTTTCTTTTATAATAAAGGACAAATGTTGTTCCATTTATTTGAATGAAATGTTCTATTGTAATGCACCACTTAAGAATGGTCTCTATGTTCTAGATTTAGAAAACCCAATTTATAACGTAAATACCAAACGGTTCAAATCGAATAATTTGAACCAAACATATCTCTGGCACTGTCGCCTAGGTCACATAAATGAAAAACGCATATCCCAACTCCATAAAGATGGATTATTGGACTCATTTGATTTTGAATCATATGAGGTATGCGAATCTTGTCTTTTAGGAAAGATGACTAAAACTCCATTTAGTGGACATGGCGAGAGAGTGACGGACTTGTTAGGACTCATACATACTGATGTATGTGGCCCTTTCAATATCGAAGCCAGAGGAGGCTATAAGTACTTTATTACTTTCACTGATGATATGAGTAGATTTGACTACTTATATTTGATGAGACATAAGTCAGAATCCTTTGAAAAGTTCAAAGAATTCAAGAATGAAGTACAAAACCAACTTGGTATGCGTATTAAGCTACTTCGATCATATCGAGGGGTGAATACCTTAGTCAAGAGTTTCGTGATCACCTGGCTGAGTGTGGAATAATATCCCAACTCACTCCACCTGGAACACCACAATGGAATGGTGTATCTGAGAGGAGAAATCGTACTCTATTAGATATGGTACGATCAATGACGAGCCAGACTGATCTACCTACTTCCTTTTGGGGTTTAGCTCTAGAGACAGCAGCTTTCACACTTAATTGCGTCCCATCAAAAGCCGTAGAAAAGACACCATATACGTTATGGACTGGGAAGAGTCCCAAAATGTCTTTTATAAAGATTTGGGATTGTGAAGCTTATGTTAGACGTCAAGTCTCAGATAAACTAGGACCCAAATCAGATAAGTATTATTTTGTATGATATCCCAAGGAAACTAAGGGATATTACTTTTACAATCCCACACTTGGCAAGGTGTTTGTTGCCAGAAATGCTGTCTTTCTAGAAAGAGAATTTATTTCTAGAAAAACTAGTGGGAGTAAAATTCATCTTGAAGAAATTCAAGATAAAGATAACACTAAGGCTTCGATGGAAAATGAACAGGCACCACAAAGTGTTGTGGATGAGGAAATTGTTGCCCAAAGAGTTGTGGAGCAAACACCTGTTCAAGTAGACCAACCTCTTCGTAGATCTGATAGGATCCGTCGTCAACCCGAGAGATATTCTTTTCTCTTGACTGACAACGGTGATGTATTGCTTGTCGATCTTAACGAGCCTACATCCTATCAAAAAGCTATGATGAGCCCAGATTCCGAGAAATGGCTAGAGGCCATGAGATCCAAAATGGAATCCATGTACACTAACCAAGTATGGACTTTGGTTGATCCACCTAAAGGGGTAAAACCCATTGGGTGTAAGTGGGTCTTTAAAGTAAAGACTGACATGGATGGTAATAAGCATACCTATAAAGGTAGATTGGTGGCTAAAGGATTCGAACAAATTCATGGTATTGACTATGATGAAACCTTTTCACCAGTTGCGATGCTTAAATCCATTCGGATCATGCTTGCTATTGCAGCCTACCACGATTATGAGATCTGGCAGATGGATGTCAAAACTGCTTTTCTGAATGGAAAGCTACTCGAGGATGTGTACATGACACAGCCTGAGGGTTTTGAAGATCCAAAGCATCCTGGAAAGGTATGCAAACTGCATAGGTCCATTTATGGACTAAAGCAAGCCTCTCGAAGCTGGAATCTTCGATTCGATGATGCAATCAAGGAGTTTTATTTCATCAAGAATGAAGATGAACCTTGTGTCTACAAGAGAACTAGTCGGAGCACAGTTGTATTTCTTGTCTTGTATGTAGATGACATACTTCTCATCGGAAATGATATTCCCTCACTCTAGTCTATGAAGATGTGGTTAGGGAATTGTTTCTCGATGAAAGACTTAGGTGAAGCTACCTATATACTAGGCATCAAGATCTATAGAGATAGATCTAAAAGATTACTTAGCCTAAGTCAGAGTACATACATTGATAAAGTGCTAGATCGTTTTGCTATGCAAAATTCCAAGAAAGGATTTCTGCCTTTATCACATGGTGTGAGTCTTTCGAAGACTCAATGTCCCTCTTCTAAGGAGGAGAGAGATCGCATGGATAAGATCCCTTATGCATCTGCTATAGGGTCTATCATGTACGCCATGCTTTGTACTCGTCCTGACGTCTCGTATGCTTTGAGCATGACGAGTAGATACCAGTCGGATCCAGGTGAAAGTCACTGGATAGCAGTCAAAAATATTCTTAAATACTTACGAAGAATGAAAGAATATTTCCTGATATTTGGAGGCAATGAGGAGCTAGCTGTAAAGGGTTACAGTGATGCAAGCTTCCAAACAGACAAGGATGACTATAGATCGTAATCGGGGTACGTGTTTTGCCTGAATGGTGGGGTTGTGGTGGAAGTGTTGAGCGAGACACGATTCTTTGATTCTAGCGAGAGTATATTGCTGCGTCTGATGTAGCAAAGGAGGATGTTTGGCTCCGCAAGTTCATCAGTGAACTTGGGGTAGTTCCTAGCATTGCAGATCCAATAGACCTCTATTGTGACAACAATGGGGCTATTGCACAGGCTAAGGAACCTCGATCACATCAGCGGACCAAACACATACTGCGGCGCTTCCATCTCATTCGAGAGATCATCGATAAAGGAGATGTGAGGATATGCAGAGTACCGACAGAAGCTAACATCGCAGATCCATTGACCAAGGCTTTGGCACAGAGGAAGCATGATGGTCACACTAGGTCACTAGGTATTAGATATTATAGTGATTGGTACTAGTGCTAGTGGGAGATTGTTAGTTATAGCCCTAGAACCAATCATGTGATGGTTGGATAGGGAACATTTTGTATCATATTCTATAAAGGCAAAGGATTGGTTATTATATTTACGTCTTACTTGTGCCAGCTAAATTAAATATAATAATGCCCTAGAAAAGTAGGTTCTTATCTACAGCACATCAATTGGCAGAATTGATTATGAGAGGCTGTAGAGAACACTTTTCTAAATGTTCCTAGTCAAGTATTAATATGCAAGGGCAATATTAATACATAAATACTAGCATGTAGGTCAATTGATGACTTGATCTCACAAGTCATGGATATCTGATATCAAGTTGACACATGGGTATATATTAGAGAATATATACTGAACTGACCCGCCATGAGAAAGTTTCATGGATCGTTATATGAGTGTCATAAACTTTCTCATGTGACTATTGACATGAATAGTCCTCAAACCTGAAGTCACTACGGTTCCCTACATAAGGAGTTATGTACTTTGGTATCGTCAAACGTCACCCGTAACAAGGTGGACCATAAAGGCGATTACTGGGTATATAACAAATTGTGCGGAGGGATGTGAGTGATGTAGATGGGATTTATCCCTCCCATATGACAGGAGTGATATCTGTGGGCCCCTTGATTGAGTAGAACTACTAAAACGCATGGTCATGCTCGAATGAGTCAATATGAGATATTGAGCTCATTTGTTTGAGTTAGTTTACTCAGGGATCAAGAAACACATAGATTGATCGAGGATGACACGGTCTATGCCTCATTGGTCAATCTGGTATCAAGGATAGAAAGACACGGTCATACATTATAGTAGTCACGAAAAGGTTAGTCGGATCTTAACTTATTTCGTAACTTGGGTAGCAATGATGTATTTCTAGATGTCGCTCATTGCTTGTGTATCTAAAAGAGTTTAGATCCACTGCCAACGTTATGAGAGCCTATAGGGTCACACACAAAGAGCATGATGATTAGAAGAATTAGTGTATTCTAGTTTGACTAGAATAATTTGGGAATAAGCTTAAGTACAAAATGGTTTTTGGACTTTAAGCTTAAAGAGAATTTTAGCTTATTGATTTAATGAGATTAATTCAATATGCTAAGCTTATTAATTTAATAAGATTAAATAAATATGTTATCATGATATCCTAAGCTAAATTGATTTAATAAGATTAATTCAATATGTTACCTTATTGATTTAATGAGATTAATTCAATATGATAACATAAGCTTATTGAATTAATAAGATTAATTCAACATGCATGAATGCCACATAAGCATGCCACATAAGCATGACACCTAAGCTTGATGAGGTGGAAGGAGACAAAGGGTTTTGACCTTTGGATTTCCTCCACATGTGGCCTTGTTTACACTCCTTGTTTGATTGTTTTTCAATGCAATTGATTGCATTGAATGTGATAGGAGGTGAAAGGCTTTTTCAATCCTATAAAACACTCCATGGGGTGGCCGGCCAAGTGGGTGAAAGCTTGAGGCTTGGAGAGAGCTTGGTGGTGAGAGGCTTTGGTTGTGTGGCTTTTGTGAGTGTAGGCTATCAAGAAGAGTGGTCTTCTTCTTCCTTTCTCTTTTTCCCTACTTCCTCTCCTTTAGGGACTTCTCTAGCAAGAAGTAAAGGAGAGCTCTTCTAGTTTCTTTTGTGAGACAAGAGCTTGCTCGTGTGGATATATATAGAGGCACGGACATTTGAACGTGCTAAAAGATCCAACAAACCCAAGGAGAAGCGGGATTAAAAAGGGCACGGAACAAAGGTAATATTCTCCTATAAGATAGGTTTTGAGAAATTTATTTTTGTACGAGATTTTCTTTCGCAAGGATCACTTGGAAGGGATCCTATTTTTCCGTTGCGCATATGCTATTTTGCATAAAAAAATCCCTACAATTTAGACTTACACGACCAAGACTACATACTTGGACTTACACCGCCAAGATTACACACTTAGACTTGAAAGGCCAAGACAACACACTTGGTCTTTCACTACCAAGACTACACACTTGGACTTACACGACTAAGACTACACACTTAGATTTTTCCTTTGTCAAGTATCATACTTGGACTTTCCCTTGCCAAGTATTCATACTTGGACTTTCCCTTGCCAAACATTCATACTTGGACTTTTTATTGCAAAGTCTTCATACTTATACTTCTCCTTGCTAAGCATCTATACTTAGGCTTTCCTTGTCAAGTCTTCAAACTCGCACTTCCGTTGCCAAATATTCATATTTGAACTTCCTTTCCAAGTTTTCAAACTTGAACTTTCCTTACTAAGAATCCATTTTTGACTTCTTCATTGCTAAGTATTCATACTTGGACTTTTCTAATCAAGTATCTGGTCAACTTTGACTTACTTAATTTTTCGATCAACAACTTTATATGACTAAGGATGTCCCATGTCATCTAGTCATACGCATTGTAAAATACATTGTCAAACATATTATCAAATATCAAAATTCTATTCAAGTATCACTCGGACTGATCAGGTCACCCACTAGGGAGGAACTGAGCTAGTGATAATTGTTGCGGATAAAATTTTTAAATCCATTAATAATTTTTGTTTGGAAGCTCAATAAAAACTGTGTATTTTCTTTTTAAAGTTGATTTGTTTTGTTTGGAAAGTATTTTAGAAAAGAAATGAATTCTTTCATAAAAATTAAATTTTGATGCATTTTTACGAATTCATAAAATATGTACTCGCTCTATGAAATTATGGTAATTGTTATATTATAATATATAGTAGCTATAATTGACCTTTTAATATGTGCAAGCAGACAAGCGACCTTTTAATTCTTTTTAAAATTGGAGCGCTCACTCTTAATGAAAATAAGATTTCAATTTGATATTTTTTTATTGTTTATTATCTATAATCTTCTATCGTCCGTTTCTACGGATAAAAGCAAACAATAAATTTATACTAAATAAACAAAGATTAATCATCTACATTTATAAAATATCTATCTTCTTATTATATTATACAAATGAATACATCATCTTTTATACTAACTTCATTTTTGATATTTTTCCTATTATTTATTAACGACAACCGGCTATAAATAGATTTTCCAGTGTCGTGGTGCCTCGCCAGCAGATTGAGAATGGCGGAGAGCAATGAAGTACGCATCCTCTCCATGTCTCTAATCCGACCATCCCCACGCCCCTGCGAGGAAGACGGCGGTCGCCTGATCCATCTCACTCCCTGGGATCTCATGTTGCTCTCCATCGACTACATTCAAAAGGGCATCCTCTTCCACCGTCCGCCACCGCAGAACGCCGACGCCACCCTCACAATCTCCCGACTCCGCAATTCCTTCGGCGCCACCCTCGACCAATTTTTTCCCTTGGGGGGCAATCTCTCCGTCGTCAAGCACGACACTTACCCTCCTTCGCTTTCCATCTCCCTCAAGTGCAACAACGAAGGAGCCGACTTTATCCACGCGTCCGCCCCAAGTGTGACCATCTCCAGCATACTCCACTCGCTCTACGTGCCGCCCATCGTGCGCTCCTTCTTCCCCCTTAACGGCGCTCTGAACTACGATGGCTGCTGCCTACCGCTGCTCGCCGCCCAAGTCACCGAGCTCGCCGATGGGATCTTCATCGCTTGCTCCCTCAACCACGCCGTGGCCGACGGCACCGTCTTCTGGAACTTCTTCAACTCATGGTCGCAGATCTGCCGAAACAGCGATTGTCCCGTGGTCAGCACCCCCCCTGTCGTCGACCGTTGGTTCCAAGACTCCTGCAATCCACTGATCCGCCTCCCGTTCGGCGACGAAAGCGATTTCATCAATAGGCCTGTCTACCCTCCCGTGGAGGAGTGCGCCTTCCACTTCTCAGCCGCCACGGTGGCCAAACTCAAGGCTACAGTGAATGCGGAGATGGGAACCGGCGGCCAAATCTCCTCCCTCCAGTCTGTGCTCTCGCTCATCTGGGTGTCCGTGACTCGGGCGCGTCGCCTCGATCCTAACAAGGAGACATCGTACATGATGTCCATCGGATGCAGGACGAGGTTGACTCCGCCACTGCTGGATAGTTATCTCGGCAATGCGGTCCACATAGCCGCGACTCAGAATGTGACGGCGGGGGAATTGCTGCAGCGCGGTCTTGGCTGGGCGGCGTGGCAACTCAACCAAACGGTTGCTTTGTTCAAGGAATCTTCGGTGCGAAGTTACCTGGCGGATTGGGTGACAACGCCATCATTCAGTTACGCGTGCACGTTCAAGCCGGAGGACCTGTTGACGGGTGGTTCTCCCAGATTCAATGTGTATGGGAATGACTTCGGGTGGGGAAAACCTGTGGGCGTGAGGAGTGGAGCAGGAAACAAGGGGGACGGGAAGGTGACTGTGTATCCAGGGCCTGAGAAAGGGAGCATCGGGGTGGAGGTGTGCCTTTGGCCCCAGACACTTAGCGCACTGGTGAAGGACGAGGAGCTAATGCGTATGGTCTCCCGCAATTAGCAGTCTTTATCATGCAACGCTTCCAATTCCTGCAATTGACAAGTAGGAAGGTTAATAAGAGAGGAGGATGTGTGATAGAGATTCTTGCTCCTTTCACCCCTGAATTTTTAAGTGTTTAATGTTGAAACTTGAATGTAGTACAGGTTATTAATTTGTATTTCAGTTGAATCGGCCTTGCCAAAGTCAGCTGACTCTTCCAAGGAGACGGTCCCTGTCCGGCATCCAGTCAAAAGTAGGCATCTCGGGGCGACTCCTCAGCAAGTTCATCGCTTAGATAGATTCCTGGCAATTGAATCGGCTAAATAAATCAATTTATTATGGGATCTAAAGCATTCATAATGATAGAAGAGAAATTTTTTATGATCTACGACCCCACATCAAAAAATAAAAAATCTTTTTGATTTTTTTATTCTCCCAATAACTTTTTTATGAGTCGAATCTTTCTTATAAATTATTCATAAAATATAATATAAAATAATTAAATATTTGGTAATTAATAGACTCACATATTAGATGTCTTATATAGATTTTCCTTTACTTAATTATTAAATATCTTATATAGATTTTTCTTCATTTTTCGCATTGGCCTTATATGTCAATGGCTCCTCGTCTTCACAAATTCAAGTCCAAAACTTTTATAGTAACGGACTAACTCGTAACGATAATTCTATTATCCTTTTTCATTGTGGATATTTATTGAAGGCAGAAAAATCTATTATATATATATATATATATATATATATTCTTTACAAATGTATGCAAATAAAATAAGAAAAAAAATAAAAAAAAATCAACTTTATAAATGAATCTCACTTTTATTTGCTTTCTTGTTGTTTTGGATGTAGCTCTTCAAGATTTGAAATGCAATAATACTTTTCTTTCATAATCTTAAAAAAATAGTATCAATAAGAATCTTCTTGCTTCTTTCCTATAAAAGTTAACGCATGTTAAACCATCGCCGACCTACTCAACGGAGTTCCTCCGATATTTAAGTTAGAGCTTGTATGAGGAAGAGAAGTAAGTAATAGTAGTAAGAAAGATGAATACGGTAAAGGAAATAGTAAATGTAAGAGGAATGGGATCAACCCACCCTTCTTCCCCTTTTATCTTCTGAAGTATTAGGGCAAGCTATAGTGTAACAAATTGTGAGGATGATCGTCCATGTAAAGAGTCATGCCGGTTAAGATGATGGTAATGTTAGGCCGTAAAGAAGCATCTTTTATGAAGCCCACGAGACGTCTTCAATTGATTGTGAAAAATGATAACGTGTATGAATGAACCACAACAAACCCCTAAAGGAATACTTCATGAGGTCTCACCCTAACTAATGGGTTGTTCTCTTCTCTAATGCGACTCTTTGTAAATTCCCAGGGTTGTTCTCATGACTCAACATTTTGCCTGATTCCTAAGTTGCTTCTTCTTAACTTAGCATTTTTCCTTCTTCCCGAGTTGCTCTTTCTCGACTTGGCACTTCGCTCCGCCCCCCCCTCCCCCAAGCTACTCCCCTCCACCTCGATATTCTACCTTTCTCCCGAGTTGCTCCTTCTCAACTCAGTACTCCGTCTACTCTCTGAGCTGCCTCCTTCCACATCGACATTTTACCTATCTCCTGAGTTGCTTCTTCTCGACTTGGTACTCCTCCTACTCTCCAAGCTTCCTCCTTCCACCTTGGAATTTTACCTATCTCCCGAGTTGCTCCTTCTTGATTCGGTCCTCCACCTACTCTTCGAGCTACCTCCCTCAACCTCGACATTTTACCTATCTCCCGAGTTTCTCCTTCTCGACTCGATACTCTGCCTACTCTCCAAGATGCTTCCTTCTACCTCAGCATTTTACCTATCTTCCAAGTTGCTTCTTCTTGATTCGGTACTCCACCTACTCTCCGAGCTGCCTCCCTCCACCTCGGCATTTTACCTATCTCCCGAGTTGCTCCTTCGTGATTCGGCCCCTTGCTTATCTCCCAAACTACTACTTCCTAGTTCATCACTCAATTCACCTTTCGAGTTATTCCCTTCTTCTGAACTATATTATTGTAATATCATTAATCACCCCCCAAAATAGCCAAACTAATCCTTTTGTTTGAAGTTAGTACCATGGACACACTCCTTCTTCACCCCCTTTTTATTCACTTTTTAAGTACTGTTCCATTCCTTTTTGTCTCGCAAATGACTCAAACAATTAATGTCAATTCATGGGCTTCCTTTATCCTTGGGTCGTGACGATCGTACTTTCTGTTTTTCTTAAACGGAGTGGAGCACCTAGATGTCATACCAGAGGGCCCAACCCATTTATATTCTTAGATGAAGAATTTTAACATCCGAACTCCTTACGCCCGACACTTTTTCCGTGGCCTTTGTCGTCTTTCCAATTTTAAATTTCTCCCTCCGCTCGGTAACCCTAGCCAATAGGTGCTTTACTCTCATATTTTTTTTCCAGTCGTGATATGTTTTGTCCATTTTTTAGTCGCCCTCTTTTAACTCCAAGTAAGTGGTGTTCTCCATTCCTTGTTGTCCTTCACATATGACCCCTCCTTCTCAAAAGCCTAGCAAAGCTCTCTGGTTCAAAATAACCCCCACATGCATAGGTCATCTTCCATTATTTTCGCAATATTCGAAAGCAATACATGGACAAAAGCATAAATGCTTCTTTACCCTACCTGACAAACAACCCCATCGTCCCCCCCCCCTCCGATCACTATTGCTTTTCTTGGATAAACTAGAAAACGGTTTCCGCCTCTCTGTCCCCTCTATCTACTTCGAACTCTTAGATTTTTATAAGATAGCTATAAATCAATTAGCCCCCAATGCAATTCGAATCTTGACAGGTATAATCATCATTTTCAGGCATCTAGGGCTTCCCTTATCCCCCTAGTATTCCAAAGTCTATTTCAGGTCAAATCCTTCACTTCGAAGGATATTTTATTTTGCTAGTTGTCCTATTTGCCAATTCTTCCAGAATAAGCCCTCATCACATAATGGCTAGATGGAGCTATATGTTCCTGTCCAACTTCCAACCCCTTTACCTTATTCAAATACTTGGAGAACAGACCTTCCTGACCTACCTCCCTTCCAAGAGTGTCAACTACAATGCCCTTTTTCGGAGGTTAAGAGGGTTCTCTAGGATCACCACTACAACTCTGATTTATATTAGATGATCACCTTCTGTACTACTATGGATTGCCCCCTTTTATTCTAGATGACATTGTTTTAATAGGTTGTGTACCATTATAGGTATTTCTGTGATATTGAGGCGGTATCAACTACTTATAATTTTTCTTATGTGGTGTAGATGATCTAATACAGTAGGCCATGATGAGCGTGTTTGAAGCTAGAGCTGAAAAAGAAAAAGGAAAATGTAAATGGATAAATTCTCCAGCTCGCCCTTCCTCTCCCTTTTGTGACTTGACCACTAAAGTTGCCTCCTCACCAATTGAAGAACATCCTATCCCCCCTTCTATCTCTGCAAAATCCTCATCCCAGAAAATCTCCCTGACTGTTAAGGGGTCTCTCTGCTCAATCTTCCCTTCCCATACTTTCCTCCTCCCGCTCCCCTAGTCCTCCACTACTTCACTGCTGTCGTCTCCGCCAATATAATCCTCCTCCCTCCCCTTCAGAGGGGGATATTATTGCTTCCAGAGATCCTTCCCCTATACTTGAAGAAAATTCTCCTATTTTATCCTCTTCTCCTATTTCCTCCCCTGTAGATATGGGAATAGAACCTTCTACATCCTCTTCACACCCAATCTTATGCCTAGAAGAACATCTCACCACCTCCCCCCGACCTGACTCTCCTCTTTCGGAGCCTGGTTTTCCTCCGATCAGACCAAGTCGCCTTATAGGGGATGCTTCTCCTTTAATAAATCCTCCTACTGCCTCCTTACGCTCAATTCTCAAGATCTGCACTCCTTAAGAAATGAAACTTTTCAGCTAATTAGGAGTGTAGGGTATTTTTGAATGCCTATTGGTGGATCTTGCAATGGTACTACCTTCGAATATCTTTCTTCTATCTTTACCTTGTTTTATCTATTAAACTCTTCTCTATATTTCCCTTCCTTTATACAAGCAGCACCAATTATGATGAAGCAGTGCATCGCTTGGTTAGATACCAATCTACAAATGGAAGCCTGCCACACTGCCTCAGAAGCTTGGTCAAAACAAATGTCCCTCCAATTATCCCAAGCCAAGCAGCGAGAAGCATCCCTAATCAACTCTGAATTAGCTTTAAAAGAAATGTGTATTGACCTTAGGGCCAAACTATCCGACACGGGGCACAGTCGGGAAGAGGCCCTTCGTGATGTCGATCTGTTGCGTGACCAACTACTACTTCCAACAAGTTGAAGCCATAGCCCAAGACTTAAAGGAATTGTTAGGACCTATGCGCCCGTTAGACGGGGGGTGAATACCGTTTCGTCGTCGGATGATGGAATTCGATTGCGCTTGCTATACAATGTTAGTATGCAGCGGAAATATGAAATATACAATCAAAATAAACACAAGCACAATCACAAGACGACGATATAATGTGGTTCGGAACCGTATGGTTTCTACTCCATGGATTGGGCTCGAAAGAGCTTTAGCGATGCAAACACACACCACTAATCAAATATACTCCTTCTCAACAACAAGTCGGAGGTGGAGAAACCTCATACAAGTATTCTTACAACAATAAGAAACAAATACAAGCAAATACAAGATGAATATACAAAACAACATAAAGAAAACTTTACAAGTATTGCTTTGGAATGCTTGCTTGTTTATTTCTTGAACCATGCTTGAAAACTCTGATTTGCAGTAGCAAATCGCCTCAAAGATGCTCAAGAAATCGTTGCCAAATCCCTTCCTTCGTGCTCCTTTTAAACCTGCAACTCAAGCTGGATTTTGCCTAGCAGTCGAATGATCGAAACTATCAGTTGACTGCTCCTGTAGTTGTTGTCTCACTACGATATGAGTCACGTTGGATAAGTTCCAACGAATAGACCATCAGTCGATTGATCCATCACCGATCGATCGAGTCATCACTTTCATCAAAACCCTAACGATGACTCAAAAATATTCTATGCTCGGCTTCGACCATCACCGACATCCCAATCCGGGCAAATGGCGCTAGGCCATTTCTATAGTCGAACATCAGTCGACTCACATCAGTCGACTGATACACCTCAAACATGAGGTTTTACCCCAAGTATGATGCCCTCATACTTGCTAGATCACCCTTAGCCTAGACCTAAGCCTTCTAGCCACCTCCATCGGCCTCACGCCTATCGGATCCCTCCAAGTCATCCATAACTTTTTCATCCATATGCTAGCCTTCATGTAACTCCCACTTGGACTTTACGCCGCCAACCATTGGACTTATGCTGCCAAGACTCCACCCTTGAACTTTATGCAGCCAATATCACCCCTTGGACTTTCCAATTACCAAGTACCCATGACTTGGACTTTCACCGCCAAGACTACACACTTGGACTTACGTGGCCAAGACTGCACCCTTGGTCTTTCCATGCCAACCCATATTGGACTTTCCATTTGCCAAGACTCAAGCTTGGACTTTCCCTTGCCAAGACCCATGCATGGACTTTTCCCATGAGAATGGTCAAACCATCATCAAACATCAAATATGTCCTGGGTCGATTATACCAACAATCTCCCCAACACATTGTCAAACATTAATGTCAAACATCAAAACACTACTCGAGTCAAACTCGAGTCTGGTCAATCGTGATCTGGGTCGATTGCACCAATAATCTCCCCCTTTTTGATGTTTGACAAAAACCAAACACCTTTGAGTTAGGTCACCTAACTCAAATCTCCTTACCAATTGTCCAAAATTGGTAATCTCAAATTCTTCCATAACTTCTTCCATTAATTCTCTCCCTTTTTGACATACATCAAAAAGGTTTCCCCAAGGAGGCCAATGTCTCATATCCAAATGAGATCTTACAATCTCCCCCTTGGTCCAAAAACATCTAGGATGCCTTGACTCTTCCTAGTGATAAGTCCCCATATCACTTAAGAGAGACAATCCTTACTTCTCCAAATTTTCCCAATTCTCCCTCTCATGAAGAAAAATACATCCATCATCCCATGATGGATACCTCCCCCTAAAGGCTTGCTCCCGCTTGACCATTGCACCAACAATGTCTTTGGAGAGTCCCTAAGCCAATAGGAACACTAACAAATTGAAATTAAGGGAAAGATTCAACATTGAACTTTCACCTCCCTTAAAATTCGATACACACCCTAAATAATTTTCCTAATCCATATCCAATGGATTTTCACCCTTTCTAATACTTTCCAAAGCATATCCTTGGGTTAGGAATAGTTAGGGTAACCTAACATAGCTGAAACATGGGCTAAACATCCTTGTTTACCCGAAATCAGCCTATCAATCGACTCTTCCATATAACAGTCGACTGAAATCATCATCAGTCGACTGATAAACTATATTAGTCGACTGATCCCTGATTTTCAGAAATTAGGTTTTCAGAAACAAAATTTGAAAATGCATGAGTAAATATACGTATTTTGAAAAATTTTGAAATTTCATACGCACATTACTTACATGGAATATAATGGGTGAAAAATAGTTTGAAAATAAAATAGCCATTAAAATAAGAGATTGATACAAAGTTCAAAAATCATTAAAACTTTAATATTTTTGATCTACTTTGTATCAACTTCTTCAATGGTAATTGCTATCAAAAGATAGACTTCACTAAGGTTTTCTTAAAGGATTTTAAAATGATTTTGAAAACCTATTTTAAACCATGGACTATTGGCTAGATGTACATGACTTGTATATTAACTTTCTTCATGATCCATATTTATGATTGAAATAAGTTTAAGTTCATCTAGATGCAACATCTATGCACCTTGAACTTAACTTATTTTCCTAACATCTCACATGTATCTAGGGTGTATAAAATACACACAAGTCAATGTAATTATGAGATGTGGAATTAGGGTTATTATGGCTTCATGCATTTTCTAGGCAACTCTATTTGATTCCCTTATACATGGTACTTCAAATCATGCCATTGTCCTTAAATCAATTTTATTAATGCATGAATAATCATGACATAAATGATAACATAAATAAGCATGGTCAATGATCATGATGCCATGATTGTTGGGTTTCCGGCATCGCGGCGTGTGTGTGTTCGATCATGTTTCGTAAACATGAACACAGCGGAAGCAATTAAAATAATAAATCTATATTTATTACAACACACACAACACACGCATGCATATTACAATAAGTGTAGACATAACCGTAAATTAAAATTTGCAATAAAAGGAAATTTATCTACGTTATACCTTTCGTATGACGTATAGCGGGAACGACATCAACCGGAACGATCCTCGTAAGAATCGTCTCTATCCGTATCCACGCCGAGCTCCTCGGGATGACTTCGCTAAGCCACGAGCTTCGTCTTCGTATGGGTTACTAGCCTCGTGTTGAAGACGACGTGATCGAGAGATGATCACAATCCGAATCCAAATTCGGATCCAAAACCGAGTCCTCAAAACTCGATTCTCCGGAGAGGTATTCGTCAACCGTTTGACGAATCCTTCGTCCTCCACCTCAGAGGATTACCGGAGATCAAATCCCCGGTAAGTTAGCCGCTGTCAGAGCACTAACCGTCGTCCAAACGACGCTCCGACAACAAAGAAACAAGCTGTCCAGAAAAACTGGACAGCTTTTGGTGGAGGAATAGAGGCCGGCCAAAGGAGATGTGGAGCTCACCTTATCACCGAACCCACAAGAGATCACCGGAGGGTCGCCGGAGCATCGCCGGCTGAAGCTTGGATGCCGGCGGCAAGGAGGTGGCAGCAGCTCCATGAAGTTGGCGGCAACACCATGTTGGGCGGCAACAACAAAAGGAGGCTAGGGTTGGGCGGCCAAAACTTCATTAGGGTTTTTGGGTTAGGGTTTAACCCCTATTTTATAGAGAACTAATTCTCTTAATGGTTAATGGATCATATCCATAAAGCCCGTTAACCCGCTCCATTAAGATAAGTTAAAATAAACCAAACCATGATGGTTTATTTTAAGTTAAAACGAACCAAACCAACTTTTTGGTTCATTCGTTTAAAATAAACCAAACCCTTTGGTTTATTCTCATCCATTGGATTAGAACCAAACCATTTTGGTTCATCCATTACGTCTTCATAAGACGGGGCCCATCCACGCTTCCATTGCGACTGAAACGATTTCATGCTCGCTTTATGTTTGGTCCAACCAAACCTAGTTTCTCTCGGTCTGAGAATCCCATTCTCAAGCTCGTTTTAAATCCTTTGGATTACACTCGCGTGTGACCAAATAGGTTCTCGGTTTATGTTGGCCGTCTATAATTAACCATTAATTATAGAACGATCATGAGTGGCACCTAGTAGTACATCATGATCCCCAATTAACCGAAAAGATCAACGGTTGATCCAGAAATATTTCTGAAACCCTTCAGTAGCTCGAATGAATCGTGCCCCATTCCCTTCACTCATCTTATACCCACTTGGTTCAGGACATGGTCTATTGTGTCAGTCCCCACTAGGCTGACTACGTCACACCTAGCCCAAGTATCATTTCCTCGTCCTACGGATTCTAGTTACTCCACATGTATCGAAGAGTACCTTACTCTAAACATGTAATGCTTTGGCCAAAGACTTTAGTAACAATCCGACGAGAGGCCATGGGCATACATCTCCTCGCAAGGAGTGGTGAATCCTTTATAGGCTATTCAAACACCTTCGATCATTTCGACTTATACCCAATCATCCCGGGTCCACATCTCCTCGGAGATGTTTGCTTAAGATGTCAAAGCATAAGTCTCCATGATCAAGATGACTTGAATACCGCAAGTCAAAGGAACATCGCACTTAAGCCATAGTAAGAACTTCATTGACATATCTATATATGCAGAGAACCATATGAAGTCTTACGGCTGGTCACTCCAATGAACTAGTTACCATAACTAGCATCCACGATCAACTCCGGACATCACAATGTCTCCAGCCAGTGAGAATCAGCTGCTTGGATACACCAAGGAATATACCTCGTGCTAGTCTCGACAGAACTGATGGTGTCCAAATCCATCAATTCATCGACTAGGGATAATTCCGATACATCACAATTACACATGTAGAGATACTCACTAGTTGTGATCCAATCACAAATTCTCTCATGCTGTGAATCGTATCGTGGACATTCAGTAAATGAGTTTAAGATCCAATCAAATACATAAAACATGTATACTCAAATAGTGAATCTTCATTTATCATATAAATGGTTTATACATAAGGCGATTGCCTTAGGACATCTCTCATATATTACTAACAGACTCCCACTTGGCCTAATGCCAATCGCTACGGTATCCAATACCATAAGCTCTAACATGACCCTCAAACTTATTTTGAGGTAATGCCTTAGTCAAAGGATCCGCTAAGTTCCTTTCAGTGGGAATTTTCTCGATTTGTATTTCGTTCCTACTGATGATCTCTCTGATAAGATGATAGGAAGCACATGTTTCGATCATTGATGAGACCACATCAAGTTCATAGATGAACTTATTGATCCAAACCACTGCTTCCAAAGCTGCAACGTATTCTGCCTTAGTGGCAGAATCCGCTATAGTGTCAAGCTTGGAACCTTTCCAACTTATTGCGCCTCCATTTTAGGTGAATACATACCCAGACTGAGACATGGAATCATCCTTGTCTGTCTGGAGCTGGCATCCGTATACCCACGTGTCACCATGTACCCTTCTCCATATATTAGGAACACATCCTTAGTTCTTCTCAAGCACTTAAGGATCGTCTTAATAGCCACCCAATGATCCATTCCTGGATCAGACTGGTATCTGCTCGTGACACTCAGAGCATATGATACATCGGGCCTTGTACATAACATAGCATACATGATAGATCCTATTGCGGATGCATAGGGAATCTTACTCATGCAAATCCTCTCGTCTTCTGTGCGCGGACACATAGACTTCGAAAGGTGTACCCCATGCCCGATGGGTAAGAAACCTTTCTTGAATTCCGACATGCTAAACCTCTTTAGCACTCGGTCTATATATGTAGACTGCGAAAGACCAAGCAACCGTTTCGATCTATCTCTATAGATCTTAATCCCGAGGATGTAGGTTGCTTCTCCCAGGTCTTTCATGGAGAATGTCTTGGATAACCAAACCTTCACTGACTGTAAGACTGAAACATCGTTTCCTATAAGTAGTATGTCATCGACATACAATACTAGGAACACGACTGCACTCCCACTAACCTTCTTGTACACACAAGGTTCGTCTGGATTTTGTGAGAAATCAAACTTTTTGATCGTCTCATCAAAACGGATATTCCAGCTCCTGGATGCTTGCTTAAATCCATAAATGGACCGTCGCAATTTGCATACCTTGGTTTTATCAACCGATGTGAAACCCTCAGGCTGTATCATATACACGTCCTCGAGCAAGTTTCCATTAAGGAAAGCTGTTTTCACATCCATCTGCCATATCTCATAATCATAATGAGCCGCTATGGCCAGGAGCATCCGAATGGATTTAAGCATAGCTACAGGCGAATAGGTTTCATCATAATCAACACCTTGTTTTTGACGATATCCTTTCGCCACCAATCTAGCCTTATAGGTAATCACATTACCATCCATGTCGGTTTTCTTCTTGAAAACCCACTTGCACCCTATAGGCTTTATGCCTTCAGGTGGGTCAACCAAGTTCCAAACTTGGTTTTCATACATGGAATCCATTTCCGACTTCATGGCACCAAGCCACTTATCCCTTTCTGAACTTGTCAGCACTTCTTCATAACTGGTAGGCTCCTCATCATCAATGAGTAACACGTCGATTCACTTACGAGAAATCCATATCTCTCGTGAATATTGCGTGTGTTCGCCAGATCTACGAAGATGTGGTGTTACAATAGGTCCAAATTGATTGCTCATCACTATGAGTTGTAAATGCATTGTGCTTCACCAGGTATCTCATTAATGTCTATTTGAGTCTCTCGAGCCTCCTCAAGCTCGACGACACTCCCACTGTTTTCTTGCAAGAGAAACTCTTTCTCTAGAAACACAGTATGCCTTGAAACAAACACCTTTTGTTCCACAGGATGATAGAATTGGTAACCCCTTGTTTCCTTAGGGTATCCAATAAATAGACATTTATCAGACTTAGCATCCAGTTTGTCTGATACAGTCCGCTTCACATAAGCAGGACAACCCCATATCTTCAAGTAAGATACATGAGGTTTCTTACTATTCCATATCTCATATGGAGTAGTTGAGACTACCTTGGTAGGCATTCTGTTTAACAAGTAAACAGCTGTCTGAAGTGCATAACCCCAAAAGGACTTGGGAAGAGTCGCATGATTCATCATTGACCTGACCATGTCCAACAAGGTCCGATTACGCCCCTCAGATACACCATTATGCTATGGTGTATATGGCGGAGTCCATTGAGACAATATGCCATTGTCTCTTAGATAATCAAGAAACTCTTGACTTAAGTATTCACCACCTCGATCCAATCGAAGTATTTTAATACTTTTGTCATGTTGTTTCTCTACTTCATTTCTGAATTCTTTGAACCTTTCAAAGGCTTCAGACTTGTGTTTCATCAAGAACACATACCCAAACCGTGAGTGATCATTGGTGAAGGTAATGAAGTAGCTATAGCCTCCTAAAGCTTGAGTTGACATAGGTCCACATACATCAGTATGTATTAGACCTAGTAACTCTCTCACTCGTTCACCTTTTCCCGTAAAAGGTAACTTAGTCATCTTGCCTTTTAAGCATGATTCGCATGTATCGTATGAATCCAATTCAAACGATTCCAGAATTCCACATCGGTGTAATTCGGACATGCGTTTCTTGCTTACATGGCCAAGACGACAATGCCACATGTAGAAGTCTATTTGATTATCCTTTCGAGCACTGTTGTTGCTCGCTTCGATATTGCAAATGTCACTGGATACGTCCAACGTATAAACACCATTGCTTAAAGTTCCAGTCCCATAAAGAACCCCATTCAAAGTTATGTAACAACAATTGTTACTAAACGTCAAATGGAAACCATTTCTATTTAAACAAGAAATAGAAATGATGTTCTTTATCAACAAAGGAATATAAAAGCAATTGTCCGCTTCTAAGACAAGTCCCGCAGGAGTTTCAACAAATACGCTCCGATGGCGAAAAGTAAAGAACCTTTGCTTCATTCCCAACACGAAATTTGACTCTCCTCGACGAAGTCTTCTTCTATTCCTTAGCCCATGTATGTCATTACATATATGTGAGCCACACCCAGATCCAATACCCAAGTGTCTAAGGAAATAGAATGACAATCAATAAAGAAGATTTCAAGAAGATGGGGCATCCGATGCCTTATCCTTCTTCACTGACTCAAGATAAATCTTGCAATTTCTTCACAATGACCCTCCTTGCCATAATGATGGCAAGTGCCCTTTCGAGCTGGTTCTCGGCTTTTAGCCTTTTTCTTCTTCCCTTCATTGTTCCTTTGACTTCTCTTAGAACCTTTCTTCGAGGAATCAACTAACAACACTGCCCCTACTCATGCTTCTCGAAGGCTCCACAGCCTTCAAAGATGTTGAGCAAGATCAGATGAACCTCCTTGCATCTCAGAGGTGAAGAGGAGCTTGGAGACTTCGAACCTTCAATCTCACTTGCTCATCAACCAACTCACAAAAGATGAAGGACTACGATATGAGCATCCATATGCTCATGCCGCCGCTGTAGCTTGGGTTCCATCATGGCTAGCATGATGCAACTCATTTGTTCGTAATCACTCACATGTTTCGATAGGCCAACAATTGGTCCAAAGTTGCATCCACTAAGACTCAAGTGAAGAGGCGCTTCGAGGACATACACAAGCTTTTCACCTTGAGAACAATTCTCAAGTTTCTAAGCCAGTCCAAGAAGTTCGGCCCAGTCAATTTATTTGAATCCAAAATGGAATGCAAATTCAAACACATCATGATCAATATATATTAACTTAGAAATACAAAACGAGCATATATGAGAAAGATGATTTTAAAAATTCATCAATATACATTTATAAATCCCATTCATTTTTCGAATTTCAAAAACCCCAAAATCACTTCGGGAGATCGTAGGTCCATCTCCGAATGAGCTGATATCCATCATAGTTATGAACAACCTTGGAGAGAGTCCAACAAGCCATTCATAACTACGACGGTAGGTATCATCTATACCGATTGCATATCACGTATATGCAACTATCACAATGTGCTATCAACTAATTGAATGTTCACACATACATCGGGTTGTTAACACATTAACAAGTATGCATCATATGCATAGCACCCAACTTCACCTCCCTTTACATCGACCTTGGAGAGAGTCCAACAAATCGATGCTCCAGGTTAAAGCCAACCCATTAATCAGGACATAGTTTTAATATGGTTAGAGCGCATTCAACCAATTAGCCCAGCTTGGAGAGAGTCCAACAACCAAAGCTAACGATTGACCTCTGACTCTTACCATATTAGTATTAAACTATTCCATGGTTTGAACATATTCAGGTTCGAGCCGGGCTTGGAGAGAGTCCAACAACCCAAACAAGAAACAGAACTCTGGTTCTAACCATATTAATGGAAGGTGTAGGCTTTAATATTGATTAAGAGTTTTTATGTCTCATCCTCTTTGCATGTAAATAACTATTATCTACATGGCATGGCATACATGACATACATGACATACATCTACATGTCACGACACGCATGGCATAATGTTATGCATCTAATGCAATTACATGACATACAATTATGTCATGTATATAATTTCCTTATATGTCATAATTATTTATGGAAATAAAATATGTTCAAGATTTGATTCTCCAAATCAAATCATAATTAAATTAGGAAACAAATTTCCAAATCTAATCACATATTTTATTCATGGAATTATTTGATTAAGGAAAATCTATTTAGGAAACCAATTTCCTAAATCTTTAAAACTACTTATGGAAATAAAATATTTTAAGATTTGATTTCTCAAATCAAATCATAATTAAATTAGGAAACAAATTTCCAGAATCTAATCAAATATTTTATTTATGGAAAATATCAATTTCCATAAATACTTCCAACTTTCCAAAAGTGGAAGATTTCCATAAATACTTCTAGACTTTCCAAAATTGAAAAATTTCCATAAATACTTCTAAATTTCCAAAATTTAGAAAATTTCCAGAAATGCATTATGACTATCGCAAAACCAATTTTATGATTATGTCAAAACACAACCTGGGCTCGATACCATCTGGGTTTCGATCACAAGGTGTGTGTTTCGATCACGTTTCGTAAACATGAACATGGAAGCAATTAAAAATAATAAATCTATATTTATTACAACACACACAACACACGCATGCATATTACAACAAGTGTAGACATAACCGTAAATTAAAATTTGCAATAAAAGGAAATTTATCTACGTTATACCTTTCAGATGACGTATAGCGGAACGGCATCAACCGAACGATCCTCGTAAGAATCGCCTCTATCAGATCCACGCCGAGCTCCTCGGGATGACTTCGCTAAGCCACGAGCTTCGCCTTCGTGACGGTTACTAGCCTCGTGTTGAAGACGACGTGATCGAGAGATGATCACAATCCGAATCCAAATTCGATCCAAAACCGAGTCCTCAAAACTCGATTCTCTCCGAGAGGTATTCACAACCGTTGACGAATCCTTCGTCCTCCACCTCAGAGGATTACCGGAGATCAAATCCCGTAAGTTAGGCACTGTCGAGCACTAACCGTCGTCAAAACGATGCTCTGACAACAAAGAAACAAGCTGACCAGAAAAACAGGACAGCTTTAGGTGGAGGAATAGAGGAAGGCCAAAGGAGATGTGGAGCTCACCTTATCACCGAACCCACAAGAGATCACCGGAGGGTCGCCGGAGCATCGCCGGCTGAAGCTTGGATGCCGGCCGCAAGGAGGTGGCAGCAGCTCAATGAAGTTGGCGGAAACACCTTGTTGGGCGGCAACAACAAAAAGGAGGCTAGGGTTGGGCGCCAAAACTTCATTAGGGTTTTGGATTAGGGTTTAAACCCTATTTTATAGAGAACTAATTCTCTTAATGGTTAATGGATCATATCCATAAAGCCCGTTAACCCGCTCCATTAAGATAAGTTAAAATAAACCAAACCATGATGGTTTATTTTAAGTTAAAACGAACCTAACCAACTTTTGGTTCATTCGTTTAAAATAAACCAAACCCTTTGGTTTATTCTCATCCATTGGATTAGAACCAAACCATTTTGGTTCATCCATTACGTCTTCATAAGACGCGGCCCATCCACGCTTCCATTGCGACTGAAACAATTTCATGCTCGCTTTATGTTTGGTCCAACCAAACCTAGTTTCTCCCGGTCTGAGAATCCCATTCTCAAGCTCGTTTTAAATCCTTTGGATTACGCTCGTTGTACTTGTGACCAAATAGGTTCTCAGTTTATGTTGGCCGTCTATAATTAACCATTAATTATAGAACGATCATGAGTGCCACCTAGTAGTACATCATGATCCCCAATTAACCGAAAAGATCAACGGTTGATCCAGAACTATTTCTGAAACCCTTCAGTAGCTCGAATGAATCGTGCCCCATTCCCTTCACTCATCTTATACCCACTTGGTTCAGGACATGGTCTATTGTGTCAGTCCCCACTAGGCTGACTACGTCACACCTAGCCCAAGTATCATTTCCTCGTCCTACGGATTCTAGTTACTCCACATGTATCGACGAGTACCTTACTCTAAACATGTAATGCTTTGGCCAAAGACTTTAGTAACAATCCGACGAGAGGCCATGGGTATACATCTCCTCGCAAGGAGTGGTGAATCCTTTATAGGCTATTCAAACACCTTCGATCATTTTGACTTATACCCAATCATCCCGGGTCCACATCTCCTCGGAGATGTTTGCTTAAGATGTCAAAGCATAAGTCTCTATGATCAAGATGACTTGAATACCGCAAGTCAAAGGAACATCGCACTTAAGCCACAGTAAGAACTTCATTGACATATCTATATATGCAGAGAACCATATGAAGTCTTACGGCTGGTCACTCCAATGAACTAGTTACCATAACTAGCATCCACGATCAACTCCGGACATCACTATGTCTCCAGCCAGTGAGAATCAGCTGCTTGGATACACCAAGGAGTATACCTCGTGCTAGTCTCGACAGAACTGATGGTGTCCAAATCCATCAATTCATCGACTAGGGATAATTCCGATACATCACAATTACACATGTAGAGATACTCACTAGTTGTGATCCAATCACAAATTCTCTCATGCTGTGAATCGTATCGTGGACATTCAGTAAATGAGTTTAAGATCCAATCAAATACATAAAACATGTATACTCAAATAGTGAATCTTCATTTATCATATAAATGGTTTATACATAAGGCGATTGCCTTAGGACATCTCTCATATATTACTAACAATTACATATGAATATACTTTAAAACATGAACATGACATAGAAATCAACCCTAAGCCATAGCATGACATTTTATATGATAAAAGGAGATATGATGTCATGACATGGAAAAATGAATTATACAAATAAATCAACACACACACAACCAGACAAAGACACATGGTTTGATCATGGTATAAATGATAACATAAATAACATGATCAATGATCATGATGCCATGACATATGAATATACTTTAAAACATGAACATGACATAGAAATCAACCCTAAGCAATAGCATGACATTTTATATGATAAAAGGAGATATGATGTCATGACATGGAAAAATGAATTATACAAATAAATCAACACACACACAACCAAACAAAGACACATGGTTTTGCACAAACAAAATACTTCATTCAAACATAAATTCAGTTTTTACAAGCAAAATAGATGTCCAAAATGCTCTCGACCTCACTACGAAAACAAAATACAAAATGTGCACCTAGCTAGGATCATCTCCTGCAGATGGTGGAGGAGGTGGAGGTTGCTGGCTCAATGTCCAAATTCGTATAATCTTGAAAAAATTGATCTGACATTGCTCCATCCTGCTGAGTTGCTGACCCAGCTGCTTACCAGTGGAAGACTGCTCGAGTCTGAGCTCCTCAAACTTCGAGTCAACCACCCCTGGTACTCCACAAAACTGGCCTTTAGATGTGCAATCCGCTCTAAGAGACCCTCTGCTTGTGCATTTGCTGTCATTGAAGGGTCGAAGCTTCGCTTCCCACTTCAACTTGGTCGCTTATGCATGGCGATCCTATCTACGTCCCCGGATTAAAAAAATTAATCCTTGACGAAGATGGATTACCCAAGCAACCGATCTATCATCGTGCTATTCGATTAGAGTGGTCGCTTGAACAAACTTGTTGTTCAAGCAACCTAACTCTTTTCCTCGATTAGCCGCGGAATAGATGATGTACGGATCACCGGTTTTTGTATTTATCTTCGGGGTCCATGATCATACAATTGTAAACAATCACATACATAATACAAAAGAACAAAAGGAAATCAAACAAGAATTATACCTCTTGTTTACCTCTTGATATTCTATTGTATGACCTATCCTCTTATTGGACGTTGTGTGGGCAATGATCCTCCAAGAATTGAAGCCACCTAGATCTCATTCTTCCTTACCTTGCTCACTCCGAACAAAGGGAAGATGACCGAACCCTTCTTCTCCTATCTAATGCCGACCACTAAGCTCCTAGCTTGGTTGTTGTCGCCGGCCAAGGAGAGGAAGAAGGAAGAGTGGGCGCCAGCCAAGAGAGGTCTCTCGTTGCCGCCGGCCAAAAAGGAAATAAAGGAAGAACCGTCGGGCAAGCTTCAAAGATGAGCGCCGACCCTAAAGGGATGAAGAAGAGGTGCCGACAAACTTTAGGAAGAGAAGGAAAAACTCAAACCCTAAACCTCCACCACTTCTTGCTGCCTCCCAACCCAACTCCAAACCCTAAAGCTTCTCCTTTGCTTGCCGCCCAAAGCTGTGGAAGCAAACCCTAGCATCCAAGAAAAAAAACACCATGCCTCCCAAGCCTTAGACCTTTATTTATAGATCTCACCCAAGCATCCTTTTAATCATGTTCGTTGGATCTAGGCTTCATGAGGATTTTAATAGGCTACAATAGGGACCATGAGAAGGAGTTGGATCTTGGCCACCTAATGGATCCGGCCCACATAAAATCCGATCCATTAATGATAATCCATTCCACTAGATGATTATCATTGATCTACCTCACCAACCCCCATAAATAAATATGGGCTCTATATATTAATTGTACAAGTATCTCCCCGTATTTAAGATATCGAATGCCCATTAATTAATCAACATCTAACTCCATGAGTAATACAACTCAACCTCATTATTATGCCGGACCAAGTCCACCTGCAGGGTTTACATGATGATCCTTGTGAGCTTTTCAAGGGGACATCATCATCCTAATACATAGGACATGATTTCTCCTATAATCAACGACACACCATGTAAATAATATTATTTCCCAACTTACCGAGCCTATCGATTTAATCCATAAATCTCGTCCATTGATAAATCAAAGAAATAAATACTAAGTACATGTGCCCATTATTATATCGGGATTAAGAGCATATACACCATAATATCCGAGGTCTGATTCAATTATGTAGTCAGCAATAAATTGAATCACCTCTAAGTCGGTATTGCTCCATACACACAAAATGTACTAGTGTAATTCTATGGTCAAGATAAACCAATACCAAATTACACTACAACCATGCCAATGGTTTGCCCAAAACCATCTTGGTTGTGAGCCTCTACTTATACTTTACAAGGAACTGATAACATAATCTTCTTTATGACACTACACACCATGTTATCTACAATATAAAGTATTAGACAAGATGCATACATATAATAAATATAAAATGCAAACAATGATCATGTGATTCTTATTTCAAAATAAAGATGTCCATACAAAAGCTAGGCTTTCAGTATACATTCCAACAATCTCCCACTTATATTAAAAGATTATGCCGCCATCAAACTGCCATACATCTGATTCCCATTCCCTCCACATGCCTATCAAAATCTCTCGCTGGAAGGGCCTTAGTGAAAGGATCTGCCTGGTTATCCTCTGATGCAATCTTGCGACAATAACTTCTCGCTTTACAATCTCTTGTATCAAGTGGTACTTGCACTCTATGTGTTTACTTGCCTTATGGGCTCGTGGTTCCTTCGAGTTTGCAACTGTACCACTATTATCATAATAAATTGTGATAGTTTTGGGCAAACTAGGAATCACATCCAAGTCCATCAAGAAGTTCCTAAGCCATACAACTTCTTTGGCTGCCTCAGAGGCTGCCACATACTCAGCTTCTATGGTAGAGTCTGACACGCATTTCTTCTTGACACTCCTCCATACAATGGCTCCACCTCCTAAAGTAAACACAAAACCTGAGGTAGACTTACAATTATCCCTATCTGATTGGAAGTCAAAATCTGTGTAACCCACAGGGAGTAATTGATCTACCTAGTATACCAACATATAATCCCTAGTCCTTCTTAGATACTTTAATATATGCTTTACCGCAGTCCAATGTCTCTGTCCTGGATTACTCTGATATCTGTTAACCATGTCCACGACAAAGCAGATATTCGGCCTTGTACATAACATGACATACATGAGGCTTTCTACCGCCGAAGCATAAGGAACCACCTTCATCTGCACTATCTCCTTTGATGTTCTAGGACACATCTCTTTAGATAAAGGTACTCTATGCCTAAAAGGTAGAAAACCTTTCTTGGAGTTCTGCATGCTAAAATGAGCCAAAATAGTGTCTATGTATGAAGCTTGAGATAAACACAACATCCTTTTCCTGCGATCCCTTATAACCTTGATCCCAAAGATGTGTCCCACTTCTCCCAAGTCCTTCATATCAAACTATTTGGACAACCATACCCTTACTTCTGATAACACTTTGACATTGTTTCCAATTAATAATATGTCATCTACGTATAGTACATGAAATACCACTACGTTTCTGTTACATCTCTTGTATACACAAGACTCATCCGGACTTTGAATAAATCCATAAGACTGGATTACCTTATCAAAGCAGATGTTCCAAGATCTCGAAGCTTGCTTCAATCCATAAATGGACCAATTAAGCTTGCACACAAGTGTTGGATCGAAGTGGATCGCTAGAGGGGGGGGGTGAATAGCGATAAACCTTTTTTTATTAATTCGTTCGTTAAAACTCGAGTAGATAGTTAATTGCAGCGGAAAGATAAACTATAAATAAATGAGACAAATGTTTTTTTACTTGGTTCGTAGCCTTCGGCTACTACTCTAAGATCCTAGTGATCCTTGATCACGCACGGAGGGCAATTCACTAAAAACACTCCTCCTCGTTGGAGGTAGGAGTTTGACGATTACAAAAAAAACTTCGAAAGAAAAGATAGAGAGACAAACCCTCTCTTCTATTAATGTAAAGTGCAACGATAGAAAACCTCGATTAATAAAAGGAATTGCAATATTTAAAGAGACGACAAAATAAGAATATCAACAACTAAAAGAGTAGAAAGTAAACTAGGGTTGTTGACAGCACTTCGTCGTAGAGTCGTCAGAAAATCGCAGAGTTGTGGAGGTTTGTGAGCACTTAGAGATGATGAAAAACCCTAGGAGAAGCCCTCCTTTTGTAGCCTTTAAGCCCCTCATCGAATGGGTCTTCAACCAATAGGAATTAGGCACAAAACTCCTTGAAAAATGGTGATAAAGCTTGACTCCTTGAGGCTAATTTTTGTCCATCGGTTGAACTGGCCCGGTTGAACTGGCCGATTGAATTGGCCCGGTTGAACTGGCCGGTTGAACTGGGCCAGAATTTTTGACTACAATAAAGAGTTAGCTCAAAATATAAGTGAATTCGACGGCAACTTGCCGTCCGAACTCAACATAGACCTTCCATGGGAAGTCTTGGGTCGGATTGTCGCCTAAGGACGTCCCCGTACAAAGGACACGACCTCACTTCACTTTACTCACTCGAGCTTACCTTGATACTTACTATGTCGCTTTTGCTTCCGGCCTTCCACTTGATTCCTTCAGCTCCCTCCGAAGTCACTCGAGTGTCGCCCGACCACCGCGGCTTCCTCCGGGTGTCGCTAGCCTTCAACTGCAGCTATAGCAATTTTCTGCACACTCGATTTAGTTCGTGAGAAAATGACATGAGCTTAACTTTGTATCGTTTGCTATAATCAAAACTTAGGTTCGACTTAGGTGCCTACTGCACCAACAATCTCTCTCTTTTTGATTTATGGCAAACCCACATACAAAGTTAAGAAAAATAAATTAAGTGCATTAAGCAAAATGAGCAAGAGATATGCATGAATGAGCAGGAATATAAAAAAGCATGAATGAGCAGGAGTATATAAAAACTTTTTTTCAAGTGCTCCCCCTTGAGGAATCCTCCCCCTTGACCGAGGGTGAGTACTTGAGAAAGAGTTTTAACTCACCCCCTTGATTTTTGCTACTAAACAAAAGAATTAAGTAACCGTAATTACTTAATATTGGCCATAGTGTTTAAAATAAGTTTTAAGTTAAGAAATCAAAAAACTGATTTCTTAACCTTGGCCTTTACTTCCGTTTTGTTAACAAGTTAACTTAAAGTTAAATAAACATTTCCGTTTTGTTAACACGAACAAGTTAACTAAGCCTTGGCCATAAAAAAAAATTATCCCTTAACTTAACAAGTTAACTTAAAGTTAAGTAAACCTTTCCGTTTTGTTAACACGAACAAGTTAACTAAGCCTTGGCCATAAAAAAAATTATCTCTTAACTTTGGCCTTTTTCTCCCCCTTTTGCCATATATCGAAAAGAGTGAAGGTGTGTGTGGAATAAAAAATAAGTATTAATTTGAAAATGTTCCACATTATTTTGAAAATAATATACTGAAAATAAGTTCATCTATAAAATGTTCGACTCATATTTGGCTTGATTGATATGAAAGATCAACCAGTCCTGGTCAGAGTCGGTTAGTATGTATGATTATACTCCGTGGTTCATGGCGATGCACTAGCTCTACATCTGGAACCAGGAGTAAGGTCCTAACATCTCACGCCCATCTACATGGCTAAGTACACAAACACATTAGTCCTATGTGTTGTGAGATGTATTGGCTCCTTAAATCTATAGGTGTATGATATCTAAGGTATGTCCTATGCTAGTTCCATAAAAAATGAAAATTAAGAAATAGTAGTGAGAAAATATAATTTACAAGTTCCTATTCTACTACGCACATGCCCAATTTTCGTCTTAATAGACTAAATTCGGCTTCGGGTAGGGGTTTAGTAAATAGGTCTGCTAAGTTAGACTTCGATTCGACGTATTCGAGTTGTATGGCTCTGTTGGCCACATGTTCTCGAATAAAATGGTGTTTGACCTCTATATGTTTGGTCCTAGAGTGACATATCGGATTCTTAGTAAGATTAATTGAACTAATGTTATCTACGTGGAGTTTCGTGTTCGTAAAGTCTAACTTAAAGTCACGGAGAGTGTGCTTCATCCAAAGAAGCTGAGTGACACACTCACCCATCGCGATGTATTCGGCTTCGGTGGTAGATAAGGCAACACAGTGTTGCTTCCTACTGCACCAACTCACTAGACTTGAGCCGAGAAGTTGACAACAACCACTTGTACTCTTTCTATCGAGCTTACTACCGGCATAGTTCGAATCGGAGTAGCCGGTTAGTTTGAACTCGGTATATCTAGGGTACCAAATACCGACATTAAGTGTACCCTTTAGATATCTAAGGATACGCTTGACTAGAGTTAGGTGAGACTCCTTGTCACAGGTTTGGAACCTTGCGCACATACTTACTGCAAATAGGATATCAGGTCGGCTTGCAGTTAAGTAAAGGAGACTCCCTATTATGCTCCTATAGTATTTTAAATCAATTGGGTTTCCAATTATATCTTCTTTTATATTAACATTAGTTGCCATTGGGGTATTAATAATTTTAGCGTCTTGCATTCCAAAGCATTTAATTAATTCCCTAGTATATTTGTGTTGATATAGGTATATTCCATCTTTAGTTTGTTTAATTTGTAGACCTAAGAAGAAACTTAACTCGCCTACTAAATTCATTTCAAATTCACTTTCCATAAGTGAAATGAACTCATTTAGTAGGATTGAGTTGGTGGTTTCGAAAATAATATCATCTACGTAGATTTGGGCTATGAATATGTCTTTACCTAAGGTTTTTACGAAAAGGGTTGGGTCAACTACACCTTGGTTAAAGCCTTTGGACTTAAGATAAATCGAAAGTCTCTCGTACCAAGCTTGAGGAGCTTGTTTAAGTCCATAAAGAGCTTTCTTTAGCCTAAGGACATGATCGGGTTTGTCTAAACTTTCGAAACCGGGGGGTTGACTTAGGTTAGGATTAACACTAGACCTGATCTCCGGATCAGAGTTAGGTCTAGTATGAGTCGACTCGCTAATTGGGGTTGCCGGGGGTTTTGTAGGTTCGTGTCCTTCATCAAATACTACATTGATAGTCTCCTCGACTCTAAGGGTGTCGTGGTTATATACTCTATAAGCTCTGCTTGTAGTCGAGTATCCTAGAAAGATTCCGGTCGTGGTTTTGGATGTAAATTTCCCTAGGTAATCCTTAGTGTTTAGGATATGTACCTTACACCCAAATACCCTAAAGTAATTGATGTTAGGTATTTTATCATGATAAATCTCGTATGAGGTCTTAAGGTGCCTCTTTACCATAAGGATCCTATTTTGGACATAGCATGCCGTACTCACGGCTTCCGCCCAAAACCTATTGGGTAGGTTATACTCATTTAACATTGTTCTAGTGGCTTCTTGTAGGGTTCTATTTTTGCGTTCTACTAGGCCATTTTGTTGTGGAGTTCTAGGGAAAGAGAACTCATGGTGGTATCCATTTAGGTTACAGAATTCTGTAAACCTATGGTTTTCGAATTCACCACCATGATCAGTCCTAAGTCTTTTGATTTTAATGTTTTGTTGATTTTCTATTAACTTAAATAGGTTGATTAATTGATCTAGGGTATCACTTTTGTGTTTGATGAACCTAACCCAAGTAAATCTAGAGTAGTCATCAATAATGACTAAACAGAATTTACTTCCATTAAGTGATTTAGCTCCGTGTGAATCAAATAGATCCATGTGTAGGAGCTCAAGCACACTTTTGGTTCGTTCTTGATTAGTTAGTTGATGTTGTGTCCTATATTGTTTACCTTGTTGACAAGCATTACATATTTTATTATCCAAGTTATTGAGGTTAGGCAAACCTCTGACTAAGTCACTCTGACTCATCTTGTGGATGAGTCTTGGGTGTGAGTGACCGAGTCGTCGGTGCCACAACCATGATTCCTCTTGTTGTGTCATAAGACACTTAGTTGAGGAGTTAGTTAAGTTAATAGTGTAAATGTTGTTATTTCTAGTTCCCTTAAGAATTGTTTTAGAGGTTTCGTTTGTTTTAATTACACATTCATTTTCTAGAAATATGACCTTATAGTTATTATCACACAATTGGCTTACACTAAGTAGATTATATTGAAAATTTTCTACTAATAAAAAGTTTTGAATAACAAAATTTGAGTTAAGCTCAATATCACCTGATCCGATGATTTTGAGCTTGTCGTTATTTCCGAAGGCTACCGATCCTTGTCGTTTGAATCGAAGCTTCGAAAAATTGAGTTGATCCCCGGTTATGTGTCGGGAGCAACCACTGTCCAACATCCATTGATCCTACACGCAAGGTAGTTGGATCGGATATTGGATTTATTAAAGATTGGTTGAAATTATTAACCTAAATCATCTCACCCATGTCTACATGATCAAACACGTTAACCCTATATGTTTTTGTGAGATGACTTCCAATTTTACTTGATTTAAATTTAATGACTTAAACACTTGTCAACCTTGCGTTAGATTCGGATTTGACCTTAGGCTTATCAAGTCACCTTTTCAAGATCATGGCTTCCAGGTCGTGGCGAGGCACAGAGGCCTTCTTTGATCGGAACAATGACCACTTCCTTAGACAAAGCCATTTTCAAGAAAATAGTAACTTGACTCACCTAAGACCACTTCCTGGTCTAACTAGTCTAAGATACGGCGAGGTAGCTTCAGCTAGTTCCACTCGGTCAAGTGAACCGAACTAGATATGCCTTATCTAGCTCGAATACACGAGACTCCGTTTTCCTAGCGTACTATCATCTCGCCGCGTCCTGGTACTATGTTATCAAGTGTTGACGAGTTATAGTCCTATCTAACCATTCTAAAAAGAAAAATCCAACTAAATAAAAACCTAAGCATGCAATTTCTAAGTTAAAACATAAACAAGTTTCGTACTAGCTCCCCCTGTACCATTGAATCGATTCGGTCTCTCCACATAGTGGATTTGGTCCTTGGGAACCCAGTACTGGTTTGATCCTAAGTTTGAAATCAAGGTGGTCTTAGGGACCCATGCTTGGACACATTTTTTATGTCGACTTACAATCGACATATACGACTTATTGGTCATGTTTGAACTAAACCCTAGCCCGACCTTGTTGTACACGGCCCTTTGCGATCCAAGTAGGAGGTCAAGTCCTTTGGATCCCAAAGTAAACCTTTCCAACGTATTCCTAAGATCTTCGACTTGACTCTTCAAGTGTGAGTTCTCAACTTCGAGTTTTTCAACCCGAGTTGAGTTCTTCTCTTGAACTCGACTAGTCGAAGAGGTTAGGAAGACCTCGTGTTTGAGGAGTTTAACTTCCTCAACCAGGGTCTCGACCTTGGACTCAGACTTAGCTAACTTTCTATTTAAAAACATAATTGTACTATAAAGTGTAGTAATGAGAGACCGACTTACCTTGAGTGTATCTTTTGAACCGGATGCGTATCCGTGGCTTGTCTTGAATAGTGCTTCGTAGTTCGACTCGTATTCGGTTTCGGATTCAAGTTCCGGTTCCGACTCCGTCTCTGATTCCACTGGTTTAGCCATGAGGACTCGATCATTGTCTTCTTCCTCGGAAGCTTCTTCCCATGTAGCGTTGAGTGCCTTTTTGTATTTTGGTACTTTGCTTTTGAGCTTTGGGCATTCGGACTTGATGTGTCCAAACCTATTACATTCATAACACCTAATATTAGAACTTTTAGGCTTACCTTCGTTGGGTCGAGTGACAGTTCGCTTTCGTCCCTTGACTATCCTCCGAACTAGGTTGACTAGTTCGACCTCCATTTCCGAGTCGACCTTCGAATCCGACTCATCCTCTTCTTCCTTCGGGGGTGGCTTGCTAGTGGTTTTCTTCTTTGAACCTGCAAATAGTGCTATACCTTTCTCGGGTTCTGAGTTAGACTACTCATGAAGTTCAAAATCAGAAAAAAGTTCATCTAACCTAAGTTTAGAAAGATCCTTGGAGACCTTGTAGGCATCGACCATGGATGCTCACAAGGTAGTCCTCAGAAAGGAGTTTAGGACATACCTTATAAGGTCACGATTTTCGACCTTTTGCCCGATTGCGTGTAGATTGTTGACTATGTCCTGGACGTGGGCGTGGAGTTGCGTCGCCGTTTCATGTTCCTGCATTTTTAGATTATATAATTTATTAAATAAAAGGTCGCACTTACATACCTTGGCTTCATCGGTCCCTTCGTGTAGCTCCACTAGCTTTGTCCAAAGGTCCTTTGCGCTTATGAAGGGGCCGACGCGATTTAATTCCTCCTTAGACAAGCCGCATTGAAGAATTTGAGTTGCCTTGGTGTCGGCTTCGACTTGTCGTTTTGTCGCAATGGTCCATTGGTCATAACCCAAGGATTCACCCACTTCGTTAATCGGAAGTGTGAAACTCGTTTGGATTATAATCCACATCTCGATTTGGGTTTTGAGAAAGCATTCTATCCGACCTTTCCAGTAACGGAAATCATCTCCGTTGTAAAACCCTCGAGATGGGCCATTTGGAAGGGAAACCTTGCACAAAAAAAATACCAAAAGAAACATGAAAAAGGTTCCAAGACTTCACCTTGGGTTAGTAATGTAGGAAATGAAAAGAAATAAAAGGAATAAACGAGAAATAACCAACTAAAATAAAAGATGAGCACTTACAACCTTCGATGTCCCAGAAATGGTACTAAACGATGGTTTATTGGGATGAATACAGCTTGTTACGAGGGTTTACCCTTATAAGAATTGTAGATCTTTCCGAGAGATTCGTTTTGGTAGGTAGACCGTTTCGTGGGTCAACTTGTACGAAAAGTTATGCCCGTTTTACCGTCGGCTACTCCAAAAGAGAATACTTGCAAAACAAAATCAAACGAAGAGTACCAAGACTTCGTCTTGGATTAGTAGTGCGGGAAAAAAAATTTAAATGAACGAAAAACAAATCTGTAAGAAAATGTTAGATTGGTGGTTTCACCAAATCTAAGCGCCCCCGGCTCTGATACCAATTGTTGGATCGAAGCGGATCGCTAGAGGGGGGGGTGAATAGCGATAAACCTTTTTTTATTAATTCATTCGTTAAAACTCGAGTAGACAGTTAATTGCAGCGGAAAGATAAACTATAAATAAATGAGACAAATGTTTTTTTACTTGGTTCGTAGCCTTCGGCTACTACTCTAAGACCCTAGTGATCCTTGATCACGCACGGAGGGCAATTCACTAAAAACACTCCTCCTCGTTGGAGGTAGGAGTTTGACGATTACAAAAAAAACTTCGAAAGAAAAGATAGAGAGACAAACCCTCTCTTCTATTAATGTAAAGTGTAACGATAGAAAACCTCGATTAATAAAAGGAATTGCAATATTTAAAGAGACGACAAAATAAGAATATCAACAACTAAAAGAGTAGAAAGTAAACTAGGGTTGTTGACAACACTTCGTCGTAGAGTCGTCGAAAAATCGCAGAGTTGTGGAGGTTTGTGAGCACTTAGAGATGATGAAAAACCCTAGGAGAAGCCCTCCTTTTATAGCCTTTAAGCCCCTCATCGAATGAGTCTTCAACCAATAGGAATTGGACACAAAACTCCTTGAAAAATGGTGATAAAGCTTGACTCCTCGAGGCTGATTTTTGACCATCGGTTGAACTGGCCCGGTTGAACTGATGGCCAGAATTTTTGACTACAATAAAGAGTTAGCTCAAAATATAAATGAATTCGACGGCCACTTGTCGTCCGATCTCAACATAGACCTTCCATGGGAAGTCTTGGGTCGGATCATCGCCTAAGGATGTCCCCGTACAAAGGACACGACCTCACTTCACTTTACTCACTCGAGCTTACCTTGATACTTACTATGTCGCTTTTTCTTCCGGCCTTCCACTTGATTCCTTCGGCTCCCTCCGAAGTCACTCAAGTGTCGCCCGACCACCGCGTCTTCCTCAGGGTGTCGCTAGCCTTCAGCTCCAGCTATAGCAATTTTCTGCACACTCAATTTAGCTCGTGAGATAACGACATGAGCTTAACTTTGTATTGTTTGCTATAATCAAAACTCAGGTTCGACTTAGGTGCCTACTGCACCAACAACAAGATGCTCTTTGCCCTTTGCAATGAATCCCTCTGGTTGCTCCATATAGATGTTTTCCTCAAGACTTCCATTAAAAAAAGCTATCTTGACATCCATCTGCCACACCTCATAATCCATATGAGCAGCAATAGATAAGAGAATCTTGATAGACTTAAGCATGGCTACCGACGAAAAGGTCTCCTCATAATCGATACCCTTTTTCTGAGTATACCCTTTCGCAACAAGCCTTGCTTTGAAGGTCTCAACCTTCCTGTCTATTCCTCTCTTTCTTTTGTAGATCCACTTGCATCCAATGGTTTTTACACCATTGAGTGGTTCTACTAGCTTCCAGACCTGATTTGAATCCATAGATTCTATCTCAGAATTCATTGCTTTTTGCCAAGATACCACATCTTTATGTTGGATTGCCTCGTCATATGTCCAGGGATTAGGTTCATGTTCGCCAACGACCAAATCAGAAGAATCTCCCAAAAACATAAATCTATCAGGTTGTCTAACAACCCTCCCACTACGATGGAGTATCACCTATGTATCCTCTGTGACACGCGGTGTAGTCACTTGTGGTATATCCTCTTGTACCGGTGGTACTGAAGTAGTGACTTCCCCTCTCAATTCTTCCAGAACAATCTTTCTCATGGGCTTGTGGTTCATCACATAGTCTTCCTCTAAAAATCTAGCATTCGTGCTAACGATCACCCTCTGATCTCTAGGACTATAGAACAAACCACCTTTTGTTCCTCTAGGATAGCCTACGAACAAGCGCACTTCTGTACAAGGTTCCAACTTACCAGCATCTACCTTCAGCACATGTGTTGGACTCCCCCAAATTCGAATATGTCTCAGACTTGGCTTTCGCCTAGTCCACAATTCTGTGGGAGTAGAAGGCACTAATTTAGATGGTACCAAGTTCAAAATATACACTGCCATATCTAGAGCATACCCTCAGAACGAATCTGGTAACTCAGAATAACTCATCATTGATCTAACCATCTCTATAAGAGTTATATTCCTTCGCTCTGCTACACCATTCTACTGGGGTGTTCCAGGTGTAGATAATTGGGATTGAATCCCAACCTCTGATAAGTAATTCCTAAACTCTCCCAAGAGGTACTCACCACCACGTTCAGATCGTAGTGTCTTGATACTTTTACCTTGACGTTTCTCCACATCAGCCTTGAATTCTTTGAACCTGTCAAAGCATTCAAACTTGTGGCACATCAAGTAAATGTATCCATATCTTGAATAATCGTCTATAAAAGAGATGAAATATTCAAAACCACCTCTAGCCTGGATAGACATAGGACCATACAAATCAGAATGAACCAATTCCAACACATCTTTGGCTTTATACCCCTTAGCCTTAAAAGGCCTCTTGGTCATTTTACCTTCCAAGCAAGATTCGCAGGTTGGGAAATATTCCACTACTAATGAACCCAAAGGTCTATCATCTATCAACCTTTGAATTCTACTTAGGTTAATATGACCTAACCTTAGGTTCTTTTCTCTTATTAGATTTAGAAAATGAGTTATTTACTTCTATTTGCATCGTGGAAGCTTTTGATTCAAGAGTGTACAAATTACCTACAAACGTACCAGAACAGATAATCTCCCTATTCCTTTTATAACAACTCTTTCATTAAAAGGAATAGAATATCCATCCAAAAACAATTTAGAAACTGAAATTAAATTCTTTCTAAATGAAGATACATAAAGGCAATTTCTCATAACCAAAGTTTTATTCATATCAAAAGATAAATAAACATCTCCCACTGCAATAGCCGCCACCTTCGTAGCATTGCCAATGTAGATGGTAATCTCTCCCTCAACTAGTCGTCTGGTTTTCTGGAACCCCTGCAAAGTATTGCAGACATGATCAGTGGCTCCCGTATCTACACACTAGGTGTCGGCAGATAACACCGCTAAACATGTTTCAATGACTAGACCAAAAGATATATCTTTGTTTTGCTTCTGGTTGGGGCAGTCCTTCTTCCAATGTCCAGTCTGCTTGCAAGTGAAGCACTTGCCTTTCGGCTTCTTCACTCCTCCTTGAGATCCTCCCGCCACCTTTGCTCCACCTTGTTTCTTCTTCTTCTTGCCTTTCGGCTTAGAAGTAGAAACCTTCTGAGCAACCATGCCCTGAGCCTGAGCACTCTAACGAAAAAGCCCCTCTGCCACCTGGAGTTCTGTGAGAAGCTCTACCAATGAATACAACCTCTTATTCATGTTGTAGTTCAGGCGAAACTGCTCAAAACTCCTAGGTAGAGATTGGAGAATGATATTGACCTGGGTTTCCCCATCGATCTCAGCTCCAAGGACTTCCAGCTCATTCAAATGAGCCATCATCTTAAAAACATGATCCCTCACGGGTGTTCCCTCAACCATGATGGTCATCATCAAGTTCCTCATGGCTTCCTGCCTAGCAGCCCGATTCTGGTGTCCGAAAAGTTCCTTGAGATTGAGCTTCATGTCATAAGCAGTAGGCATGGCTTGATGTTGATGTTGCAATACATTTGACATAGAAGCCAAAATGTAACACTGCGCCATCTTATCAGCCTTTATCCACTTCTTATAACTCTCTTTTTCCTTTTCCCCAGAATCATCCGTAAGCTTAGGAGGACACTCCTCGAGAAGTACATATTTGTACTCCTCAACAGTCAAGACTATATCAAGATTCCTTTTCCAATCCACATAGTTAGGTCCAGTAAGTTTATTTTCCTTTAGTATCACAGCAAGTGGGTTGAAAGTCATTTTTGAAAAACCTAAGAATCACATAGATCAAAACATTAGATTTCAAAAATTTATTGATTCCTCAAACAATAAAATTTTAAAATCAACCAACACCTCAAAACACTAAGAATATTGTAGGCCACGATAATGTGGACGTATACGAATTCTACATTTGTAAGAGGAGGTTTTACCCATTAATTTTACTATCCTGTCAACCTTACTTTTTGAAAAATAAAATTAATAGTTGGTTCCTCTTCGGCCCTACAAATAAAAGCAGTGATTCCGATGGGGATGATACTCTTATTTGCATTTAAGTGTTACCATTACCCGATACTAAGGCAATTATCTCGGATTATGTGCCTTCCGATGGGGAAGTACACACGCTCCTAAATAATTTCCTATAACCATATTTGACCTAGTGATCCGCAAAACAAACTCATCCGATGGGGAGGAAGGCACTCAGAGCCGACGTGCAAGTTTATTTGTATCACATGTCAAATTGTAATGGAGGCCATGAGAATTTTTTAAAAAATATCCCTCTCTCACTTAGTAATTTAAAATGAGGAATTTTCCTAGCACACAACATGCATATCAAACAAGAAGCAATAAATATGAAAAATATTTTCCAACTATTATGGCTTTTGTTTTCCAATATGCCTCCCGTCGTGTCGCCATCTCGTCTGCTCTACCATACACCATGTACAAGTCATCTAGAGATCCGAGCCGAGAACAATTATTTTAATTTACATCCATCGATCCTATACTCCACAAAGGAGTGTACATGAAATCTAGATCGAAAGTAAACTAAAATAAGAGTGTGGCTAAACAATGTCGTACTTAATTACAAAAGTTAAATACTAGCCTCGTCAACCCCGAGGATTCAAATAATATTACAATTACACACATCCAATCACATACACACACATATGACCATAATAGTTAGATCTTATGCCTGCAACCAAAAAGTTAGCCTACACACATTCTACCATTATCTGGCACATAAAATATATGATAAGTGCATAAAAGTAACCGAATCCTAAACACACAAAATCAGAAACCTTGGCTCTGATACCACTTGAAGGGTCGAAGTTTCGCTTCCTACTTTAACTTGGTCGCTTGTGCATGGCGATCCTATCTATGTCTCCGGATTAAAAAAAATTAATCCTTGACGAAGACGGATTACCAAAGCAACCGATCCATCATCGTGCTATTCGATTAGAGTGGTCGCTTGAACAAACTTGTTGTTCAAGCAACCTAACTCTTTTCCTCGATTAGCCACGGAATATATGATGTACGGATCGCCGGTTTTTATGTTTATCTTCAGGGTCCATGATCATACAATTATAAACAATCACATACATAATACAAAAGAACAAAAGTAAACCAAAACAAGAATTATACCTCTTGTTTACCTCTTGATCTTCTATCGTATGACCTATCCTCTTCTTGGACGTTGTGTGGGCAACGATCCTCCAAGAATTGAAACCACCTAGATCTCGTTCTTCCCTACCTTGCTCGCTCCGAACAAAGGGAAGATGACCAAACCCTTCTTCTCTTATCTAGTGCCGACCACTAAGCTCCTAGCTTGGTTGTTGCCGCCAGCCAAGGAGAGGAAGAAGGAAGAGTGGGCGCCGGCTAAGAGAGGTCTCTTGTTATCGCCGGCCAAAAAGGAAATAAAGGAAGAACCGCCGGCCAAGCTTCAAAGATGAGTGCCAGCCCTAAAGGGATGAAGAAGAGGCGCTGGCAAACCTTAGGAAGAGAAGGAAACACTCAAACCCTAAACCTCCTCCACTTCTTGCCGCCGCCCAACCCAACTCCAAACCCTAAAGCTTCTCCTTTGCTTTCCGTCCAAAGCTTTGGAAGCAAACCCTAGCATCCAAAAAAAAAACACCTTGCCGCCCAAGCCTTGGACCTTTATTTATAGATCTCGCCCAAGCCTCCTTTTAATTGTGTCCGTTGGATCTAGGCTTTATTAGGGTTTTAATAGGCTACAATAGGGACCATGAGGAGGAGTTGGATCTTGGCCACCTAATGGATCTGGCCCACATAAAATTCGATCCATTTATGATAATCCATTCCACTAGAGGATTATCATTGATCTACCTCACTAACCCCCATAAATAAATATGGGCTCCATATATTAATTGTATAAATATCTCCCCGTGTTTAAGATATCGAATGCCCATTAATTAATTAATTAATTTACTGACAATTAATTAATCAACATCTAACTCCATGAGTAGTACAACTCAACCTCATCATCAAGCCATACCAAGTCCACCTGCAGGGTTTACATGATTATCCTTATGAGCTCGTCAAGGGGACATCATCATCTTAATACATAGGACACAATTTCCTCCTATAATCAATGACACACCATGTAAATAATATTATTTCTCAACTTACCCAGCCTATCATTTAATTCATAAATCTTGCCCATTGGTAAATCAAAGAAATAAATACTAAGTACATGTGCCCGTTATTATATCGGGATTAAGAGCATGTACACCATAATATCCGAGGTTTGATTCAATTATGTAGTCAGCAATAAATTAAATCACCTCTAAGTCGGTCATACTCAATACACACAAAGTGTACTAGTGTAATTCTATGGTCAAGATAAATCAATACCAAATTACACTACAACCATGCCAATGGTTTGTCCAAAATCATCTTGGTTGTGAGCCTCTATTTATACTCTACAAGGAACTGATAACATGATCTTCTGTGTGACACCACACACCATGTTAACTACAATGTAAAGTATTACACAAGATGCATACATATAATAAATATAAAATACAAACAATGATCATGTGATTCTTATTTCAAAATAAAGATGTCCATACAAAAGCTAGGCTTTCAGTATACATCCTAACAGTCATAGGGTTATCCTCCTCAGCAGCTGGCCCCTCATGCTCTGTCGCGGGCTCTCCAGGCTCTACAGCTGGCTCCTCATGCTCCATGGCTGAGGCCGAGCCACCCACTCCATCCATCCAGGTCTAGTCCACATCCCAGCTAGTGTAAAGTTCCGCACCGTGATGTGGTCGTATGTGTCTGATAAAGGCCTCAACGATCCCCTAGATATGTTGATGCCGATGGACTCTAACCATGTAGTGATAATGTGTCCAAAAGGCATATGCACCTTCCCTTGTATAGGGGTCACAAAATGGACAATGCAATGGAATATGTTCAATTCAATGTTTATGTCCAAAAGGTGACGCATGACATACATAAGGAAAAGATGGGGAAGTCAGATCTTAGCCTGACCCCGAGTCACTATAGGAAGAATACACCCAACAATGACTTTGTAAAGAACATTGTCAGGTGCAGATAAGTCATTGATTGGAAATAGGTTTTGAGCTAGTGGACGAGGGTGAAGAAAGAAAGTGATCATGCATGGACTCTAATGATATATGGTCAAATGGAGTAGGAAGAGGGGCTTCGAAAGCAGGGTAAAAGAAAAAAGAGTCATCGGATGCCCGACACTCCAGGAACTCCTACAAAATCACAGGAGTGAACTCCAAGTCGTGTTTTGCAACGTGAGTGGTGTACTTCGGGCTATCGTCGACTTTCCTCAAATTGAGGTAAAACTTCTTGAGAAGATCATCATTTATGGAATGCGTGCAAAGAACAACCTTCATCAACTGGTAATGCCACAGAATCTGAATGACATCTCCGCAGTATGTTCTAAAGAATCGCTCATCTAAGTACCTAATCAGCATCGGTTGGTACAAGAGTGACCCACCCTCTTTAGACTCACTCCTACGTTGTTTTCTACATGATTATGATGAATGTAATGCAATGCAATGTAATGATACCAAAAACATGGTTAAATCAAACTATGGTATAAGTAAAAAGATAGGGTTTAGGGTATAGGAATTATACTTTGGTGCCATTTGGGTTGAGACTTGGAGGGACAAAACTGAGCAGCCGAAACGCTGGAGAAGACGCCGAAGGAACGCCGAAAAATGTCTCGCCGAAACCCTAACTCGTGGTGGAGGAGAATGGAAGCTGTGAGATGGCGCCATTAGCGTGATAGAAGGACAAAAAAATGAAGAAAAGGTTAGATTTCAAACCTAAGACCTTTGAGTCATCGGCGTGGGCACGAGAAGGATGGTCGGAGGGTTTTGGGAGCGATCGGAGAAGAAGCACATGGGTGAAGAAGGCGTGAAGAAGCCGAACCCTAGCAGTTCGACCTTATAAAATTGCGACGGCAGTCGACTGATATGCCTTATTAGTCGACTGATCACGGTTCAATGAGCGGTTCACGAAGCCAACAGTCAACTGATTGGCTCGACACTCAACTATTGAACCTTCATCGAGAACTGATATCATCGATCTGATGTGACTAGCACTCATTGTTGGGTGGGCACTCGCATTGTCTCTTCCCCAGCAACAAGAACATCATGATGAACAATCGATCAGTGTTGGGAGTAGCACTCGACTATTGAATTCGCGGTGTCGTGCTATAGTGATCAGTCGATTGAATTTCTGAATCAGTCGACTAATATCTGATTTTTAGTTAAGAAATTAAGTGAATTTTGATTTCTTTACTTAATTTTGTTCCATTTTAACATGTTTATGCATGTATATCAAATATATTAGTGTTATTCCTGTGTTTGCATATTTTTTTGGTATTTTATTCCATTTTCACAAGCATTAACATCCAAGAGTTTTAATACCTAACATCTCACCCTTTCTAAGTGTTGAAATACACAATCAAGGTGAATCAAATATTTTGTGAGATGCAATACATCATAAACATACTTTCCATGCAACCATATGGTAAGACACATGAAGCATGACAAGTATGTGACATCAAGGTATATAGTGTTTGAGTGTTAATCTCAATTGTCATTTCTAAACCTTAAGATAATTTTCTTGATACATTGATCCCCCAAGTGTGTCAAAACCCATAATGGCACACCATGACTTCTATACCTAATTGTGCCAATTTTATCAAATTATCAAGCTTCTTAAATGATATTGGCACATCCTAAAATCCCTTAGGATATTAAATCAAACTTATTTCCAAGATACCTATAACCTTGGAAATGATCTAAAGTGTCACCTTTACCATAATTAGGTTAACTACCTATCCATTTAAAGTTGGCACAACCTAACCCATTTAAACTGAATCGATCATGCTCCTAGGAACCCAATACCTATTGGAGCTCCTTGAGTTTACTAGGTATTCCTTAGGGATAACTTTCCTAGATACCTTCCTAATGACCCTCCTAGGCTTGGTAGCCTTGGTCATTGTGGTCTTGCCTAGGTTAACCTTAGGGATTGCCTCCCTAGTAACCTTCTTAGTGGTCTTTCTAGGTTTCATGGAAACCTTGACTACTAGACACTCACCATGGTCAATTCTAGGGATGACTTCCCTTGTGACCTTGGTTTTCCTAGACCTAGATTGAGTTCCATAATCAAATGGAACCCTATGGTAGGTCTCCTTGGGATTAGGTTTGTGACCCAAATCTCTCTTGCCCTTGGATGGTTCTTGTTCCCTAGGCCTTTGACTTTGACTCCTAGACCCTAGATTTTGGCAATTTGACCATTTAATTTGATTTTGCACCTTTTTAAGAGTCTTCTCCATTTTCTCAAGTTTTGACCTCAAAACTTGATTTTCTAGCTCTAATTGCCCAATTTTTGAATTTTGATCTAATCTTTGGGCATTGTTTCATTTCCTAGGCATATGCCTACCCTTCTTAGGGTTAATGCCCAAATGGTCCTCTACCTTCGTAATGGTTTCACTAGATAGGATTTTTCTAGGGACATTAGTCCCAAATTTCTCTTTATCTTTAAAATCGTAACTCTTAGCAACTAAGTAATAAAATTTATTATTTTTAGCATGCTCTTTATGAAACATAGAAAGATTACTTCTAACACGCTTTTTTTTATTAATTAAAAAATGAGCATTATTTAAATGTACCTTAGGGTTTGCCTTAGGGGCTCCCCCTACATTTGATGCTCCTTCTTGGACCTTCTTCTTCCTCCTAGGGCATTGACTCCTATAATGCCCCGGTTGTTGGCACTTGAAGAATACCACTTACTTCTTGCTCTTAATGGTTGAGGCACCGGGTTCCTTGGTCTTTTCTTGAGGTTTCGGTGTCGGTTGACTTTTCTTGACTTTCTTAGGGTACTTGCTCTTATAGTGCCCATATTCCCTACACTCAAAACACATAATATGATTTTTATTTTGAATTGATGTTCTTGAGTTACGTAGGTCAATGGTGGTCAGAATTGGTTCTTCATCTTCTCGATCGGAGGTAGATGGTTCCTCTTGAGTCGGCTCTAGTATTGAAGATGACCTAGTCTCCTCCCCCTCAATCCTAGAGGTGGAGGCTTCTTTTACTTCTTCGTCCTCTCCTCATCCGGATGTTGATTCTCTATCACCCTCCGAATCATCAAGCTCTTGCGATGAAGATGTGCTTGCTTCTTCTTGAGCTTGAGAGGATGAACAATACTCCTCTTCTTCTTGGACCAGTGATGGGCATTCATGGAACTTTTCCAATTTGCTCCAAAGCTCCTTGGCATCTTGATATTCACCTAGTCTAGACAAAATATCATTAGGTATCAAATTTTCTAAAAGCTTTGTTACCTTAACTTCGGTCTTGAACTTTTGACGTTACTCTTGGGTCCCTTCTTATCCCTAGGGGGTTCAAAAACTTCCATGATGATGAACCACTACTTTATGTCCATCATCAAGAATGTCTCCATTCTCGCCCTCCATGCCGAAAAATCTTCTTAGTCGTATGGTGGAGGTGTGTTGATATCCCATCCTACTTTTCTTTCAAATTCCATCTTGTTCCCTCTAGCGCGCTCCCTCGGATGTGAAGCCGGTGAAGAGCTCCTAGCTATGATACCACTTGTTAGGACCTATGTGCCCGCTAGAGAGGGGGGGGGGGGAGGGTGAATAGCATTTCATCGTCGAATGATGGAATTCGATTGCACTTGCTATACAATATTAGTACGCAGCGAAAATATGAAATATACAATCAAAATAAACACAAGCACAATTACAACACGACGATATAACGTGGTTCGGAATTGTATGGTTCATACTCCACGGATTGGGCTTGAAAGAGCCCTAGCGATGCAAACACATACCACTAATTAAATATACTCCTTCTTGACAACAAGTCGGAGGCGAAAAAATCTCGTACAAGTATTCATATAACAATAAGAAACAAATACAAGATGAATATACAAAACAACGTAAAGAAAACTTTACAACTATTGCTTTGGAATGCTTGCTTTTTGATTGCTTGAACCATGCTTGAAGACCCTAATTTGCAGTAGAAAATCACCTCAAAGATGCTCAAGAAATCGCTGCCAAATCCCTTCCTTCGTGCCCCTTTTAAACTTGCAACTCGGGCTGGATTTTGCCTAGTAGTCAACTGATCGAGACCATCAGTCGACCACTCCTGTAGCCGTTGTCTCACAATGGCATGAGCCACGTTGAATAAGTTACAACGGATAGACCATCAGTTGACTGATCATGTCATCACTCGACTGTCAAACCCTAACAGTCGACTCGAAAACATTCTGTCCTGATGTGAGCAAAACATATAGGGTTTTAGGAGTAGTTTTCGCTCACATTTCATTATATTTTATGTTAGTTTCATGCATATGTCACTCTATTTTGCACGCATTTCCTATTTTCTGGTTTGAAGGTCTGCTCTTTGTACTTTTGTGTGCAGGATAACATTTTGGGGGAAAATGCACACTTTCGGAGCAAAAGAAGGGTATTTTGCAGCTAGACACATAATGGGACACGACCAGGGGCATGTGGCTACACACAGTCGTGTCCAATGGGCGAGATCAGCCACCCCAGGGCCGCACACAACCTGACTGTGTGGAAACACATGACCGTGTAGCGACCCTACAGATTGATGTGACTAGGGATTTTTTCGGATTTTGCAGCGGTTCGAGGTGATGTCTATATAAGAATGGCTTCGCCCAAACCCTAGGGGGAGGCGCGATGGCTGGGATGACACACCGAAGCCCTAAAAAGCTTCGAGAACTCACAACAGGGAGGAAGAACGCCGCCAGAGGTCCACGTTCTGCACTTCAACACTGGAGAAGAGGCCACATAGGCATTGTAATTCCTTGTTCTTGCACTTTATTTCTGATATATTCGAACATGTATGTCGTGTGATTCTCTTCTTTATTATATGGAGTAGTTCCTTCGATTCTAGGATTAGGGAGTAACTTGTCTGCGCATGACATGTTGGTTCAAATTAAATTCTATTTTTTAGTTTGAATTTACAATTGGAAATTATTTATGCCCATATCTATGCGTATTTGGTTTTCTACCTGCTGTGCTTAGGCGATACGAGGGGTGACAACCCTCGTATCTAAGATTTAGGGGATTTTATACAAGGAACCTAGAGGTAAACCTGATCTCTTGTAACCATGGGTAGAAGGATGTGATGGAACCGGAAACGGTTTGTCACAGGGATTGATTTGGCATCCTCGTACCGTCTATCCCATCCGTGTAAGGCAGAGATAGCTCCCGGTAGATGCGGTGGCTCATCGGGAGAGTGTATGATGTCCCTTCTACAAAACCATAGCTAGACGTTTAGACAACACCCAGTTGACAGCATGTTTTGCGACACAAAAGTGAAATCGAAGTCCTAGAATACCTTTTAAAGATCTTGGTACGCTCCTTTCTTCCTTCGTGTGACACCGTATTAGAGTTTAGTCCACCGACAACCCTCGCAATCGAAATCTTTTTTATTTTACTTCCGAACATTTTCATCCACTAAACAAATCGATATTCGAATCCCAGTCCCTATGGGATCGATAATCTTTTATTACTTGACGACATTTGTGCACTTGCAGGTGTTGAGTGTGAACGCGCGCTTCGAGTCCTCAACGGCCTCCGTCGCGAGATTTGGGGATGCATTCGCGTCCATCAAGTTTTTGGCACCGTTGTCGGGGACTGATCGATTCGATATCGAATCGAACAGTGGAAAATTGGATCGGATTTAGGATTAGATTTATTTACTTGCTTTATTTTCTTTTGCCTTATTTACTTTAGTTTTAAATTTTCCATATTTAGATTTAGTTTTTTATTTTCATTTTTTTAGCAGTAGGTTTCTAATTCCCTATTGCATCTTAGATATTATTAGCTAGATTGTTTTATTTTCTGCTTCTTAGAATTAGGTAGCACTCCTAATTTTTGTGGCTCGGTTCTTCGTATGCTTAGACACTTAGGATCGGAAGGCCTGATTTCGATCGACTTAGAAATCGAACAAACCTTTCATCGCCAGAAAGCCGAACAAAAAAGGATGGAGGATCAAGCTACATATGAAGTAAATATAGGTATCCGACCTCTGCGGGATTATGCAGCTCCTAGTGCTAGAGGATTTAGGCCAAGTATAGCTGGACCATCTATTTCGGCGAACAACTTTGAACTTAAACTAGTACTTATACATATGGCCCAGCAGAGTCAATTCGGGGGAGCTACGACTGAAGACCCGAACCGGCACCTAGAGGCATTTTTAGAAATATGCTCAATAATGAAGATAAACTGAGTCCCTACTGACGCAATATGCCTGAGCCTATTCCCGTTCTCATTGTGGGATATGGCTAAGGCATGGCTTCACTCCCTACCTTCGAGAAGCATCACTACATGGGAGCAATGCGAGCAGCAGTTTTTGAAAAAATACTTTCCACCAAGCAAGACTGCTCACATGCGCCATCTCATCACGAGGTTCCGCCAGAAGGAGGGGGAGTCCTTATTCGAAGCTTGGGATCGCTACAAGGGGCTACTCTACAAATGCCCCCACCATGGATTGGAAAGGTGGCTGGTGATCTACATCTTCTACAATGGAATCGCGTATGCCACGAAGATGTCCCTGGATTCTACTGCAGGAGGAGCACTGATGAATAAGACCATAGAGGAAACGGAGGAGCTGATAGAAGAGGTGACCCAGAACCACCATCAATGGGCTTCTGAACGTAGTCAACCAACGCCTGCAGTGAGACGATACACTGTCAACTCCATGGAACACTTATTTGTATGGATGGAAACACATAGCAGACATTTTGACTCTTTAAATCCTTCATCTGCATGCGTGACCATTGACCTTGGAGAGGGAGTGGCAGCATATCGAGAGGACCACTATGGAGGGTAGAGAACCTCAGAAGAGCAGATTGAGCATGTTGACACAGTTGGGGACTATAATCAAAGGCCCAACAACTCATACTCCAGTACCTACAATCCCGGATGGAGGAATCACCTGAATTTCTCCAATAAGAATAACTCGGGAAACTCCCAACCATCAGGGGGGTATGGGCAGTAGCAGGGCAATGGGAAGCAACCACAGAAGTCCAGACTGGAACTGATGATGGAGGACTTCATTGCTACCAAAAGTAGGGCCAATGAGGAATTTCATCACCAACATCAGAAATCTGAAGAATCACTCAGAGACTTGAAGGCCACCATTGACGGACTTACAAGTCATACAAGGATATTGGAGACGCAATGAAGGGTTTTGCTTATCGAGTCCGTGAGGGGAAACTTCGCTTCCCACTTCACCTCGGTCGTTTGATCATGGCAATCCCTTCGATGTCCCCGGATTAAAAATTAATCCTAGACAAAAGGGATTGCCCAAACAACCAAGCCATCGTCGTGCTATTCGTTTAGAGAGGTCACTTGAACAAACTAGTTGCTCAAGCGACCATCCTCTATTCTACGAGTAGCCGCGGAATAGACGATGTCCGGATCGTCGGTTTTCGTGTTTATGTTCGGGATCCAAGTATTATTTAGCCATATACAGATTTATATCATGCTCATAGTTGAAAAACAAAAACAACCAAGTAACAAAAAGAGAAAGAAGAATAGGTATACCTCTCGATCTTCTAATGTATGACCTTCCTCCTTTTGGACGTCGTGTGGGCGACGATCTACCAAAAGTCGAAGCTCCTAGATCGCAAATCTTCCTTCATTTCTCTTCCAAAGCAAGAGGAAGAATAGAAACAAGGTTCTTCTCCTCCCTAAAACCAACCAACAAGGAACAAATAAGATCCTTGCCTCCGGCCAACTAGGAGGAGGAGTTTGTGGTGGAATCTGTTGGTGCAGTGGGCACCTAAGTCGAACCTAAGTTTTGATTATAGCAAACGATATAAAGTTAAGCTTATATTGTTATCTCACGAGCTAAATCAAGTGTGCAGAAAAGTCTCAATGTTGGAGCTGAAGGCTAGCGACACCCGGAGGAAGCCGCGGTGGTCGGGCGACACTCGAGTTACTTCGGAGGGAGCCGAAGGAATCGAGTGGAAGGCCGGAAGCAAAAGCGACACGTAAGTATCGAGGTAAGCTCGTGTGTGCGAGCATAAGTGAGGTCGTATCCTCTTTACGGGGATGATCTTAGGCGACGATCCGACCCAAGACTTCCCATGGAAATATTGAGATCGGACGACAAGTGGCCGTCGAATCCACTTATATTTTGAGCTAACTCTTTATTGTAGTCAAAAATCCTTGCCATCAGTTCAACCGGCCAGTTCAACCGGTGCCAGTTCAACCGGCCAGTTCAACCGGTGGTCAAAAATCAGCCTCGAGGAGTCAAGCTTTATCACCATTTTTCAAGGAGTTTTTTGCCCATTTGTGATTGGTTGAAGACCCATTCGTTGAGGGGCTTAAAGGCTATACAAGGAGGGCCAAACCTAGGGTTTCATCCTCAATTCTAAGTGCTCAAAAGCCTCCGTTACGCTGCAACTCTCCGACGACTCTATAACAACGAAGTGCTGCCAACAACCCTAGCTTAAAGTTTCTTTTGTTTAGTTGTTGGTATAATCTTAATTTGTTATTGCTTTCAATATTGCAATTCTTTTTAATCGAGGCTTTTCGTTGCATTTTACTTTAATAGAAGAGAGGGGTTGTCTCTCTATCTTTTTACTTTGAAGGCTTTTGTAATCGTAAAACTCCTACCTCCAACGAGGAGGAGTGTTTTAGTGAATTGCCCTCCGTACACGGTCTAGGACCGTTAGGGCCTTGGAGTAGTAGCCGAAGGCTACGAACCAAGTAAAAAAACTATTTGTCTCATTTAGTTTTTATTTACATTTCCGCTGCATTTAATTGTCTATCGAATGATTTAAAAGAAAAGTTTTTATCGCTATTCACCCCCCCTCTAGCGATCCGCTTCGATCCAACAATTGGTATCAGAGCCGGGGGTTGCTAAGATTTGGTGAAACCACCAATCTAGCCATTTTTCACAGATTTATTTTTCTTTTATTTCTATTTATTTCTGATTTATTTAGCTTTGTTAAATTTACTCCCGCACTACTAATCCAAGACGCGAGTCTTGGTACCTTGTTTTGTGTTTTTGTCGTTGCTAGTTTCTTCGTCTTTGTCCCTTTTTGTCTTTTGTTCTAATGGCCCATCTCGAGGGTTTTAGAACCGTCCGACCTCCGTTTTACAATGGAGATGACTTCCGTTATTGGAAGGGTCAGATGGAATGCTTTCTCAAAACCCAAATCGAGATGTGGATCATAATCCAAACGGGTTTCACACTTCCGACTAATGAAGTGGGTGACTCCTCGGATTATGATCAATGGACCATTGCGACAAAACGACAAGTCGAAGCCGACGCCAAGGCAACACAAATCCTCCAATGCGGCTTGTCCAAGGAGGAGTTAAATCGCGTCGGCCCCTTCATTAGCGCAGCGACCTTTGGACAAAGCTGATCGAGTTACACGAAGGATCGGATCAAGCTAAGGTTTGCAAACGTGATTTGTTGTTCAATAAATTGTACACACTAAAAATGCAGGAACACGAGTCCGCAACGCAACTCCACGCCCGTGTCCAAGACATAGTCAACAACCTACACGCAATCGGGCAAAAGGTCGAAAACCGCGACCTTATAAGGTATGTTCTAAACTCTTTTCCGAGGACTACCTTGTGGGCATCCATGGTCGATGCCTACAAGGTCTCCAAGGACCTTTCTAAACTTAGATTAGATGAACTCTTTTCGGATTTTGAATTACATGAGCAGTCCAACTCGGAACCCGAGAGGGGTATAGCCTTGTTTGTAGGTTCAAAGAAGAAGAAATTCGCAAGCAAGCCACCACCAACCGAGGAGGAAGATGAGTCCGAAGAAGAAGTTGACTCAGAATTGACTGCCGAACTAATGAACCTAGCTCGAAGGATAGCCAAGGGACGAAAGCGAACCACAACTCGACCCAACCAAGGTAAGCCTAAAAGTTCTAATATTAGGTGTTATGAGTGTAACAGGTTTGGACATATAAAGTCCGAGTGCCCCAAGCTCAACCACCAAGCACCTAAGCACAAGAAGGCCCTCAATGCGACATGGGAAGAAGCGTCATCCGAAGAAGACGAAGACCACGTCTTCATGGCGAAATCGATTGAGTCCGACATGGAGACCGAACCTGAACTTGAGTTAGAACCTGAGGATGACTCGGACTACGAAGCTACCTTCAAGTCAAGCCATGGATACACATCCGGTTCAAAAGATACCCTTAAGGATCAATGGATGTTAGATAGCGGTTGCTCCCGACACATGACCGGGGATCAACTCAAATTCGCGAAGCTTCGATTCAAACGACAAGGATCGGTAGCCTTTGGGAATAACGGCAAGCTCAAAATCATCGAATCAGGTGATATCAAGCTTAACTCGAATTTTGTTATTAAAAATGTATTACTTGTAGAGAATTTTGAATATAACCTGCTTAGCGTAAGCCAATTATGTGACAATAATTATAAGGTCGTAATTTTAGAAAATGAATGTGTAATTAAAACAAATGAAACAGCTAAAACAATACTCAAAGGAACTAGGACAAATAACATTTATACAATTAACTTAATCAAATCCTCAGCCAAATGTCTTATGACACAGGAAGAGGAATCATGGTTGTGGCACCGATGACTCGGTCACTCGCACTCAAGACTCGTCCACAAGATGAGTCAGAGTGGCCTAGTCAGAGGCTTACCCAACCTTAACAATTTGGTTAATAAAATCTGTAATGCTTGTCAACAAGGAAAACAACCTAGGACACAACACAAGTTAACTAACCAAGAACAAACCTCATGTACTTGAGCTCCTCGTGATATGGATCTATTCGATTCACATGGAGCCAAGTCACCAATAAAAGTCAATATTGCTTAGTCATAATTGACGACTACTCCGTGTTTACTCGGTTAGGTTCATCAAACATAAAAATGATACCTAGATCAATTAATCAATTTATTCAAATTAATCGAGAATCAAAAACCTTAAGGTTAAAAGAATTAGAAGCGATCATGGTGGTGAATTCAAAATCAAAGGTTCACCGACTGAACCTAAACGGATACCACCATGAATTCTCTTGCCCTAGGACCCCTCAACAAAATGGCCTAGTGGAGCGGAAAAACCGAACTCTACAAGAAGCCGCTAGGACCATGTTGAACGGATATGACCTACCCGATAGGTTTTGGGCAGAAGCCGTGAGTACGACATGCTATGTCCAAAATAGAATCCTTATGGTAAAGAGGCACCTTAAGACCTCATACGAGATTTATCACGATAAAATACCTAACATCAAGTACTTTAGGGTATTTGGGTGTAAGGTACATATCCTAAACACTAAGGATTACCTAGGGAAATTTACATCCAAGACCACGACCGGAATCTTTCTAGGATACTCGACTACAAGTCGAGCTTATAGAGTATATAACCACGACACCCTTAGAGTCGAGGAGACTATCAATGTAGTATTTGATGAAGGACATGAACCTACAAAACCCCCGGCAACCCCAATTAGCGAGCCGATTCATACTAGACCTAACTCTGATCCGAAGATCAGGTCTAGTGTTAATCCTAACCTAAGTCAACCAAGTCACTCTATTGATCAAGTGATAGATGACTCCAACCAAACTAATGTTCAACCAAGTCACCCCATTGATCAAGGATTCAGACTAACCACCCTATCGATCAAGTGATAGGAGATCCTAATCTAGGAGTTCGAACTAGAGCATACTATAGGAACCTTAGTCAAATTTCCTTAATTTCAAAGATAGAACCCAAATCAATTGAACAAGCTCTTCTTGATCCCGATTGGATTATTACAATGCAAGAAGAGCTAGCTCAATTTACTAGGAATGAAGTATGGGAATTAGTACCACCACCTAAAGACAAAACGATAATTGGAACAAGGTGGGTGTTTTGAAATAAGCTTGATGATAAAGGTGAAGTAGTTAGAAACAAGGCTAGGTTAGTTGCCAAAGGGTTTAGTCAAGTCGAAGGCTTAGATTACGACGAAACCTATGCCCCAGTAGCTAGACTCGAATCCATTCGAATGTTGCTAGCTTATGCCGCACATCGAGGATTTAAGCTGTTTCAAATGGATGTTAAGTCGGCATTCTTAAATGGATACATTAAAGAAGAAGTTTATGTTAGCCCCCGGGTTCGAAAATCTAGATAAACCCGACCATGTTCTAAAACTTAAGAAAGCTCTCTATGGACTTAAACAAGCTCCTCGAGCTTGGTACGAGAGATTTTCAATCCATCTTAAGTCAAAAGGGTTTAACCAAGGCTTAGTTGACCCAACTCTCTTCGTAAAAACCTTAGGTAAAGAAATATTCATAGCTCAAATTTACGTAGATGATATAATTTTTGGAACCTCTAACTTAGCCTTACTAAACGAGTTCGTTTCACTCATGGAAAGTGAGTTTGAAATGAACTTGGTAGGCGAGTTAAGTTTCTTTTTAGGTCTACAAATTAAACAAACTAAGGATGGTATATACCTATATCAACAAAAATACACTAAGGAGTTAATTAAAAGATTTGGAATGCAAGACGCTAAGATAATAAACACCCCAATGGCGATTAATGTTAACATAGGAGAAGACCTAGAAAGTAAGTCCATTGACTTAAAGTACTATAGGAGCGCGATAGGAAGTCTCCTATACTTAACTGCGAGTCGACCCGACATCCTATTCGCAGTAAGTATGTGTGCCAGGTTTCAAACCTGTGCTAAGGAGTCTCACCTAACCCTAGTTAAGCGTATCCTTAGATATCTTAAGGGTACACTTAACGTTGGTATTTGGTACCCTAGATCTACGGAGTTCGAACTAATCGGCTACTCCGATTCGGATTATGCCGGTAGTAAACTCGATAGAAAGAGAACGAGTGGTTGTTGTCAACTACTCGGCTTGAGTCTAGTGAGTTGGTGCAGTAGGAAGCAATATTGTGTTGGCTTATCTACCACCGAAGCTGAATACGTTGCGATGGGTGAGTGTGTAACTCAGCTTCTTTGGATGAAGCACACTCTCCAAGACTTTAGGTTGGACTTCACCAAAACTAAAATTTTTGTAGACAACATAAGTTCGATAAATCTAACTAAGAACCCTATATGCCATTCAAGGACAAAGCATATAGAGGTAAAACACCATTTCATTCGAGAACATGTAGCCAACGGCTCCATACAACTTGAATATGTTGACTCGAAGTCTAACCTAGCAGACATATTTACTAAACCACTACCCGAAGCCGAATTTAGTCTCTTGAGATGAAGATTAGGCATGTGCGTAATAGAATAGGAACTTACAAATTATATTTTCTTACTACTATTTCTTACTTTTTTTTCATGGAACTAGCATAGGACATACCTTAGATATCATGCACCTATAGATTTAAGGAGCCAATACATCTCACAACACATAGGACTAATGTGTTTGTGTACTTAGCCACGTAGATGGGCGTGAGATGTTAGGACCTTACTCCTAGTTCCAGATGTAGAGCTAGTGCATCGCTATGAACCACGGAGTATAATCATACCGACTCTGATCAGGACTGGTTGATCCTTCATATCAATCAAGCCAAATATGAGTCGAATATTTTATAGATGAACTTATTTTCAATATATTATTTTTAAAAATAAAAATGTGGAACATGCTTGGACTTTAAATTTAACATTTATTTTGTTTTCCACACACCCCTTACTCTTTTCGATATACGGCAAAAGGGGGAGAGAAAAGGAGAAAAAGGACAAAAGTTAAGGGGTCAAAAATTTTTTTTTTGATAACTTAACTCTTACTTCAAAATTAAACCAAAAGTTAACTTTAAGTTTTGAAAACTTATTTAACTTTTAACAAAAGGCCAAGGTTAAGAAATCATTTAGTTTCTTAACCTAAAACTTATTTTAAACACTATGGCCAATATTAAGTAATTTCGGTTACTTAATTCTTTTTCTTAGTAGCACATATCAAGGGGGAGAGTTAAAACCCTTTCTCAAGTACTCACCCTCGGTCAAAGGGGAGGATTCCTCAAGGGGGAGCACTTGAAAAAGAATTTTTATATACTCCTACTCATTCATGCATAATCTCATACTTATTTTTGTCTTAACTTTGTATGTGGGTTTGCCATAAATCAAAAAGGGGGAGATTGTTGGTGCAGTGGGCACCTAAGTCGAACCTAAGTTTTGATTATAGCAAACGATATAAAGTTAATCTTATATTGTTATCTCACGAGCTAAATCAAGTGTGTAGAAAAGTCTCAATGCTGGAGCTGAAGGCTAGCGACACCCGGAGGAAGCCGCGGTGGTCGGGCGACACTCGAGTTACTTCGGAGGGAGCCGAAGGAATCGAGTGGAAGGCCAGAAGCAAAAGCGACACGTAAGTATCGAGGTAAGCTCGTGTGTGCGAGCATAAGTGAGGTCGTATCCTCTTTACGGGGATGATCTTAGGCGACGATCCGACCTAAGACTTCCCATGGAAGGTCTATGTTGAGATCGGACGGCAAGTGGCCGTCGAATCCACCTATATTTTGAGCTAACTCTTTATTGTAGTCAAAAATCCTGGCCATCAGTTCAACCGGCCAGTTCAACCGGTGGTCAAAAATCTGCCTCGAGGAGTCAAGTTTTATCACCATTTTTCAAGGAGTTTTGTGCCCATTTGTGATTGGTTGAAGACCCATTCGTTGAGGGGCTTAAAGGCTATAAAAGGAGGGTCAAACCTAGGGTTTCATCTTCAATTCTAAGTGCTCAAAAGCCTCCGTTATGCTGCAACTCTCCGACGACTCTACAACAACGAAGTGCTGCCAACAACCCTAGCTTAAAGTTTCTTTTGTTTAGTTGTTGGTATAATCTTAATTTGTTATTGCTTTCAATATTACAATTCTTTTTAATCGAGGCTTTTCGTTGTATTTTACTTTAATAGAAGAGAGGGTTTGTCTCTCTATCTTTTTGCTTCGAAGGCTTTTGTAATCGTAAAACTCCTACCTCCAACGAGGAGGAGTGTTTTAGTGAATTGCCCTCCGTACACGGTCAAGGACCGTTAGGGCCTTGGAGTAGTAGCCGAAGGCTACGAACCAAGTAAAAAAACTATTTATCTCATTTAGTTTTTATTTACATTTCCGCTGCGTTTAATTGTCTATCGAACGATTTAAAAGAAAAGTTTTTATCGCTATTCACCCCCCCTCTAGCGATCCGCTTCGATCCAACAGAATCCGGCCAAGACACCAAGGGAAAGCCCTATATCTTGTTTCCACCACCTAAGGAGAGGGAGAAGAGAAGCTTTGGCCACTGGCCAAGGTTGGAAAGGGGCTGGATGAGCTGCTGGACGCCGACCAATGAAGGAAGAAGAAGAAAGCAAAGCCTTCCTTATTTGGTGCCGCCCAAGCCTCCAAACCCTAACCCTAATCCTATCTCAACTAGGATTGCTCTCTTACCGCCCAAAACCCTAGATCTCATGGATGATCTTCACGCCAACTCCCTTGCCCTCCTTTTATAGAGTTAGGGATAGGTCATGATTTAATCTCCTCCATTGGTTCTAGGAATTTAATCTCAACCGTCGAATCTAGAGATTTAATCTCAACCGTCGGATCTTAGAGATTTAATCTCTACCTATGGATCTTAGAATTTTGTTTCTATCCATTGGATCTAAGATTCATGAGGTATTAATAGGCTACATTAGGGACCATGAGGAGGAGTTGGATCTTAGCCACCCATGGATCAAGCCCACATAAAGTTCGATCCACTAATGATAATCCAATCCACTAAAGGATCATCATCGATCTACCTCACCAACCCCCATATGATAATATGGGCTCCATATATTATTTGTACATTTTCTCCCCATGTTTAAGATCTCGAATGTCCATCGATTAATTAATTTACTGACCATTAATTAATCAACATCTAACTCCATGAGTAGTACCACTCAACCTTTTCATCATGCCGGACCAAGTCCACCTGCAGGGTTTACATGATGAACCTTATGAGCTCCTCAAGGGGACATCATTATCCTAATATATAGGACACGGTTTCCTCCTATAATCAACGGCATAGCATATAAATAATATCATCTCCCAACTTACCGAGCCTATCGATTTAATCTATAAATCTCGCCTATTGGTAAATCAAAGAGATGAATACTAAGTATATGTGCCCGTTATTATATCGGGATTAAGAGCATGTACTAAATAATATCTGAGGTCATATTCGATTATGTAGTCATCAATAAATCGAATCACCTCTAAATCGGTCCTGCTCAATACACACAAAGTGCACTAGTGTGCTTCTATTGTCAAGACAAACCAATATCAAATCACACTACAACCATTCCGATGGTTTATCCAAAGCCATCTCGGTTGTGAGCCTTTACTTATACTTTACAAGGAGCCGATAACATGATCTCCCGTGTGACACCACACACCATGTTATCTACAATGTAATGTATTAGACAATATTGCATAACCATATAAATATGCAAACAATGATCATGTGATTCTTATTTCAAAATAAAGATATTCATACAAAAGATAGACTTTTCAATATACATCCCTACAATCTCCCACTTATACTAAAAGACTATGCTGTCCTCAAACTGCCATACATCTGATCCCCATTCCCTCCACATGCCTATCAAAAGCTCTCGCCGGAAGGGCCTTAGTGAAAGGATCTGCCAGGTTATCCTCTGATGCAATCTTGGCCACAATAACTTCTCCGCTCCTTATGATTTCTCGTATCAGGTTGTACTTGCGCTCTATGTGTTTACTAGCCTTATGGGCTCGTGGTTCCTTCGAGTTTGCAACTGCACCACTATTATCACAATAAATTGTGATAGTTCTGGGCAAACCAGGAATCACATCTAAGTCCATCAGGAAGTTCCTGAGCCACACAACTTCTTTGGCTGCCTCAGAGGCTGTCACATACTCAGCTTCCATGGTGGAGTCCGCCACACATTTCTGCTTGACACTCCTCCATACAATGGTTCCACCTCCCAAAGTAAATACAAAACCTGAGGTAGACTTACTGTTATCCCTATCAGATTGGAAGTCGAAATCCGTGTATCCCACAGGGAGTAATTGGTCTGCCCAGTAAACGAGCATATAATCCCTAGTCCTTCTTAGGTACTTCAATATATGCTTTACCACAGTCCAATATCCCTGTCCTGGATTACTCTGATATCCACTGACCATGCCCACAGCAAAGCAGATATCTAGACTCGTATATAGCATCGCATACATGAGACTTCCTACTGCCGAAGCATAAGGAACCGCCTTCATCTCTTCTATCTCCTCAGATGATCTAGGACACATCTCCTTAGATAAAGGAACTCCATGCCTGAAAGGTAGAAAACCCTTCTTGGAGTTCTGCATGCTAAAACGATCTAAAATCGTGTCTATGTATGAAGCTTGGGATAAGCACAACATCCTTTTCCTGCGATCCCTTATAACCTTGATCCCAAGGATGTGTCCCACCTCTCCTAAGTCTTTCATATCAAACTGTTTGGACAACCATACCCTTACGTCCGATAACACCTTGATATTGTTGCCAATCAATAAAATGTCATCTACGTATAGTATAAGAAACACCACTACATTTCCGTCACATCTCTTGTATACACAAGACTCATTTGGACTTTGAATAAATTCATAAGACTGGATCACCTCATCAAAGTGGATGTTCCAAGATCTCGAAGCTTGTTTCAATCCATAAATGGACCGATTAAGCTTACATACAAGATGCTCTTTGCCCTTAGCAATGAATCCCTTTGGTTGATTCATGTAGATGTTTTCCTCAAGACTTCCACTAAGGAAAGCTGTCTTGACATCCATCTGCCACACCTCATAATCCATATGAGCTGCTATGCATAAAAGAATCCGGATAGACTTAAGCATGGCTACCGGCGAAAAGGTCTCATCATAATCGATACCCTCTTTTTGAGTATACCCCTTCGCAACAAGCCTCGCTTTGAAGGTCTCAACCTTCTCATCTATTCCTCTCTTTCTCTTGTAGATCCACTTGCATCCAATGGTTTTTACACCATCGAGTGGTTCTACTAGCTTCCAGACTTGATTTGAATCCATAGATTCAATCTCAGCATTCATTGCACTTTGCCAAGATACTACATCTTTATCTTGGATTGCCTCGTCATATGTCCAGGGATCAGGTTCATGTTCGCTAGGGACCAAATCAAAAGATTCTCCCAAGAACATGAATCTATCAGGCTGTCTCACAACCCTCCCACTACGATGAGGTATCACCTGTGTATCCTCTGTGACACGCGGTACAGTGACATGTGGTATATCCTCTAGTACCGACGGTACTAAAGAAGTGACTTCCCCTTTTAACTCCTCCAGAACAATTTTACTCTTGGGCTTGTGGCTCATCACATAGTCTTCCTCTAGAAATCTAGTGTTCGTGCTAACGGTTACCCTCTGATCTCAAGGACTATAAAATAAGCCACCCTTCGTTCCTCTAGGATCGCCAACGAACAAGCATACTTCTGTACGAGGTTTCAACTTACCAGCATCTGCCTTCAGCACATGTGTTGGACTCCCCCATATCCGAATATGTCTTAGACTAGGCTTTCGCCCAGTCCACAACTCTGTGGGAGTAGAAGACACTGATTTAGATGGAACCAAGTTCACAATGTACACCACCGTATCTAGAGCATATCCCCAGAACGAATCTGGCAAGTCAGAATAACTCATCATCGATCTAACCATCTCCACAAGAGTCCTATTCCTTCGCTCTGCTACACCGTTCTGCTGTGGTGTGCCAGGTGCAGTCAATTGGGATTGAATCCCAGTCTCTGATAAGTAGTTCCTAAACTCTCCCAAGAGGTACTCACCGCCACGATCAGATCATAGTGTCTTCATACTTTTACCTTGACGTTTCTCCACATCAGCCTTGAATTTTTTGAACTTGCCAAAGCATTCAGACTTGCGGCGCATTAGGTAAATGTATCCATATCTTGAGTAATCGTCTATAAAAGAGATGAAATACTCAAAACCACCTATAGCCTGGATAGACATAGGACCACACAAATCAGAATGAACCAATTCTAACACATCTTTGGCTCTATACCCCTTGGCCTTAAAAGGCCTATTGGTCATCTTACTCTCCAAGCAAGATTCACAGGTTGGGAGATCCTCCACAACTAATGAACCCAAAGGTCCATCAGCTATCAACCTTTGAATTCTGCTTAGGTTAATGTGACCAAGCCTAAGATGCCAAAGATATATTTGGTTGATCTTCGAAGGTTCTTTTCTCTTATTGGAATTAGAAGATGAGTTATTAACTTCAATTTGCATCGTGGGAGGTTTTGGTTCAAGTGTGTACAAATTTCCTATCAATGCACCCGAACAGATAATGTCCCTATTCCTTCTTATAACAACTCTGTCATTAAAAGAAATAGAATATCCATCCATAAACAATTTAGAAACCGAAATTTAATTCTTTCTAAACAAGGGTACATAAAGGAAATTCTTAAGAACCAAAAGTTTATTTTTCTCAAAAGATAAATGAACGTCTCCCACTGCAACAACCGCCACTTTCATGGCATTGCCCAAGTACACGGTAATCTCCCCCTCAGCCAGTCATCTGGTTTCCTGGAACCCCTGCAAAGTATTGCAGACATGATCAGTGGCTCCCGTATCTACACACTAGGTGTCGGTAGATAACACCGCTAAACATGTTTCAACGACTAGACCAAAAGATATACCTTTGTTCTTGCGGTTGGGGTAGTCATTCTTCCAGTGTCCAGTCTGCTTACAAGTGAAGCAGTTGCCTTTTGGCTTCTTCACTCCTCCCTGAGTACCTCCCACTGCCTTCGCCCCAGTTTGTTTCTTCTTCTTCTTGCCTTTCGGCTTAGAAGTAGAAACCTTTTGGGTCACCACGGCATGCACTTGAGCACTCTGACGAAATAGTCCCTCTGCTGCCTGGAGTTCTGTTAGAAGTTCCGCCAACGAATATAACCTCTTGTTCATGTTGTAGTTCAGGCGAAACTGCTCAAAACTCCTTGGTAGAGACTGGAGTATGATATCGACCTGGGTTTCCCCATCGATCTCAGCTCCTAGGACCTCCAGCTCATTCAAATGAGCCATCATCTTGAGAACATGATCCCTCATGGGTGTTCCCTCAATCATGGTGGTCGTCATCAAGTTTCTCATGACCTCTTGCCTCGTAGCCCGATTCTGGTGTCCGAAAAGCTCCTTGAGATTGAGCATCATATCATAAGCAGTGGACATGGCTTGATGCTGATGTTGCAGTACATTTGACATAGATGCCAAAATGTAACACTGCGCCATCTCATCGGCCTTGATCCACTTCTTATAGCTCTCTCTCTCCTTTTCCCCAGAATCATCTGCAGGTTTGGGAGGGCACTCTTCGAGGAGTACATATTTTGTTAGGTGGATGCTTCTAGGATGCTCAATGGCTCCCATATCCCCGGATTAAAATTTTCACTAATGAAAGAATTAATCTGGATGGGATGAGCTTCCTTAGCACAACCTATTCGTCGTCGTGCTAACAACTTGAGTGGTCGCTTGAACAAACTAGTTGTTCAAGCAACACAACTCTTCTAGTTGGTTAGCCGCGGAAGAGACGACGGATGGATCGCTGGTTCTTGTGTTTGTCTTCGGGGTCCATGATTATACAATATATATTCATACACACACATGCATAATCAAAACAAATAAGAACATGCTCAGATCTGTACATAAAGTTAAAATAACTTTATACCTCACGATCTTCTACCGTATGTCCTATCCTTCTCGTGGACGACGTGTGGACGAAGTTCCTCCACGAGTAGAAGCCTTCTAGATCGCTTTCTTCTCTACCTTGTCCATTGCGAACAAAGAGAAGAACTCACAAATATCTTTCCTATCTAGAACCGGCCACCAAATTAGGGTATTTGGTGCAACCGCCGGCCAAGGAGCAATTGGATGAATCGCCGGCCAACTTGAAGATGAGTTGCCGCCGGCCACCAAGGAGAAAGGAAGGAGGAAGACCACCGGCCACCAATGGAAGGAGAACCGCTGGCTAAGGAAAAAGAGAAAGGCCTTAATGATGGGCGTCGGCCAAGTATTGATGGATCAAATTGGGCGCCGGCAACAACTTGAAGGAAGAAGAAGTTGCCGCCCACTTTTTCTCCAAACCCTAGCCGCCCACCTCCAAAAGCCAAACCCTAATTCTTCTATATTAATTCTTGCCGCCCAACCTAAGCCTCTATTTATATAATTAGGCTTAAGCCTCCTTTAATCTCCATCGTCGGATCTAGGGATTCAATCTCCACCGTCGGATCTAGGGTTTTATCCCAACCGTCGGATCTAGGGTTTAATCCCAACCGTCGGATCTAGGATTTCATCCCAACCGTCGGATCTAAGGTTTCATCCCAACCGTCAGATCTAGGGTTTATCCCAACCGTCGGATCTAGGGATTTAATTCCAACCGTCGATTCTAGGATTTCATCCTAACCATCGGATCTAGGGATTTAATCCCAACCGTTGGTTCTAGGGTTTCATCCAACCATCGGATCTAGGGATTTAATCCCAACCGTTGGTTCTAGGTTTTGTTTTACATTCTTGGATCTAGACTTCATAAGGATTATATTAGGCTACGATAGGGACCATAAGGAGGAGTTGGGTCTTGGCCACCTGATGGATCGGAACCACACAAACTTGATCCATCAATGATGTTCCATTCCACTAGAGGATCATCATTGATCTACCTCACCAACCCCCATAAATCAATATGGGTTCCATATATTATTTGTACATTAATCTCCCCGTGTTTAAGATATCGAATGTCCATCAATTAATTGATTTACTGACCATCAATTAATTAACATCTAATTCCTCGAGTAGTACCACTCAACCTTATCATCATGTTGACTAAGTCAACCAGCTGGGTTTACATGATGAACCTTATGAGCTCCTCAAGGGGACATCATCAACCTAATATATAGGACACAGTTTCCTCCTATAATCAACGGCACACCATGTAAATAATATTATTTCCCAACTTACCGGGCATATTGATTTAATCCATCTAAATCTCACCCACTGGTAAATCAAAGAAATAAATACTAAGTACATGTGCCCGTTATTATATCGGGATTAAGAGCATGTATAACATAATATCCGAGGTCCGATTCAATTATGTAGTCAGTACTAAATTGAATCACCTCTATGTCGGTCCTACTCAATACACCTAAGTGTACTAGTGTAACTCTATGTTCAAGATAAAACAATACCAAACTACACTACAACCATGGCAATGGTTTGTCCAAAACCATCTTGGTTGTGAGCCTTTACTTATATTTTACAAGGTAATGATAACATGATCTTCTGTGCCACACCAAGCACCATGTTATCTACAATGTAAAATATTAGACAATATGGACACATATACAATGAATATATAAAATGCAAAAAATGATCATGTGATTCTTATTTCAAAATAAAATGTTCATACAAAAAGAGCTAGGCTTTTAGTATACATTCCAACAATCTCCCACTTATACTAAAAGACTATGCCGTCATCACTCTGACATACATCTGATCTCCATGTCCTCCACATGCCTATCAAATGCTTTCACTGGAAGGGCCTTAGTGAATGGATCCGCCAGGTTATCCTCTAAAGCAATCTTGGCGACAGCAACTTCTCCTCGCTTTACGATCTCTCGTATGAGGTGGTACTTGCGCTCTATGTGTTTACTCGCCTTATGGGCTCGTGGTTCCTTCGAGTTTGCAACTGCACCACTGTTATCACAATAAATTGTGATAGTTCTGGGTAAACCAGGAATCACATCCAAGTCCATCAAGAAGTTCCTGAGCCATACAGCTTCCTTGGCTGCCTCAGAGGCTGCCACATACTCAGCTTCCATGGTAGAGTCCGCCACGCATTTCTGCTTGACACTCCTCCATGCTATGGCTCCACCTCCAAAAGTAAACACAAACCCCGAGGTAGACTTACTCTTGTCCCTATCTGATTGGAAATCCGAATCCGTGTAACCCACAGGGACTAATTGATCTGCCCGGTAAACCAGCATATAATCCCTAGTCCTTCTCAGGTACTTCAATATATGCTTTACTGCGATCAATGTCCTGTCGAGATTACTCGATATCACTAACCATGCCCACGACAAAACAGATATCCGGTCTCGTACATAGCATAGCATACATAAGGCTTCCTACTGCCGAAGCATAAGGAACCGCCTTCATGTCCTCTATCTCCTTTGATGTTTTGGGACACATCTCTTTAGATAAAGGAACTCCATGCCTAAAAGGTAGAAAACCTTTCTTGGAGTTCTGCATGCTAAAACGAGCAAGGATAGTGTCAATGTATGAAGCTTGAGATAAGCACAACATCCTTTTCTTGCGATCCCTTATAACTTTGATCCCAAGGATGTGTCCCACTTCTCCCAAGTCTTTCATATCAAACTGTTTGGACAACCATACCCTTACGTCTGATAACACTTTGATATTGTTGCCAACTAACAAAATGTCATCTACGTATAGTACAAGAAACACCACTACGTTTCTGTCACATCTCTTGTATACACAAGGCTCATCCGGACTTTGAATAAATCTATATGACTGGATTACCTCATCAAAACGGATGTTCCAAGATCTAGAAGATTGCTTCAATCCATAAATGGACTGATTAAGCTTACATACAAGATGCTCTTTGCCTTTAGCAATGAATCCCTCTGGTTGGCGCATATAGATGTTCTCCTCAAGACTTCCGTTAAGGAAAGCTGTCTTGACATCCATCTGCCAAATCTCATAATCCATATGAGCTGCTATAGATAAGAGAATCCGGATAGACTTAAGCATAGCTACCGGCGAAAAGGTCTCCTCATAATCGATACCCTCTTTCTGACTATACCCTTTCGCAACAAGCCTAGCTTTGAAGGTCTCAACCTTCCCGTCTACTCCTCTCTTTCTCTTGTAGATCCACTTGCATCCAATGGTTTTTACACCATCGGGTGGCTCCACTAGCTCCCAGACCTGATTAGAATCCATAGATTCTATCTCTGAATTCATTGCTCTTTGCCAAGATACTGCATCTCTATCTTGGATTGCCTCGGCTATATGTCCAGATCAGTTCATGTTCACTGTGACTAAGTCCAAGACTCTCCTAAAACATGAATCTCTGTTGTCTAACAACCTCCCACTACGACGACAGGTGCCTCATGTGTATGCTCGTGACACGCGTGCAAGTGTTGACTTGTGGTGTCTCCTCTGTACCGGTGGTACCAAGTCGGACTTCCCCGCCAACTCCTCAAGAACAATCCTACTGTGGCTTGTGGTTCATCACATAGTCCTCCTCTAGAAATCGCATTCGCATCACGATCACCTTCGATCTCTAGGACTATAGAAATAAACCACCCTTCGTTCCTTAGGGTAGCCAAACAAAAGCGTACTTACATGCGAGATTCCAACTTACCGGCATCTCCCTTGGCACATGTCTTTGGACTACCCCAAATCGAATATGTCTTAGACTAGGCTTTGCCCGATCCACAACTCTGTGAGTAGAAGTCTTGACTTAGATGGAACCAAGTTCAGAATGTGTGCTGCTGTTTCCAGAGCAAACCCCCAGAACGAATTAGGTAACTCAGAATAACTCATCATCGATCTGACTATCTCCATAAGAGTCCTATTCCTTCGCTCCGCCACACCATTCTGCTGGGGTGTGCCAGGTGCGGACAATTGGGATTGAATCCCAGCCTCTGATAAGTAACTCCTAAACTCTCCCAAGAGGTACTCGCCACCACGATCAGATCGTAATGTCTTGATACTTTTACCTTGACGGTTCTCCACATCAGCCTTGAATTCTTTGAACTTGTCAAAGCATTCAGACTTGCGGTGCATCAAGTAAATGTATCCATACCTTGAATAATCGTCTATAAATGAGACGAAGTATTCAAAGCCACCTCTTGCCTGGATAGACATAGGACCGCACAAATCAGAATGAACCAATTCTAACACATCTTTGGCTCTATACCCCTTGGCCTTGAAAGGCCTCTTGGTCATTTTACCTTCTAAGCAAGATTCGCAGGTTGGGAGATCCTCCACCACTAATGAACCCAAAGGTCCATCAGCTATCAACCTTTGAATTCTACTTAGGTTAATATGACCAAGCCTTAGATGCCAAAGATATGTTTGGTTCATTTGCGAAGGTTCTTTTCTCTTATTAGATTTAGAAGATGAGTTATTTACTTCTATTTGCATCGTGGGAGTTTTTGGTTCAATAGAATATAAATTGCCAACCAATGTACCAGAACAGATAATCTCCCTATTCCTTTTTATAACCACCTTGTCATTAAAAGAAACAGAATATCCATCCAAAAACAATTTAGAAACTGAAATTAAATTCTTTCTAAAAGTAGGTACATAAAGATAATTTCTTAAAACCAAAAATTTATTCCTATCAAAAGATAAATAAACGTCTCCCACTGCAATAGCCGCCACCTTTGAAGCATTGCCCATGAAGACGGTAATCTCTCCCTCAGCTAGTCGTCGGGTTTCCTGGAACCCCTGCAAAGTATTGCAGACATGATCAATGGCTCCTGTATCTACACACCAGGCACTGGTAGATAACACCGCTAAACATGTTTCAACAACTAAACAAGAAGATATACCTTTGTTCTTATGGCGAGGACAGTCCGCCTTCCAATGTCCAGTCTGCTTGCAAGTGAAGCACTTGCCTTTCGGCTTCTTCACTCCTGCCTGAGGTCCTGTTGCCACCTTCTTCGCTCCACCTTGCTTCTTCTTCTTCTTACCTTTCGGTTTAGAGGAAGAAACCTTCTGAGCGACCATGGCTTGAGAACTCTGACGAAAAAGCCCCTCTGCCGCCTGGAGTTCTGTCAGAAGCTCCGCCAACGAATACAACCTTTTGTTCATGTTGTAGTTGAGGCGGAACTGCTCAAAACTCCTAGGCAAAGACTGGAGAATGATATCGACCTGGGTTTCCCCATCGATCTCAGCTCCTAGGACTTCCATCTCATTAAGATGAGCCATTATCTTGAGAACATGATCCCTAACGGGTGTTCCCTCGATCATGGAGGTCGTCATCAAGTTTCTCATAGCCTCCTGCCTAGCCGCCCTACTCTGATGTCCGAAAAGTTCCTTGAGATTGAACATCATGTCATAAGCTGTGGCTATGGCCTGATGCTGATGTTGCAGCACATTTGACATAGATGCCAAAATGTAACACCGCGCCATCTCATCTGCCTTAACCCATTTCTTATAACGTTCTATCTCCTTTTCATCAGAGTCATCTGAGGGCTTAGGAGGACAGACCTCGAAGAGTACAAATTTGTACTCTTCCGCAGTTAAGACAATATCCAGGTTTCTTTTCCAATCAATGTAGTTTGGACCAGTAAGTTTGTTTTCTTTTAAAATCACAGCAAGTGGGTTGAAAGCCATTTGAAAATCCTAAAAATCACAATGATCAAAATATTAGATTTCAAATATTATTGATTCCTCAAAATAATAAAATCCCGAAATCAACCAACACCTCAAAACACCGAGAATATCGCATGCCACGATAGTGTGGACGTATACGAATTCCACATTTGTAAGAGGAGGTTTTACCCATTAATTTTATTATCTTGTCAACCTTACTTTTTGACAAATAAAATTAATAGTTGGTTCCTCTTTAGCCCTACAAATAAAAGCAGTGACTCCGATGGGGAGGATACCTTTATTTGTATCTAAGTGTGCACCATTACACGATACTAAGGGAATTATTTCGGATTATGTGCCTTACCGATGGGGAAGTACACACGCTCCTAAATAATTTCCTATAACCATTATTTGACCTAGTGATCCGCAAACAAACCCATCCGATGAGGAGGAAGGCACTCAAAGCCAACGCGCAAGTTTGTTGCATCACACGTCAAATTGTAATGGAGGCCGCGGGAATTAATTAAAATATCCCTCTCCCACTTAGTAAATTGCAATCGAGGAATTTTAAACATACACAACATGCATATAAAACACATAAGCAATAAATATGGAAAAAACAGAATTTTTCCAACTATTATGGCATTGTCCTCCAATATGCATCCCGTCGTGTCGCCACCTCGTCCGCTCCATCTTTTCCCATGCGCAAGTCACCAAAGAGTTCCGAGCCGAGATAAATCATTTTATTTACATCCATCGATCCTATACTCCACGAAGGAGTGTACAAATAATCTAGATCGAAAGTAAACTAAAATGATCGGCTAAACAATGCCGTATTTAATTATAAAAATTAAATACTAATCTAACCTCGTCAACCCCGAGGATTCAAATAATAAATTTTTACACACATCCATTCACATACACACACATGGCCATAATAGTCGGATCTTATGCCTGCAACCAAAGAGTTAAACTACGCATATCCTACAATTATCCGGCACATATAATATATGAAAAAGTGCATAAAAAATTAACCGAATCCAAAACACACAAAACCGGAAACCGATGGCTCTGATACCAATTGTTAGGTGGATGCTTCTAGGATGCTCAATGGCTCCCATATCCCCGGATTAAAATTTTCACTAATGAAAGAATTAATCCGGATGGGATGAGCTTCCTTAGCAAAACCTATTCGTCGTCGTGCTAACAACTTGAGTGGTCGCTTGAACAAACTAGTTGTTCAAGCAACACAACTCTTCTAGTTGGTTAGCTGCGGAAGAGACGACAGATGGATCGCCGGTTCTTGTGTTTGTCTTCGGGGTCCATGATTATACAATATATATTCATACACACACATGCATAATCAAAACAAATAAGAACATGCTCATATCTGTACATAAAGTTAAAATAACTTTATACCTCACGATCTTCTACCGTATATCCTATCCTTCTCGTGGACGACGTGTGGACGAAGTTCCTCCATGAGTAGAAGCCTTCTAGATCGCTTTCTTCTCTACCTTGTCCGCTGCGAACAAAGAGAAGAACTCACAAATATCTTTCCTATCTAGAACCGGCCACCAAATTAGGGTATTTGGTGCAACCGCCGGCCAAGGAGCAATTGGATGAATCACGCCAACTCAAGATGAGTTGTGCCACAGAAAGGAAGGAGGAAGACCACCGGCCACCAATGGAAGGAGAACCGCCGGCTAAGGAAAAAGAGAAAGGCCTTAATGATGGGCGCTGACCAAGTATTGATGGATCAAATTGGGCGCCAGCAACAACTAGAAGGAAGAAGAAGTTGCTGCCCACTTTTTCTCCAAACCCTAGCCGCCCACCTCCAAAAGCCAAACCCTAATTCTTCTATATTAATTCTTGCCGCCCAACCTAAGCCTCTATTTATATAATTAGGCTTAAGCCTCCTTTAATCTCCACCGTTGGATCTAGGGATTCAATCTCCACCGTCGGATCTAGGGTTTTATCCCAACCGTCAGATCTAGGGTTTAATCCCAATCGTCGGATCTAGGATTTCATCCCAACCGTCGGATCTAAGGTTTCATCCCAACCGTCGGATCTAGGGTTTTATCTCAACCGTCGGATCTAGGGATTTAATTCCAACCGTCGATTCTAGGATTTCATCCTAACCATCGGATCTAGGGATTTAATCCCAACCGTTGGTTCTAGGGTTTCATCCAACCATCGGATCTAGGGATTTAATCCCAACCGTTGGTTCTAGGTTTTGTTTTACATTCTTGGATCTAGACTTCATAAGGATTATATTAGGCTACGATAGGGACCATAAGGAGGAGTTGGGTCTTGGCCACCCGATGGATCGGAACCACACAAACTTGATCCATCAATGATGTTCCATTCCACTAGAGAATCATCATTGATCTACCTCACCAACCCCCATAAATCAATATGGGCTCCATATATTATTTGTACATTAATCTCCCCGTGTTTAAGATATCGAATGTCCATCAATTAATTGATTTACTGACCATCAATTAATTAACATCTAATTCCTCGAGTAGTACCACTCAACCTTATCATCATGTTGACTAAGTCAACCAGCTGGGTTTACATGATGAACCTTATGATCTCCTCAAGTGGACATCATCAACCTAATATATAGGACACGGTTTCCTCCTATAATCAACGGCACACCATGTAAATAATATTATTTCCCAACTTACCGGGCATATTGATTTAATCCATCTAAATCTCACCCACTGGTAAATCAAAGAAATAAATACTAAGTACATGTGCCCGTTATTATATCGGGATTAAGAGCATGTATAACATAATATCCGAGGTCCGATTCAATTATGTAGTCAGTACTAAATTGAATCACCTCTATGTCGGTCCTACTCAATACACCTAAGTGTACTAGTGTAACTCTATGTTCAAGATAAAACAATACCAAGCTACACTACAACCATGCCAATGGTTTGTCCAAAACCATCTTGGTTGTGAGCCTTTACTTATATTTTACAAGGTACTGATAACATGATCTTCTGTGCCACACCAAGCACCATGTTATCTACAATGTAAAATATTAGACAATATGCACACATATACAATGAATATATAAAATGCAAACAATGATCATGTGATTCTTATTTCAAAATAAAATGTTCATACAAAAAGAGCTAGGCTTTCAGTATACATTCCAACATATTTGTATTCCTCAGCAGTCAAGACAATGTCTAGATTCCTCTTCCAATCAACATAGTTGGGTCTAGTAAGTTTGTTCTCTTTCAGTATCACAGCAAGTGGGTTGAAAGTCATTTTGAAAGAAAACCTAAGAATCACATAAATCAAAACATTAGATTTCAAAAAATTATTGATTCCTCAAACAATAAAATTTTAAAATCAACCAACACCTCAAAACACCGAGAATATTGTATGCCACGATAGTGTGGACGTATACGAATTCTACATTTGTAAGAGGAGGTTTTACCCATTAATTTTACTATCTTGTCAACCTAACTTTTTGACAAGTAAAATTAATAGTTGGTTCCTCTTTGGCCCTACAAATAAAAGCAGTGACTCCGATGGGGAGGATACTTATATTTGTATCTAAGTGTTCACCATTACTCGATACCAAGGTAATTATCTCGGGTTATGTGCCTTCCGATGGGGAAGTACACACGCTCCTTGATAATTCCCTATAACCATATTTGACCTTGTGATCCGCAAACAAACCCATCCGATATGGAGGAAGGCACTCAGAGCCGACGTGCAAGTTTGTTTGCATCACTTGTCAAATCGTAATGGAGGCCGTGGGAATTTTAAAAATTCCCTCTCCCACTTAGTAATTTGAAATTGAGGAATTTTCCTAGCCTATGACATGCATATCAAACAAAAAGCAATAAATATGAAAAATAAATTATTTTCCAACTATTATGGCTTTTGTCTTCAATATGTCTAACGTCGCAATGTCTTCTCGTCTACTCCTCCTACGCCATGTACTAGCCATCCGGAGATCCGTGCCGAGACTAAAACCTATTTTAATTTGCATCCATCGATCCTATACACCATGAGGGAGTGTACATGAAATCTAGATCGAAAGTAAACTAAAATAAAAAGAGTGGCTAAATAATGCCGTATCTAATTCACAAAAAATCAAATACTAGCCTCGTCAACCCCGAGGATTCAACAAAATAAATATTACACACATACAATTACATACACACATATGGCCATAATAGTCGGATCTTATGCCTGCAACCAAAGAGTTAAACTACGCATATCCTACTATTATCCGACACATATAATATATGAAAAAGTGCATAAAAATTAACCGAATCCTAAACACACAAAACCGGAAACCTTGGCTCTGATACCAATTGAAGGGTTTTGCTTATCGAGTCCGTGAGGGGAAACTTTGCTTCCCACTTCACCTCGGTCGTTTGATCATGGCGATCCCTTCGATGTCCCCAGATTAAAAATTTAATCCTAGACAAAAGGGATTGCCCAAACAACCAAGCCATCATCGTGCTATTCGTTTAGAGAGGTCACTTGAACAAACTAGTTGTTCAAGCGACCATCCTCTATTCTACGAGTTGCCGCGGAATAGACGATGTTCGGATCGTCAGTTTTTGTGTTTATGTTCGGGATCCAAGTATTATTTATCCATATACAGATTTATATCATGCTCATAGTTGAAAAAAAAAACAAACAAGTAACAAAAAGAGAAAGAAGAATAGGTATACCTCTCGATCTTCTTATGTATGACCTTCCTCCTTTTGGATGACGTGTGGGCGACGATCTACCAAAAGTCGAAGCTCCTAGATCGCAAATCTTCCTTCCTTGCTCTTCCAAAGCAAGAGAAAGAATAGAAACAAGGTTCTTCTCCTCCCTAAAACCAACCAACAAGGAACAAATAAGATCCTTGCCGCCGACCAACTAGGAGGAGGAGTTTGTGGTGGAATCCGGCCAAGACACCCAGGGAAAGCCCTATATCTTGTTTCCACCACCTAAGGAGAGGGATAAGAAAAGCTTTGGCCGCCGGCCAAGGTTGGAAAGGGGTTGGATGAGCTGCTGGATGCCGGCCAATGAAGGAAGAAGAAGAAAGCAAAGCCTTCCTTATTTGGTGCCGCCCAAGCCTCCAACCCTAACCCTAATCCTATCTCAACTAGGATTGCTCTCTTACCGCCCAAAACCCTAGCTCTCATGGATGATCTTCACGCCAACTCCCTTGCCCTCCTTTTATAGAGTTAGGGATAAGTCATGATTTAATCTCCTCCATTGGTTCAGGGATTTAAGCTCAACCGTCGGATCTAGAGATTTAATCTCAACCGTCGGATCTTAGAGATTTAATCTCTACCTATGGATCTTAGAATTTTGTTTCTATCCATTGAATCTAAGCTTCATGAGGTGTTAATAGGCTACATTAGGGACCATGAGGAGGAGTTGGATCTTGGCCACCCATGGATCAAGCCCACATAAAGTTCGATCCACTAATGATAATCCAATCCACTAAAGGATCATCATCGATCTACCTCACCAACCCCCATATGATAATATGGGCTCCATATATTATTTGTACATTTTCTCCCCGTGTTTAAGATCTCGAATGCCCGTCGATTAATTAATTTACTGACCATTAATTAATCAACATCTAACTCCATGAGTAGTACCACTCAACCTTTTCATCATGCCGGACCAAGTCCACCTGTAGGGTTTACATGATGAACCTTATAAGCTCCTCAAGGGGACATTATCATCCTAATATATAGGACACGGTTTCCTCCTATAATCAACGACACACAATATAAATAATATCATCTCCCAACTTACCGAGCCTATCGATTTAATCTATAAATCTCGCCCATTGGTAAATCAAAGAGATGAATACTAAGTATATGTGTCCGTTATTATATCGGGATTAAGAGCATGTACTAAATAATATCTGAGGTTCGATTCGATTATGTAGTCAGCAATAAATCAAATCACATCTATGTCGGTCCTGCTCAATACACACAAAGTGCACTAGTGTGCTTCTATGGTCAAGACAAACCAATACCAAATCACACTACAACCATTCCGATGGTTTATCCAAAGCCATCTCGGTTGTGAGCCTTTACTTATACTTTACAAGGAGCCGATAACATGATCTCTTGTGTGACACCACACACCATGTTATCTATAATGTAATGTATTAGACAATATTGCATAACCATATAAATATGCAAACAATGATCATGTGATTCTTATTTCAAAATAATGATGTTCATACAAAAGATAGACTTTTCAGTATACATCCCTACACGCAAGTGGCCCAGATAGCCCAAACCTTGTCACAACCCATGAAGAGCTCTCCGTCATTATTTGAGCAGAGTCAAGCTAAAGAGGAAGGAGTGGGGCAAAGTAGAAAATTTGACAAGGGGTGTGCAGCCATGATTTCCACCCTATCTGACCAAGCTGAAATTGAAGATAAGATTCCACCACAGCTTGAGGACCCCGGTGAATTTGTTATCCCCTGCTCAATTTATGGGGAGAGATTCGATGAAGCGCTATGCGACTTGGGGTCATCAGTCAGTATGATGCCCTATGCATACTATCTGATGATGGGACTAAATGGGCTCCAACCAGTGAATCTTAGTATTCGTATGGGGGATGACTTAGTTAAAGAACCCATCAGCTTGCTAGCACACGTGCCTGTGGTTGTCGAGGATTTCGTGATACCCACAAACTTCATCATACTGGACACAAGACCCAATCCCTAGAATCCCATCATTCTGGGAAGGCCTTTTCAGGCAACTATGGGAGTGTGCATAGATGTGAAGGCACATTAGATCTCCCTGGAGGTAGATGGGGAGATCATCCTTTTCAGCCTTTCGGAGCACAGAGCCCCCTACCTCGACGGCTTCACATTTAGCAGAATGAAGCAGGAGCCACCAGATGAAGCTTCCGAGATGGATGAATGGAGGTTCACTGAACCTCCAGAGCCAAGTTGATAGTGGAGTACGATCGAGCTAAACGACCTTAAACAAAGTGCTTCTTGGGAGGCAACCCAAGTATAGTTTTTAGATTTCCCTTTGATGGTATTGCATGCATTTATTTAATTTTAGTTTTGATTTCCATTCCATTTAGAATTAGGACTAGAAAAGAACTTTTCTAGGTGAAAATAAAATCCATATTAGCTTACACGGTGAAGTGTATGAGGAAATTCGGATGGTCACGTGAAAATGGGAGGAAAAGGGGGACACATGACCTGGCCGTGTGTTTTCCCATGGCCGTGCCCGACTGACCCGAGGTGCACATGGCCTGGTCGTGTGTTTCCACACGACCGTGTCATGCAAGGTTAAAAAGGGTGAGCCATGTGTTTTCACCCCATTTGCACCGTGTGCTTCGATTGCTCTTGCCCTAGTCGTGTGGTTTCGTCTTCCTCGCCACTTAGAAGCTCTTCTAACCTCAAAGGAAGCCAAAAGAAGCAAGGAATGAGGAGAACCAAGCATGTGGCACCTCGATCCGGTGCTTCGGAGCGACGAGCAAGGAGAACCGATGCCCCTCAAGCTCCGGAGGAGGGTAACACCCTACCAACCCTTCTTTTTCACAATAATGAACATAGAGATAGATATAATATGCTTTCTACTCATAAACTCACTGCTACTTGGTACCTAGATGAAGATTTGCTAGAGTCTTTAAGGTTGTTGGGTGACATTCAAGCCCTATTTGCAAAAATGGGGTGGGAAGAGCTGATGGGAATAAGACACCCAACTTACCCTAGGATAGTTCTAGAATTTTTGAGTTCCTTAGAGGCGAAAATTTTAACGGGTAGAGAGAGCGAAGAGGGTAGGATAACTTTTAGGATCTTTAACATTGAGCATGAATGGACCCTTCACCAATGGAATTCATGCTTTGGTTTGCCTAGTGGGGGAGAGAGAACCCCTATTGGGTTTAACCCTCGGATATTTTGGACCGAGTTGACGGGGGAGCATGCTTATGACCCTTCTAGGGCCAAAGCGTCACGCCTCCAAAACCCCATCTTCCAATACCTCTACCGCATCATGGCCAGTACTATATTTGGTTGTGGAGAGAGTGACGATGTGGTTAGAGCAAGCGAGCTACTTTGCCTCTGGGATATGCTATAAGAAAGGAGTAGCATCGATGTAGGGTCCCACTTCATCAGACACTTAGTGAAGATGGGCAAAGCAGCACGAGGAGAGATTAATGTGGAGGGCCTACTTACCCACATTTTCCATAGGATGGGGTACGATTACACTACATTAGAGAGTATAGTGTTAGGGCAATCAACCCGTGATATGGTTTTGATGTGTGTGGCAAAGGTTTTAAGTTAGGATGTTTGGATTTGATATGTGCGTTGGAGTCTTGTAGGACTTAGTAATTCGCACATGGAGCATTGGCGAGTTTCAACTCTCATGACTCGGTCCTTGAGTCGGTGAAAGATGGCTTTGCGGAAGTCGTGCGCTTGGAGCATCCAAGGGATCGCCGGACGAGGAGATTGGAGTGAAGTCGGAGGAAGTAGACTTCAGGGCGAGACGCAAAGGATGGCGTTGTAGAGCCGTGCGCTTGGCACATCCGAGGGACGTGGCTGGACAAAGACAACTTCAAAGGCGAGGGACTACAAGGGATGAGAGTGAGCGAATGTAACCCGGGAAGGGGTAGTGCGCTTAGGTGAAACTTGGCCAATTGGCTAAGTGTCGGATGGGATTTCCCGACACCAGTCGACTACCATGTAATGGTTGTCGACTACTCTAAGTTGACTGTGACTCGACTAGTGTTCGATTCCAGTTCATGTGCCAACATTCGACTACCATGGATTGACAGTCGACTGAGAGACCACCAGTCGACTGATGAAGGCATCAGTTGACTGGTCGCAAGGGTTTCGGGCACAGAATAGAGTGTTCTCTCTCGGCACTCGACTGATAGCTCCATCAGTCGATTGATGGTAAGATCAGTCGACTGATGTGGGAGCCGTTGGATGGGATCAGTCGACTGATCGGGGCATCAATCGATTGGTCCTGTGTCAACGGGAAGAAACCCTCTTCTTCTATAAAAGGAAGGGGTGAGGGCATTTGGGAGCCAAATGCTTCAACTCATAAGTTCTCCCAAAGTGACCTAAAGGTTTTCCATCCTCTTACTTGAGTTTATTTACATCATAATTGTAAGAGGAGTGATTCTTGTTTAAGAGGTTACCTCCACCTAGCTTGGTGCAAAGGAGAGAATAGTGAAAGCTTGAGGCGTGATTCACCTTGGACGAATCGGACCGTGGATTAGCGACGAGGCCGTGAACCACGTTACATTGTGGTGTTAGCGTTTGTGTTTCTATTCTTCCTTTGCTTTGTCTTTAATTGTTTGTATTAGTATATTTCACTTGCGCTAATAGTGATTGTAGATGAGCAACGAATGAACAACTTCCACCGTCTACGTTAAAGGCTATTCACCCCCCTCTAGCCGGCCACCATCGACTCTACAAATGGTATCAGAGCCAAGGAGCTTGTTGAGAACTAACCGTCGCTACAAGCACTATATCAAGAGATGACCGGCTCTAACATTCATCCGTCGAAGTTCGAGGGGGAATTCGCTTGGTGGAAGAAGCGAATGGAGGTATTTTTCGAAATCGACTTTGAAATTCTATTAATTATGAAAAATGGTTTTGAGATGCCTAGGGATGAAGAAGGGGAGCCATTTGAAAAATCAAGGTGGAGCAAGAGGCAAAGGGAAGAGTACTTGGCGAACTCCAAGGCAAAGCACCACCTCTACAACGTACTCCCCCAACAAGAAGTGAATCGGATAGGGGAATGTGCTAGCGCCAAGGAGATGTGGGAGAAACTCATAGAGATTCATGAAGGCACATCCGAGGCCAAGCTAGCAAGGAGAGATGTCCTTCGCTCCCAACTATCCAATATCAAACTTGAAAAGGGAGAGAAGGTAAAATCCATACACTCTAGGTTTAAGAAAATTCTAACCGGTTTGACAAGTGTAGGGGAAAAGCTCTCCAACCGGGATATGGTATTGAAGGCTATAGATGCCTTTCCCCGGTCCTCAAGATGGAGCTCTATGGTGGATTCCTTCTACATCTCCAAGAACCTAGAAGTTAGCAACATGGAGGAATTTTTCTCAACCATGGAGCTCCACGAAACAAGGCTTGAATGAGTAGTAGAAGAGCCAAGATTTCATCCATCAAGGGGAGTGGCACTATTGGCCAACAAAGGAAAGAAAAAGATGAAGACTCCCTCCTCCTCCGATGAAGCATCCTCTTCTTCCTCCATGGATAGCACGGAAGAAGCATACATGATAAGGAAGGTAAGACATGCTTTGAGAAATTTTAAATTTAATAAATCTAATGATAGGAGAAGAAGACCAAGGGGGAAGGTAATTTGTTATAATTGCCAAGGAGAGGGACACATAAGGGACAATTGTCCCCTCTTGAACAAGAACCAAGAGGAGAGGAAGAAGAAGGAAGAAAAGAAGAAGAAGGGGAGCAAGAAGAAAAATGAAGAGGAGAAGAAGGCCAAGGAAAAGGGGAAGGCCAAGGCACTAAAAGTAAGGACATGAGATGATCCCTCTTCTTCATCATCATCATCCGAAGAAGAAGAACATGTCTACTCAAATCTTGCCCTAATGACATTTGATAACCTAGACTCCACCTCCTCATCCGAAAAAGAAGAAGCAAGCTCAAGTGAAGGGGGAGCTTCTTCTACATCCTCATCATCGAAAGAGGATTTGGTAAGTGAGGTAACGAATCTACCTCCCAAGAAAATTATGTCAATGATTTCTAGCCTTACTAAGGAATTATTTAGGGCTAAAAAGAAAAATAAATGCATTCTAGCTCAAATTAAGGATTTAGAAGAAAAATTAGAACAAGCATGTTTAAATATAAATGATAATATTACTTCTAGTCATGATGATGCATGCTCACATGATCTTTATATGCCATTTGATGTTAATGATGCATGCATAGAGGAAAATAGGGATTTAAGAGAGAAAGTAGATCATTTAACCAAGGCCCTAGATAAATTCACTATGGCTCCAACACCCTTAACATGATCATAGGAAGCCAAAGAGAAAACTTCAATAAGAAAGGCCTAGGATATAAGGAAAATAAAAATGAAAAGGCATATAAATGCTTAATTGCTAGGGGTCAAGATAAAAAGAAAACAATAGCTAGAAAATGGATCCCTAAGGAATTTTTAGTGAACCCCATAGGAAAGAACTTGTTTTGGGTTCCTAAATCCATCCTTAAGGGTTAGGAAAACCCTAGGATAGTCAACCATAAGGATTTCACCTATATCTTATGCTTTGGTTGACTTAGGATGATGGGACTTAATTTTAGCATAGTGTTGGGTGATGATAATGCACCCATAAATAGTTTAAATCATGCTCAACACTTAGTGTTATTTGATACTCATGACCTATACATTTTTAGCATAGTGTTGGGTGATGATAATGTGCCCATAAATTGATAATAATGCTTAAATCATGATAGTTAATGTAATTGTTACACATGTTTGCAATCATGATTTATGATCTTGATATTTGGCACATAGTCATGGGCAATAAGGTTTTAAATCATGCCTTGGGTGATACTTTACTTATTATCATAATTCATACCTAATGCATGATTATAAATTCATGAATACATGTGTTTCATGATCATAATGTGAAATTAATTCATATATGTCTTTATGATCATGTGGGTTTTTAGGATGATACTTAACCATGGGTAGAATTGCATGAAAATGAAGGTTAAGTACATAAATACCTTTAGGATACATCTCACACTCACCATAGGCTACCTTGATTGAAAACTTAGTATGGGTGAGATGTTAGGATGATACTAATGATCCACTAATGCCTATGACATTTAGATGGTCATTTAAAGTATTAAAATAACAATAATAGACCAATCATGGGGAAGACTCATATTTAATTCATAGACATATTGCCCAAAGATCATGGTTGGATATTCCATATGTTTTCAAAATAATTTCTTACTTTAAAAACTGTGTGTTTATGTTTTGAAACAATCTAAAGAAAAACTAGGTGTTAAAATTGATACAAACATGATCAAAAACCTAGTTGATTTTGAAACTTTTGGATTTTTTGCAAAATCTTGAAAATACAAGTATTTTTCATGAAAAACTATTTAAACTATTTTTCACTAATAAAGGACCTTAGAAGAAATGTGTTCCCCAAATTTCATGATTTTTTGAATTTTGTAGAATTTTTAATGCATTTCTGAAATTCACCCTGAAAATAAAAAAAAATCGAAATCAGAGTGCTAGTCGACAGTAGTTCAACCAATGATCAGAAGTCCAACCAATGATCGATCGATCGATAACATGCCCAGTAACTTCTTTTATCATATTTTAAGGCATGTTTTGGTAATATTGTTTCCTAGATTTGATGCCATGCTTATATAAACTTTGTTTAAATATTTTTGATGGTGTCAAAGGGGGAGAAATATGCATGTTTAAGTAAGGGGAGAATTGCATTTAGGGGGAGTTTCATGTATTAAAAGGGAGAGTTGATAATCATGTTTATTTACATGCTTTCTTACCTTAATATTTTTATCAAATGTTTAACTAACTTAAACGGAATGCCACACATTAAAAAGGGGGAGATTGTTAGGGCAATCAACTCGTGATATGGTTTTGATGTGTGTGACAAAGGGTTTAAGTGTAACGCCCACCGTTCCCGTCCTCCTAACACACATCCTATAGACGGGCGGCGGCGCTACGCGATCATACATTCATGCATATAACAGCGGAAGCATTAAAAAATCTTTACAACTTTTAACTGTAATTACATTAACCCAATCAACCTAACAATTTAATCATGGCAAAAGGTCTTAGCAATTTATTTAACTAAACATGTATTAACCATTTCAAGGTTCATAAAAATAAACATGAGTAACAACCATAGAAAGCATTAACGTCTCCTAACAGTTTACACATAAACTGAGAATCATGCATAAGTCCATATATGAAAAATGATCTCGTCCACCATGCTACTGCCACACACATATTTGCCCCTCCTGCTGCTCCCTTTAATTTTTCCATTCCTTGCCTTGCTCTGCAGTACAAGGGAAAAACGACACTATCAGCACATATGCTGAGTAAGATCCTTTCCTACTCACAAAAGCCATACGACATAAATTACACATAAGATAGTGACACGTTCATTTAACTAACATATAGTCATAGCATGGATGTAACTATTAACATGATCATCAAGAGACATATAGACTTAGCATTCAAAATTCATGAGTAAAGCAATCCGTGACATGATCATCTAGGACATGTATCCCCATGGCATTTTTATCACAATAACATAATATCTCGTAATAACATAGACATGGAATAGTTATATGCAGAATGCTCTTTGAAACCATATACTTTCATAAGTACTTAAACATAATCTCAACATTAGGGTCAGGCATTGTATCCATGACTCGGCCAAGCCCATTTGGCGGTCCATTCGGTGGCCCATTTGGCGACCCCTTGTGGTCGTCGACCGTTGACCGTCGGCACGTCGACCGTTTCATTACCACTAGGCCCGTACTTCGACCTAGGGGCAACTTTGGATACAAGCCATGTATAAAGTAAAATAGCATACATGTTCTTTGACATAACATAAAGAGTGTTCTTGTCCCCACTCTTAGGGAAACATTTCTTAACCAATTCATATTCATAAGCCTTACGTAACCATAGCATAGGGGTGCCTATCGTTCATGAACATAAACAGGTACATCATGATAAAATGAGCAAAACTTAACATATACATTATGATACAATGGTCCTACATAAGCCGTTAACATGGACATAAGGTATGAAATCATGCAAATATATCGTCTAACTAGCATCATATCAATACCATATATATACCTAGCATAACATGGAAAATCATTCGGAATCATGTTCGGAAATATATTTATTTATTTATTTTCTTGTCCTTTTTAATCATCCCGAGCCCAGCACAGCCGACCTACGTTGGACGACACACCCGTGTCATGGCCGAGCGGCACTCCTGCTAGCCGAGAGGTACGCCTGCTAGTAGCGAAGACCTCCAAAGATGAGCGACACGCCTGGCGCCCGAGCGGCATGCTTAGCACCCAGGCAGCACACTTTGTGCTCGAGCTGTTGTTCGACACGCCTACGCCTATCGGGCGACGTTGCGTCTCGACGCCTTAACCTCGTCCTAGGGTCTTAAGCAATATCAAACATGGAACCTCGACTAAGGTTAATCATATGCAATACAGGGAAAAGAAGAACATGAAAAACTCTTTATTGCATAGCACAACATTGGAAAAATGAAAGCCATTCGAGAGAAACCCATGTACTGCAGGTGAGGGAATTCTTACCTTCGATTGCTTTAACTTATATTTGTAAAACCTAATGAGATGCAACCTTCTATCCCACCCTAGCAGCTGCCCTCCAAGGTCGCTTGAATCCCACCTTTCCTTGGATTCGACGGAGAAGACAACCCTAGGAGAGAATTATCCTTGATGTGTGGTTCGGCGGTGGAGGGTTCAATAGAGAGTAGAGAGGTGTCCTCTAGGGTATTAGGGAGGTTAAATTTATAACCATCAAGGCTTAACCTATTCCCTTATAAATTTCCTTAAATTTCTCTCTTTAACAAAATTAATTCCTTCTTCAATTAAATTCGTGACTTCTCCCTAATCATATAAAATTTTTATTGGATTTTTGGAGACTCACCCCTTTTTGTCCGATTTTCTTTTCTTTTATCTTTTCTTTTGTTTCCTTTAAATCCCACGTAAGCCTATTATCATCATGCATAATTATCTTTATTTTCTTTAACCCACATAAGGGCCCCTTTATTATCATGCCTCATTATCTATAAAACTCCTAAGATTTTTCGGGCGTTACAATCCCCCATACCTTATAAAAAGTTCGTCCTCGAACTTAGAATAGTTCTGGGTATCTTCGTTTCATATCATCCTCACGTTCTCAGGTGGCTTCTTCATATTGTTGACTTTGCCACAAAACCTTTACTAAGGGCACTTCTTTATTTCTTAGTCTTTTGACTTCCCGGTCCAGTACTCGGATCGATCGACTTTCGTAACTCAGGTCCTCCTGAATTTGCACTGTCTGTGGCTCAACCATTTGGTCTCTACTAGAAATGCACTTCTTGAGCATCGACACATGGAACACGTTGTGAATAGCCGACATCTCCTGAGGTAGCTCGAGCTCATAAGCTACCTTACCAACTCTTTTCAGGATCGGATATGGTCCTACGTATCGCGGACTTAGCTTCCCTTTCTTCCCGAATCTCATTATTCCTTTCATAGGTGCTACCCAGAGAAATACCAAATCTCCGACATTGAATTCCAAAGGTTTACGTCGCTGATCCACATAGTTTTTCTGCCGGCTTTGAGCAGTTTCTATTCTTTGGCAGATATTCTATATCGCTCGGGTGGTGTCCTCGATGAATTCCATCCGAAGTCCCATCTCTTTCTTCTCACCACCTTTGTACCAACAGATTGGAGACCTACATCTCCTCCCATATAAAGCTTCATAAGGTGTCATTCCGATGGTAGCCTGATAGCTATTGTTGTGTTTAATTCGCTAGACATAAATATCGGCACCACTCCTTTGAAGTCCAGAGGAACAAGCTCGTAACATGTCTTCAAGATTTGGTTCACTCCTTTCGCTTGTCCATCTGCGAGGATGAAAGGCTGCATCAAATGCAACCGTGCCAAGAGCCATATGAACGCATTCCCAAAACTGTGACATGAAGCGACCATCCCTATCTGAAATGATGGTCTTGGGAATACCATGCAGTCTGATGATTTCCTTAGCATATAATTGAGCCAGTTGCTCAATCGAATAGGTCATCTTGATTGCTAGGAAATGGGCTGACTTCGTCAATCTGTCAACGATAACCCATATTGCGTCATATCCGTTCATAGTCCTGGGAAGACTTGAAATAAAGTCCATAGAGATGTCTTCCCATTTCCACTCTGGAATTTGGATCGTGCGTAACTCCTCCGTGCCTCGATGTTCTCGCTTTAACTCACGACAGTCAAAAGTACTAACGTCTGTGCTACATCCCTCTTCATACCTGGACCACCGTAATTTCTCTCGATCTTGATACATTTTGGTGGATCCCGGATGCATAGAATAGGGGGTCCCATGAGCCTCCTCCAATATCTTCTTGCGTAGTTCCGGATCATTAGGGATACATAGACGATCCCTAAGGTATAATATTCCGTTATCAGCGTCACGAAAATCCTCGATTTTTCCTTCCAGGATCTCCTGCTTGATCCTCTGGAGATTTGGATCACTACTTTGTTTTGCCAATATGTCATCGAATAGTGATGGTACTATTGCCATGGTCGAAAGCTGCCCGAAAATAACCTCGATTTCATAGCGTATAATTTCCTTCTCCAGCGGTCGAGACAATACCGATAAGGACATCAGGGTGGCACTGGACTTCCTGCTGAGTGCATCGGCCACTTTGTTTTCCTTGCCAGGATGGTAAAAGATCTCGCAGTCATAGTCCTTCACGAGCTCCAGCTATCTGTGTTGTCTCATATTGAGGTGATTATGAGTGAACAAATACCGCAGACTCCGGTGATCCGTATAAATCTTGCACTGTGCTCCATACAGATAGTGCCTCCATACCTTGAGAGCGAAGACCACAGCTGCTAGCTCTAAATCGTGAGTGGGATAGTTCTTTTCATGTTCCTTGAGTTGCCTAGAGGCATAGGCAATAACTTTACCACTCTGCATAAGTACAACTCCGAGTCCCAATTTGGAGGCATCACTGTACATGTCGAAGCTCTTGTCGTTCTCGTTTGGGAAGAGTAAGGATTGGAGCACTTGTAAATCTCCTCTTCAATTCCGTGAAACTCTTCTCACATTCCTCGCATTCATACTTCTTGTTCTTAGGGTGAGGTAAGTCTGCTAATTAGCGAAGTCTTCTGAATTTCCAGTAATAGCCCGCTAATCCGAGAAAACTCCTCACTTCACTAGCATTCTTTGGCCTGCTCCAGTTACTCACAGCTTCAATCTTTCTTAGGTCTACCATAACTCCTTCTTTGAATATAATATGACCCAGAAAAGATACTTGATCGAGCCAGAATTCACATTTGGAGAACTTGGCATATAGTTGCTTTTCTTGAAGAATCTGTAATACCATCTTCAGGTGTTCGGCATGCTCTTCTTGATTTCTCGAATATATCAATATATCATCGATGAAAATGATTACAAATTTGTTGAGGAATGCCGAGAATACCCGATTCATCAGATTCATGAACATAGTAGGTGCATTCGTCACTCCGAAGGGCATAACTACGACCTCATAATGTCCGTATCTTGTTCGGAAAGTCGTCTTTGGTATATCATCTGGTTTCACTTTCACTTGATGATAGCTAGACCTTAGGTCAATCTTAGAAAAGACGGTGACACCTTTTAACTGGTCGAACAGATCGTCAATCCATGGTAAAGGGTACCTATTCTTGATCGTCACATTATTTAGCGCTCGGTAGTCTATGCACAGGCGCATAGTCCCATCCTTCTTCTTTACGAACAGTACCGGAGCTCCCCATGGAGAGTGAAATACTGTCTCATCGACTCTATTACTATGTCTTCCATATATTACTGTCTCATCGACTCTATTACCACTTCTTCCATATATTACTATCTCATCGACTCTATTACTACGTCTTCCAACCATGCTTAACTTTATATATTATAATAGGGCTAGCATAAGATTATCATTCATATTTATTTATGCATATTTAAACTAAAGGCTAGTATAAGGTTATCATACATATATTCATGCATAGTTAAGCTAAAAGCATTTCTTATCTTACATGAAAGAAATAGAGTAGGCATAGAATTTCTTACTTGGAGCGGCAGGATTTGGAGCTTGATGTGTGTGTAGTGGAAAGGCAGATCTGCTCTGATATTACCACCACGCCTCGCCTTCCCGCCCTAACACACATTCTATAGGACGGGTGGCGCACATTCATGCATATAACAGCGGAAGCATTAAAAAAACTTTACAACTTTTAACTCTAATTACATTAACCCAATCAACCTAACAATTTAATCATGGCAAAAGGTCTTAGCAATTTATTTAACTAAACATGTATTAACCATTTCAAGGTTCATAAAAATAAACATGAGTAACAACCATAGAAAACATTAACGTCTCCTAACAATTTACACATAAACTGAGAATCATGCATAAGTCCGTATATAAAAAATGATCTTGTCCACCATGCCACTGCCACACACATCTTTGCCCCTCCTGCTGCTCCGTTTAATTTTTCCATTCCTTGCCTTGCTCTGCAGTACAAGGGAAAAATGACACTATCAGCACATATGCTGAGTAAGATCCTTTCATACTCACAAAAGCCATACGACATAAATTACACATAAGATAGTGACACGTTCATTTAACAAACATATAGTCATAGAATGGATGTAACTATTAACATGATCATCAAGAGGCATATAGACTTAGCATTCAAAATTCATGAGTAAAGCAATCCGTGACATGATCATCTAGGACATGTATCCCCATGGCATTTTTATCACAATAACATAATATCTCGTAATAACATAGACATGGAATAGTTATATGCAGAATGCTCTTTGAAAACATATACTTTCATAAGTACTTAAACATAATCTCGACATTAGGCCCAGGCATTGTATCCATGACTCGCCCCAGCCCATTTGGCGATCCATTCGGCGGCCCATTTGGCAACCCCTTGTGGTCGTCGACCGTCGACCGTCGACCGTCGACATGTCGACTGTGTCATTACCACTAGGCCCGTACTTCGATCTAGGGGCAACTTTGGATACAAGCCATGCATAAAGTAAAATAGCATACATGTTCTTTGACATAACATAAAGAGTGTATTTGTCCCCACTCTTAGGGAAACATTTCTTAACCAATTCATATTCATAAGCCTTACGTAACCATAGCATAGGGGTGCCTATCGTTCATGAACATAAACAGGTACATCATGATAAAATGAGCAAAACTTAACATATACATTATGATACAATGGTCCTACATCAGCCGTTAACATGGACATAAGGTATGAAATCATGCAAATATATCGTCTAACTAGCATCATATCAATACCATATATATACCTAGCATAACATGGAAAATCATTCGGAATCATGTTCGGAAATATATATATTTTATTTATTTATTTATTTTCTTGTCCTTTTTAATCTTCCCGAGCCCAGTACAGTCGACCTCCGTTGGACGACACACCCGTGTCATGGCCGAGCGGCACACCTGCTAGCTGAGAGGTACGCCTGCTAGCCGAGCAACACCTCCAGTGGTCGAGCGACACGCCTGGCGCCCGAGCGGCATGCTTTGCGCCCGAGTTGTTTGACCCCGACACGCCTGTGTCAGGGTGACATAGGCGTGTCCCGCGCTGCTCACCCCGACACGCCTGTGTCGGGGTGAAAGAGCGGCGTGTTGGCCTCTGTACGTGTTCTGCTTAACAAAATTTATACGAACCTCATCCTAGGGTCTTAAGCAATATTAAACTTGGAACCTCTACTAAGGTTAATCATATGCAATACAGGCAAAAGAAGAACATGAAAAACTCTTTATTGCATAACACAACATTGGAAACATGAAATCCATTCGAGAGAAACCCATGTACTGCAGGTGAGGGAATTCTTACCTTCGATTGCTTTAACTTATATTTGTAAAACCTAATGAGATGCAACCTTCTATCCCGCCCTAGCAGCTGTCCTCCAAGGTCTCTTGAATCCCACCTTTCCTTGGATTCGGCGGAGAAGACAACCCTAGGAGAGAATTCTCCTTGATGTGTGGTTCGGCGGTGGAGGGATCAAGAGAGAGTAGAGAGGTGTCCTCTAGGGTATTAGGGAGGTTAAATTTATAACCATCAAGGCTTAACCTATTCCCTTATAAATTTCCTTAAATTTCTCTCTTTAACAGAATTAATTCCTTCTTCTATTAAATTCGTGACTTCTCCCTAATCATATAAAATTTTTATTGGATTTTTGGTGACTCACCCCTTTTTGTCCGATTTTCTTTTCTTTTTTCTTTTCTTTTATTTCCTTTAAATCCCACGTAAGCCTATTATCATTATGCATAATTATCTTTATTTTCTTTAACCCACATAAGGGCCCCTTTATTATCATGCTTCATTATCTATAAAACTCCTAAGATTTTTTAGGCGTTACATTAAGTTAGGATGTTTGGATTTGATATGTGCGTTGGATTCTTACAGGACTTAGTAATTCGCATATGGAGCATTGGCGAGTTTCACCTCTCATGACTCGGTCCTTGAGTCGGTGAAGGATGACTTTGTAGAAGCCGTGCGCTTGAAGCATCTGAGGGACCGTCAGACGAGGAGATTGGAGTGAAGCCGGAGGAAGTAGACTTCAGGGCGAGACGCGAAGGATAGCGCTGTAGAGCCGTGCGCTTGGCGCATCCGAGGGACGTGGCCGGACGAAGACAACTTCAAAGGCGAGGGACTCCTAGGGATGAGAGTGAGCGAATGTAACCCGGGAATGGGTAGTGCGCTTAGGTAGAACTTTGCCAATTGGCTAAGTGTCAGATGATATTTCCCGACACCAGTCGACTGCCATGTAATGGTAGTCGACTACTCTAAGTCGACTGGTACTCGACTAGTGTTCGAGTCCGGTTCATGTGCCAACAATCGATTGCCATGGATTGATAGTAGACTGAGAGACCACCAGTTAACTGATGAAGACATCAGTCGATTGGTCGCAAGGGTTTTGGGCATAGAAATGAGTGTTCGCTTCCGGCACTCGACTGATACTCCATCAGTCGACTGATGGTAAGATCAGTCGACTGATGTGGGAGCTGTTGGATGGAATCCAACGTGGAAGAAGCCATTATTGGGCAACGACTACCGGATCAGTCGACTGATCGGGGCATCAGTCGACTGGTCCTGTGTCAACGGGAAGAAACCCTCTTCTTCTATAAAAAGAATGGGTGAGGGCATTTGGGAGCCAAATGCTTCAACTCATAACTTCTCCCAAAGTTCCCTAAAGGATTTCCATCCTCTTACTTGAGTTTATTTACATCACAATTGTAAGAGGAGTGATTCTTGTGTAAAGAGGTTACCTCCACCTAGCTTGGTGCAAAGGAGAGAATAGTGAAAGCTTGAGGCGTGATTCACCTTGGACGAATTGGACCGTGGATTAGCGGCGAGACCGTGAACCACATTACATTGTGGTGTTAGCGTTTGTGTTTTTATTCTTCCTTTTCTTTGTCTTTAATTGTTTGTATTAGTATATTCCGCTTACGCTAATAGTGATTGTAGACGAGCAACGAATGAACGACTTCCACCGTCTACGTTAAAGGCTATTCACCCCCCTCTAGGCGGCCACCATCGACCCTACATATAGAGGGGAGCCCTAGGATTGACCTAAGAGTGTGCATGACCATGAAGGTGATTTTGAGAGAATGACACTCCTTATGCTTTGTAAGGAAAAAATCTGACAACCCTTAGGCTCCTCGACCCTGATCGTACCACCATCACTACACGTGCCAACTGACAATTAGACCTGATAATGGAATCCCCTCCACATGAGGGACCACCCACATCGGCGCCCATCTCTCGCCCTTTACACCACTCTCTCTCCAGTCCACATATGCATAGGAGCCCACCTAGTCCACGACGAAATGAGCCTGCACCTGCACCACCACCTTTTTCCACTTTTGAGCAGGATGCAGGTACGTCAGCCTATGACTTCTCGGAGTTTCGACCGTGTCTCGACAACATATACGCCGAGCAGCAGACGCAGAGGCAGGGATGGGAGGAGCAGAGCGCCTACATGAAGGCGGAGTTCTAGGGTTTCCGGGAGCACTTCCAGCGGGCTGAGGAGTTCTACGACGAGGCCCGCATCTACTTCCAGGAGGAGGCTGCTCGTTGCCAGGATGAGGCCGCCTATCTCCAGGAGATGCGGCAACACATGCATGCCCAACAGGCACAGTGAGCTAGGGAGGAGGAGCACCGAACAGGCGTGATAACTACCATTTTGTCGAGTTATTTTGGTCCTTAGTATCACTGTTTTAATCCTCTCATGTGTGTAATTGTTGATTATTATCATGTTTTATGAGTTGGATTTATTTTTGGACCTTATTGTAAATTCTCCTAAATTCTGGACTTATATGCAAATTGTGTCTTTATTTGTAGGAGATCGAGATGAGTCAATGGATTAGACTCGAGTTGGATCAAATATGGCTTCATCTAGGGCTGGAGGATATTTTAAGCTGGATCAATCTGGACTTTTCATCGTGATCGAGGGCAATTTAATCGAGATCAGATCTGAGCAATATGGACCATCCGATGAAAGCGGCTTGATTCTGAGCCATCTACCCAGATCTGGAGAGATCCGGTCTGTACATATTGATTTGTACATCTGAGCCCTTCATCCAGATTTGACCGATCATAATTATCCCTTCAAATGGATCAGATCCATCCATTCAAAATCGGAGGAATCACAGCCGTTGGATCACAACCTTCTTAATGGATTAATCAACTTAATCAAAACCTAGCTTTATTGGACGACAGAGATTGAAGGGGCTGAGATCGGACGGCCAAGAAAAAGAGCTTAATAAACCAACATCTCCGCCTGAAAGAGGTAGCCGGCATTTCACAACCATTTCTGCCCGCACGCGACGCCTCCGCCTTCTACCGCCGCCGCACTCACTGCCTTCCTCGCCGGTCGCCGGAGAGGAAGGGGATCACCTCCTTCTCCGGTGACCGGTGGTAGCCCTCTATCATCTCCTCACTCCGACAGCTCCGGCAGCCATCCGTTTCTTCACCAAGCTCTGCCGTCGTCGTCTTCACCACCACATCCGACCAGAAGCCCCAAAGCTCCGACCATCCACTACCGGTAGCTCACTCAGCCATCTTCATTCGCCCACAGCTTCTCCACACCGCCGACAGCTCACCATCACCATTCACAGTGCCGACAGTTTTTTTTTTGCAGCTTCTCCATCGTTGGCCAGCACCTATTTCAGCTTCCAATTAGCATTTCTAGCAGCTCTTCCAGCTCCAATTTCATTTCCAGCCAGCGGTGTTTTGGATTGTTTCATTAATTTGATGAATGCTTGTAATCAAATTTACTTCCATTTGAATTGTTTCATGCAGTTCGATTAAATGTCTCTTTGGATAATTAGGTCGTAGTTAGTTAGATTAGATTTAGTTTCATGCTTTACTTTAATTGCTTTCTTTGTTTCATGTTCATGCCTTAGATTTTGTTGATGCATAGCTTATTCCATTAGGTTGTTAATTAAATCTGTTCTTCCCTTGAGCCTTAGCAGCCGCCCTTACCTTGCGTCCATCCATTTTCTTCCACGGATTCGAGGAGGAACCGTTTCATCGAGAGAATTCGCCGACGTCCTCCATCTCACAACTCATCCACCTTCTCTTTGTTGGTGCAGGGGCACCAGATAATCGAACCTGTGTTTTGATTATGACAAAGACACAAAGTTAAGTTTACATCATTATCTCACGAGCTAAATCGAGTGTGCAGAAAAGTACTAAAGCTGGAGCTGAAGGCTAGGGACACCCGGAGGAAGCCGCGGTGGTCGGGCGACACTCGAGTGACTTCGGAGGGAGCCGAAGGAATCGAGTGGAAGGCCTGAAGCAAGAGCTACAAAGTAAGTATCGAGGTAAGCTCGTGTGAGTGAGAGATGGTAAGGTCGTGTCCTCTGTACGGGGATGACCGTAGGCAGTAATCCAACTAAGGCTTCATGTGGAAGGTCTAGGTCGAGATCGGACGGTTAGAAACCGTCGCATTTACCATTTTCCGTGCTAACCTCTTACTGCAGGGAAGTGCTCAAGTTGACAATCGACTACTGGACATTGGGCAATCGACTGATGCTCATCAGTTGACTGATGGGAGACATCAGTCAATTGATGGCGACGAATCAGCCTTTGTGCTAGGTTAAAACGAATAAGGTTTGACGCGACCACTTCGCGATAAAATTTGGTACAACTTCGTGATTTGTTCCAAAAGATGAGGAGACATATTCAGAGGTCAAACTCTATAAAATGAGAGGAGGATTCCAACTCCAAAGATTATCAAGATTATTCTCAAGTGCTCCTACAATGCCAAAGCTCCAACACCGTCATAACGCCGACGCGACGACAAGTTCTGATCCTCTTTGTCGACAGCAGCAACAAGTAACATATTTTGTTATTGTATTCTTTGTTTTTATTCGTAATGAGGTGAGGTAGGCTTGTTGCCTCATCCTCATACTTTCGATTTTGTGATCGTTGTCTCCTACCTCCAACGAGGAGGAGACGTTATAGTGTTTTGCCCTCCGTATGCAGTCTAGGACCATTAGGGCCTTGGAGTAGCAACCGCTGGATTGTGAACCAAGTAAAAATAAACGTGTCTTTTTATTTTTCCGCTGTGCTTACTCGTGTATCGAACGAACGAATGAAAAGATTTACGCTCGTTATTCACCCCCCCTCTAGCGATGCTTCTCAATCCAACAATTGGTATCAGAGCGGAAACACTAAGATTTGGTGAAACCACCAATATAGTACTTTTTGGTTTTCTTTTCATATTTTTTGAGTCGCATTTTTTTTGGTTTTTTTCCTCCTGCACTACTAATCCAAGACGAAGTCTTGGTACGCTTCTTTTGGTTGTGTGTTTGCAAGTATTCTCTTTTGGAGTAGTCGACGGTAAAACTGCCATAACGTTTCGCACAAGTGGACTCACAAAATGATCTACCTACCAAATCGAAGCTCTCTGAGAGATCTACATTTCTTACCAGGGTTTACCCTCATAACAAGCTGTTTCCAGCTCCAAAAACCAACGTTTAGTACCATTTCGGGGACATCGAAGGTCGAAAGTTATTAATTTTTTTTAGTTTCTTATTATTCTCATTTATTTCTATTTATTTCCTATTATTTCCCGCACTACTAATCCAAGAGCAAGTCTTGGAATTCTCTTTAATTTTTTTTCGTGTTTTGCAAGATACTTAATGACTCACATTGAGGGGTATAACACCACCCGACCTCCATTCTTTAATGGAAATGATTTCCGTTATTGGAAAGGTTGGATGGAGTGTTTCTTAAAAACACAAGTCGAAACTTGGATAATAATCCAAACCGGCTTTGGTCTATCCACCAATGATCAAGGGGAGCCCTTGGACTTTAACAAGTGGACAAATGCAACCAAGAGGCAAATCGAAGCCGATGCAAGAGCAACCCGAATATTGCAATGCGGCTTGTCCAAGGATGAACTCAACCGCATCGGACCATTTATTAGCGCCAAGGACCTGTGGAACAAATTAATCGAGCTACACGAAGGAACGTCCGATGCTAAGGTATGTAAACGTGACCTTCATTTCAATAAGTTGTATAACCTTAAGATGCAGGAACACGAGACGACGACGCAACTACACACCCACGTCCAGGACATTGTCAACGGCTTGCACACCATCGGACAGAAGGTTGAAAACCGCGACCTCCTAAGGTACGTTCTTAATTCATTTCCTAGGACTACCTTGTGGGCATCCATGGTCGATGCCTACAAGATCTCTAAGGACCTTTCGAAGCTTAGGTTAGACGAATTATTTTCCGAGTTTGAACTTCACGAGAAGACTAACATGGTCCGGGCCGAGAGAGGTATTGCTCTACTTGCAGGACAAAGAAGAAAGCCATCTACCAGGCAAGAAGATGGACTCGAACCCGAAGACGAATCAGAGTCCAAATCCGAAGAGGTGGAGGCAATAGTGAACATAGTGCGGAAGATCGTTCGGAGGGAAAGGAGGCTACTAAAGAACTAAAAGAGGGAACAATTCAAGTCAAATCAAAAGAAGGCTTTCCATGCAACTTCGACAACAAAGAAGACATAGCTTACATGACAAAACCGGAGGAGTCCGAGTCAGAATCCGAAGTTGAGTCCAACTACAACTCCGACTCCGACCCCGAAGACTACTTCGAGAGGAAACTCAAAGCCGGACCAAAAGGGAAAGTCAAGGTTAGCCGCTCTTCAATTAGTACACTTTACCTTACAATTAAAATGATTACTAGGAAATTAACTAAGTCTGAGTCTAGGGTTGAGTCGTTACTTGAGGAGGTTGAAACCCTCAAGCAAGAGGCTACTCTAACCTCTTCAACTAGTCAAGTTCAAGAGGGAAACTCAACCCAAGTTGAAAAACTTGAGGAGGAGAATTCTCTCTTGAAAGACCGAGTTCAAGAGGTCGAGGCTAGGTTGGAAAGGTTCACGTTACGATCTAAGAATCTTAACCGACTACTTGGAACCCAAAGAGCCATGTACAACAAAGCCGGACTCGGGTTTAGTCCAAAGACTACGAATAGATCATATATGTCTATCATAAATCGTAGTCATCAAAGAGTCCAAGCATGGGTCCCAAAGGTTTTATTGAACTCACATATAAGGACTAATAAGTTTTGGATTCCCCAGGATTAAGTTAATTATTTGAATAGACCATATTGGTTCAATGGTCCAGGGGGAGCTAACACTAAAATAGTATACCCGCTTACTTAGCAAAACCATTACATATTTTATTTTAATTTTTAGAATGGCTAGATAGGAAAAATAGTTAGTCAACTCTTGATAACATAGTATCAGGACGCGGCAAGATGATAGAACGTTAGGGAAACAAAGTATCATGTATTTGATCTCTTCCAGCTCCAATTTCATTTCCAGCCAGCAGTGTTTTGATTTTTCGTTAATTTGATGAATGCTTGTGATCAAATTTACTTCCATGTTTGAATTGAACGTATTTAGGTTAACTTGTTTCATGCACATGTATTGTTCGGTTAAATGTCTCTTTGGATAATTAGGTCGTAGTTAGTTAGATTAGATTTAGTTTCATGCTTTACTTTAATTGCTTTCTTTACTTCATGTTCATGCCTTAGATTTTGTTGATGCATAGCTTATTCCATTAGGTTGTTATTTAAATCTGTTCTTCCCTTGAGCCTTAGCAGTCGCCCTCACCTTGTGTCCATTCATTTTCCTCCACGGATTCGAGCAGGAGTCGCTTCATCGAGAGAATTCACCGACGTCCTCCATCTCACAACTCATCCACCTTCTCTTTCGAATTCAAGGAGGAGTCCGCCCCGACAATACTTCTTCGAGCTCAACCGGATCCGCGAGAGTTCGGAGTATCCATCAAACTACTGGATTCAGAATTTTGTACCATCCCACATCCACTGCCATTTGCGGAGTCTCGATCGAGCTTCGTTGGACATAGCCGGAGGAACTTGGTCATTAACCGGGCCTATCTTGGGTTGATCAGATTAGTTCCTTTTCCAGTTTTTATTGTTTTAATTCCTGTATTGTTAGATTTAGTTGTGGCATGTTAGTTTAGAGTTTTAATTACCTTGCAACTGTAGGTTAGATCTTAAATCCCAAACCCCCATCTTCATTAGAAAACCCAAAGCAATAATTAGAAATCATAAATTTACTATTCTGTTGATTACACTCGTTGGGAAATGATCTGGGCCATTCACTATGCTATATTAGTGTAGTTAGGGGGTTCGGTAATTAATTTGAAACGGTACCACAACGACATAAATACCATGCACATCCTGCATCTACCAGCTCTCAGATCGACAACATGTACATGTGGCATCAGTGGCTCAGTAGCAGGTTCTCCCAGGATCCCGAGATGCCGAGGCTCCCATACTTTCCACCTCGTCCACCATACTAGAGGTATACTTTCATTTAAATTTGGGGGGGGGGCCCAAAATTTTATTTTGTTTCTAGCATTAGTTTCTTTCCTGGTATTTGCATTATTATTAGCATTCATTTATTCATGCATAGGTTATTGAATTTCTTTCAACACTTAGTTTTTGTTATTTGTAAAGCTGCCTCAGTAGTGTTTTTAAAAGACTTCTTCATGAGTTGTTTCCATGAGTAGTGTAACTTCATTTATCTCGTGGTATTTTATTTTATTTGCTCTAATGAATGTGCTAGACTTACATTGGTTAGTTTTTATTTTTGCACACACATGTCGAACATTCTGAAAGAGAGAGTCTAGTACATACCTAGTATGATTCATCTTAGTAGTCTAGTATTTTAGAATCCATAGGTGACCCTAAGACTAACATTTTTGTTATTGGAGATGCTTGGATTGTGTAAGCCCATTCGGAAAAATCAAAATCCCGGTGAGCCGAAGAATAAAAGAGGGAAAGGAAAAGAAAAGAGAAAGAAATAAAAAAGAAAAAAAAAAGAGAGAAAATATTATGAGGGATAAAAAAAATTATTGTCGTGGGTGGAAATGGCTAGGTGTCCCTTTGAGTCCGAGTTAGGTTACTGGGGAAACACCTACCAATTTCTCTCAATACCGAGCACACCTTTGAGACTTTTTGCTAGATCTAGGGAATGACCCTCGCTTTGGGCAGGTAAGTGCCTAAGAGATGGAGACCTTAGGAAAACTATAGGATGACGACTTAACTTACCAAGGAATGAGTATCCCCTAAGAATGATTCGCTTAGCACAAGCACGAGGAGATAACCTAGTGAATTTCTAGAACATATTTATTTTGCTTTGATTGCAAATACCACTTGATAAATTTAGTTAACATGCTAAGTATGGAACAATATATTTTTAAAATTTTATGACACTGAGGTTTGCTTGAGGACAAGCAAAGAGTTAAGTCTGGGGGAAGTGATATGAGAAAAACATATAGGGTTTTAGGAGTAGTTTTCGCTCACATTTCATTACATTATATGTTATTTTCATGCATATGTCACTCTATTTTGCATGCATTTTCTATTTTCTGGTTCGGAGGTCTGCTCTTTGTACTTTTGTGTGCAGGATAATATTTTGGGGGAAAAAGGCACACTTTGTAGCAAAAGAAGGATATTTTGCAGCTAGACGCAGAATGGGACACGACCAGGGCATGTGGCTACACACGGTCGTGTCCAATGGGCAGATTAGCCACCCCAGGGCTGCACATGGCCTGGCCATGTGGAAACACACGACCGTGTAGCAGCCTTGCAGATTGATACTACTAGGGCTTTTTTCAGATTTTGCAATGGTTCGAGGTGATGCCTATATAAGGATGGCTCCGCCCAAACCCTAGGAGAAGCCACGATGGCTGGGACGACACATCGAAACCCTAAAAAGCTTTGAGAACTCGCAACGGGGAGGAAGAACGTCGCCGGAGGTCCACGTTCTGCACTTCAATGCCGGAGAAGAGGCTACATAGGCATTGTAATTCCTTGTTCTTGCACTTTATTTCTGATATATTCGTACATGTACATGCCGTGTGATTCTCTTCCTTATTATATGGAGTAGTTCCTTCGATTCTAGGATTAGGGAGTAGCTTGTGTGCATATGACATGTTGGTTCAAATTAAATTCTATTTTTGAGTTTGAATTTATAATTGAAAATTGTTTATGCCCATATCTATGCGTATTTGGTTTTATACCTGCTGTGCTTAGGCGATACGATGGTTGACAACCCTCGTATCTAAGATTTAGTGGATTTCATACAAGAAACCTAGGGGTAAACCTGATCTCCTGTAACCATGGGTAGAAGTATGCGATGGAACCAGAAACGGTTCGTCACAGGGATTGATTTGGCATCCTCGTACCATCTATCCCGTCCGTGTAAGGCAGAGGTAGCTCCCGGTAGATGCGGTGGCTCATCGGGAGAGTGTATGATGTCCCTTCCATAAAACCATAGGTAGATGTTTAGACAACGCCCAGTTGACAGCATGTTTTGTGACACACAAGCGAAATCGAAGTCCTAGAATCCCTTTTAAAAATCTCGGCACGCTCCTTTCTTCCTCCGTGTGACACCGTATTAGAGTTTAGTTCATCGACAACCCTCGCAATCGAAACCTTCTTTATTTTACTTTCCAACAATTTCATCCACTGAATAAATTGGTATTCAAATCCCAATCCCTATGGGATCGATAATCTTTTATTACTTGACGATATCCATGCACTTGCGAGCGTTAAGCATGAGCGTGCGCTTCGAGTCCTCGACAGCCTCCATTGCAAGATTTGGGGAAGCGTTCGCATGCATCATATCCCCGAAAACTCGACCATATGTCGACTGATCTCTAGCTCAATCGACTGCTCAGGCCATCAGTCGATTGCCCAATGCTGGTAGTCGACTGCTAGGACATTTTCTGCAGTCGAACATCAGTCGACTCACATCAGTCGATTGACCATAGTCCCAGTTATTGGTGCAATCGACCCAGGTCACAATTGACCGGACTCGAGTTTGACTCGAGTAAGTGTTTTGATGTTTGACATTGATGTCTAACATGTGTTGGGGAGATTGCTGATGCAATCGACCCAGGTTAGTATTTGATGTTTGACGATGGTTTGACCATTGTCATGGGAAAAGTCCAAGTCTTGAGTACTTGGCATGTAAAGTCCAAGTATGAGTCTTGGCAAGGGAAAGTCTAACATGGGTTGGCAAAGGAAAGTCCAAGCATGGGTCTTGGCATGGAAAGTCCAACATGGGTTGGCAAGGGAAAGTCCAAGCTTGAGTTTTGGCATTTGGAAAGTCCAAGGGGAATATTGGCGGCGTAAAGTTCAAGTGGGAGTCTTGGCAGCATAAGTCCAATAGTTGGCGGCATAAAATCCAAGCGGGAGTCTTGGCAGCATAAGTCCAATATGCCTTGGCGGTGTAGACACTGTTAGCATGACAATAACCGATGGAAGCATCTGAAGGCTAGCGTATGGATGAACAAGTCATAGATGACTTGGAGAGATTCGATTGGCGTGAGATAGATGAAGGTGGCTAGAAGGCTTAGGTCTAGGCTAAGGGTGGTCTAGCAAGTATAGTGGCACCATACTTAGGTTAAAACCTCATGTTTGAGGTGTATCAGTCGACTGGGACCAAGGGTCAGTCGACTGGTGTGAGTCAACTAGGGTTTGACTATGGTAAGTGCCCTGGAAGTCGACTGATGGCCTAAGCAGTCGACTAATCTTGTGATCATTCGATTGGTGGCTGGGATTTCGGGCACAGAAGGTTCTCCAGTCGAGTGATCACATCGACCACTCGACTGATTGAGCCATCAATCAATTGATGGGTATGGTCAGTCGACTGATGGTTTATCCGTTGGATTTTTCCAGCGTGGATCTAGTCGTTGTCTCACGATAACAGTGGCATTAGTCGACTGATGGTCCCGAGCAATCGACTGATAGGCAAAAATTAGCCAGAGTTGTAGGTTTAAAAGGAGCACGAAGGGAAGGTTTTGCCATTGGTTTTCTTGGACAATTTGGAGTGATTTTCTGTTGCAAATCAGGGTCTTCAAGGCTAGTCCAAGACAATCAACAAGCAAGCTTCCAAAAGATCGTTGAACAAGCAAGCTTCCAAAAGATTGTTGTAAAGTGTTCTTGGCTTTCTTTTGTTGTATTCATTTTTATTTGCTTGTTGTTTACTTGTATTACTGTTGTAATATCTTGTAAGAGGTTTCTTCACCTCCGGATTGTTCCGAGAAGAAGTTTATTGGATTAGTGGTGTGTGGTCGCATTTCTAGAGCTCGTTTGAGCTCAATCCATGGAGTAGGAACCATTCGGTTCTGAAACACGTTATATGATTGTGTTTGCGTGTTTGTATTTCATTATTGCTTTATTTTCGCTGCGCACTAATCATTTATAGCAAGCACGATCGAGTTCCAATCAAGTGATGACGCTATTCACCCCCCTCTAGCGGGTGCAACGTTCCTAACAATTGGTATCAGAGCTCGGGGCTCTTCTACGGACTAACTGCCGGAGCAAAACCGCTAGAGGAAGAAGATGAAGTTTGAAGAAACACTTGGATGAGATATCAACACACCAGTCCCTTATGTGATATATGGATGAGAAGGCTTCAACTCATGGAAGAGAAGAACCGAAGACTTCATCACGATGAGGGATTTTGAAGAATGGTTTATTTTGATGGAAGGATTTGAATATCCAAGAGGACTAAAGGGAGGATTCCTCAAGAGGAAGAGATGGAGTGAGGAACAACTCCAAAGATTCGAGAAAAACACAAAGGTAATAAAATTATTGGTTGATTTGATTCCTAATGACATTGTGTGTATGTTAGGTAATTACATAGATGCCAAGGAGCTTTGGAGTGATTTGGCTAAGCTTCATGAAAATCAATCACTGGTTCAAGAAGAAGAAGAGGAGTGCTCATCCTCTCAAGCTCAAGAAGAAGCAAACACATCTTCATCCCAAGAGCTTGAGGATTCGGAGGTTGATAGGGAATCAACATCCGGATCGAAAGAGGAAGAAGAGATGGAATGTTGGTGAAATCGGCCTAGGTCACGATTGACCAGGACTCGAGCTTGACTCGAGAGATGTTTTGATGTTCGACAAAAACATATGACAATGTGATTGTCATGGGAAAGTCCAAGTCTTGGTTACTTGACATGGAAAGTCCAAGTGGGAAACTTGGCATTTGGGAAAGTCCAAGCATGTGTCTTGGCAATGGAAAGTCCAACATGGGTTGGCAAGGGAAGTCCAAGCATGAGTCTTGGCATGGAAAGTCCAACATGGGTTGGCAAGGGAAAGTCCAAGCATGGGTCTTGGCATGGAAAGTCCAACATGGGTTGGCAAGGGAAAGTCCAAGCTTGAGTCTTGGCATTTGAGAAGTCCAAGGGGTTTGATATTGGCATTGTAAAGTCCAAGCGGGAGTCTTGGCAACATAAGTCTAATGGTTGGTGGCATAAAGTCCAAGCGGAGTCTTGGCAGCGTAAGTCTAATGTGCCTTGGCAGTGTAGACACCGATAGCATGACATAGCCAATGGAAGAACCTGAAGGCTAGCGCAATGGATGGACAAGTCATGGATGACTTGGAGGGATCTGAGAGGCATGAGGCTGATGGAGGTGACTAGAAGGCTTAGGTCTAGGCTAAGGGTGGTCTAGCAAGTATGGGGGAACCATACTTGGGTTAAAACCTCATGTTTGAGGTGTGCCAGTCAACTGGTGTCATGTGACAGTTGACTGGTGTAAGTCAACTAGGGTTTCACTGCGGGAATTGGCCCAAAAGTTGACTGCCAGAGGTAGGCAAGCTTGTGGAGGAGGAAATCAATAGCGTTTCTTGAGGGCTTTTAGGGCGATTTGCTATTGCAAATCAGGGTCTTCAAGTGAAATTCAAGCAACCAAAGATCAAGCATTCAAAAGAGAAATTGTAAAGTAGTTTTCTTTACTTGCATTGTATTTCATTATTGTAATTGCTTGTATATATTTCTTATTGTTGTAAGAATATTTGTACGAGGTTTCTCCGCCTCCAACTTGTGTAGAGAAGGAGTATTTGTGATTAGTGATTGCGTGTGCATCACTAGAGCTCTTTAGAGCTCGATTCGTGGAGTAGGAACCATTCGGTTCCAAACCACGTTAAATACTTGTGTAATTGTGTTTATCATATTTTGTTATTGCTATTTTTTTTATTTCCACTGCGCTAACGAGATTTATAGACGAACGCGATCGAATTTCATCACGTACTAGCTCGACGCTATTCACCCCCCTCTAGCAGTCAATATTTCCCCTACATGGAAGAAGCCTCCACCTCTAGGATTGAAGGGGAGGAAGTTAGATCATCCTCCATGCCGGATCAAGAGGTAGCCTCAACATCCAAGAAAGATGAAGAAGAACTAACTCCGGCACCAACCACCACCCTAGGTAACTCAAGTAATGTAGTTTTGAATAAAAATCATATAATTTGCTTTGAGTGTAGGGAGTCTGGGCACTACAAGAGTAAATTCCCGAAAAGAGTAAAGAAAGCTCCTCCGGCACCAAAAGTCAAGGATGCTGGTGTCCCCACAAAGAAGAGCAAGGAGCACGTGGTGTGCTTCAAATGCCGACAACTGGGACACTATAGGAGCCAATGCCCTTGGAGAAAGGAAGGAGCATCACATGTAGGGGAAGCCTCTAAGTCTAACCCTGAGGTAAAATTTATTAATGCACCTTCTTTGATTAATAGGAAAAAGCATGCTAGAAATTTTATTGCTATTGCTCATGAGCAAAAGCATGCTAGAAATAGATTTTATTGTCTAGGTGCAAAATCATATCATATTTCAAATAAGGAGAAACTTTGGAATAATGTCCCTAAAACAATGATACCTAGGGAATCTATTAGGAAAATAGAGAACCATCTAGGCCTTAATGGTAAGAAAGATCGACATATGCCTAGAATGAACCAATCGAGTCAAAGAAATAATGGGCCCACAAAGATTGAAAAAATTAGAGCTAGAAAATCAAGCCTTGAGGTAAAGGCTTGAGAAATTAGAGAAGACCCTTAGGATTATGCAAAACCAAATAAAAGGGTCAAATGGTGAAAGTCAAGGGTTTAGATCTAAGAGTCAACACCTAGAGTCTAGGAGGCAAGGCTCATCTATGGGAAATAAAGGCTTGAGCCACAAGCCTAAGTCCAAGGTAGATAAGCCTACCTACCATAATGTTCCATTTGACTATGGAACTAAACCTAGGTCTAGGAATATCAAGGTCACAAGGGAAGTCATCCCTAGAGTTGACCATGGTGTGTGCCTAGTGGCTAGGGTTTCAAGGAAACCTAGGGAAGCCACTAAGAAGGTTACAAGGGGAGTCACCCCTAGAGTTAACCTAGGCAAAACCACAATGACCAAGGCTAACAAGCCTAGAAGGGTCATTGGGAAGGTATCTAGGGAGGTTATCCCTAAGGAATACCTAATTAACCCAAGGAGCTCAAATAGGTTTTGGGTTCCTAGGAGCATGATTGATTCACGCTAAATGGATTAGGTTGTGCCAACTTTAAATGGATGGGTAGTTAACCTAACCATGGTAAAGGTGACACTTTAGGTCATTTTCAAGTTTATTGTTACCTTGAAAATGTGTTTTGATCTTAAATCCTAAAGGTTTTTAGGATGTGCCAATAGTATTTAAGAAGTTTAAAAAATCAATCAAATTGGCACAATTTAGGTTTAGAGGTCTTAGTGTGCCACTTTGGGTTTTTGGCACACTTTGGGAAATAAGTAATAATATGGCAAAATGGACAAAATAATATCAAATGACAACAAATACTAAAATTTAGGTATTATATACCTTATATTTTATTTTCCATATAACATGCCATGAAATCATATCTACTTTCAATCATTTAATATGTCATGATCATGCTTAGGATTTAGGTTTTAATGTCATGTATGCTTAGATTTCATCATATGCCATCACATCATGATCATTGGCCATGCTTAATTATGTTATCATTTATGCCATGATCATTCATGCATTTAATTTGATTAAAATTGATTTAAGGACTATGGCATGACTTGAAGTCTCATGTATAAGAGAATCAAATAGAGTTGCCTAGAAATGCATGAAACCTTAGGTTAGGAAGAACAAAAACCCACATCTCACATTAAACTAACTTATGTGTGGTTTTATACACCTTAGATACATGTGAGATGCTAGGAAATAAGTTAAGTTCATGTGCTTACTTAGTACATCATAATGAACTTAGAACTCATTAAATAGTAAAGAGGGATAATGAGGAAAGCTAATGTGCAAGTCATGTGCATTGAACCCATAGATCATGGTCCAATATAATATTTTAAAATCATTTTAAAATAGATCATCCGACGCTTGGATCCACACGGCCGTGTGGCACTGTGTGATTCCACATGAGTCGGTTATTTTCTAGGTTTCGAGGAGATCCAGGCTGATGTCTATATAAAAAAGGCTACGTGTAAACCCTAGGGAGGAGGCACGATGGCTGGGACGACACTTCGATGCCCTAAAAAGCATCGAGAACTCATAATGGGGAGGAAGGTAGCCGCCGGAGATCCAAGTTCTGCACTTCGACGCCGGAGAGAAGAGCCACATTGCATTGTAATTTCTGTTCTTTGCATAATATTCATTCTTTATACGAATATGATCGTGCATTGTGTTTCTCCTCTCATATTTATGGAGTAGATTCTTTGATTCTAGGATTAGGGAGTAGTTTGTGTGCGTAGAACATGTTATATAAATTAAATTTTATTCTTGAGTTTGTATTTGCAATTGATATTAGTTTAGACCGATATCTATGTGTTTTGGTTTTCTATCTACTGTGCTAGCCGATACGAGGGGTGACAACCCTCATATCTAAGATTTAGGAGAATTAAGGAGGAACCTAGGGGTTAGCCTCATCTCCTATAACTGTGGATAGAAGGATGCGATAGAGTAGGAAATGCATCCCATTTTTGACTTGTCGCAGGGATCGATTCGACATCCTCGTACCGACTATCCTGTCCTAAAGCCAGGGGTCGACCTGGTATGGAAGAGGTAGCTTTTGATAGATGCGAAGGCTCATTGGTGGAGTGTATGATGTCCTTTCCACAAAACCATAGTTAAACGTTTAGACAACACCCAATTGATAGCATGTTTTGCGACACACAAGCGAAATCGAAATCCTAGAATTCCTTTCGAAGACTCGCAGCAAGCCTTTTCTTCTTCCGTGTGACACCGTATTGAATTAGGACCACCGACAACCCTCGCAATCACAACCATTAGAATTGAATTATGAACAATAATGTCCACTTAGCAAATTGGTACTCGAATCTCAGTCCCTATGGGATCGATAATCTTTTTATTACTTGATGACATCCGTGCATTTGCGGGAGTTGAACGTGAGCACGCGTTTCGAGTCCTCGATGGTCTCCGTCGTGAGATTTGTGGTCGTGTTCACGTGCATCAATATGTTGGGAAAGATCAATCATGTTGTTGTTGAACGTTCCCATACTTAGAGTTTTGTTGACCCATCCATTCATAACTACTAAACTGAGGCAGCTCAAAATTGCACTACTGTGTCTGTCTATACCTGAAATCTGAATTGAAATCATATGCACTAGCAAATGAATTATACTTGTCCTACTGATAAGGCTGATAAAATTGAAGATCAGGCTGATGATATTGATGTTAGTACTGATAATATTGATGTTCAGGATGATAATACTCTTGTTAGCCAATGCCCGAATAATAAGCATCACTGAGATCTCCAAATGGCTGATAATATGGATCCATGTTGCAAGAGATTCTTAGTCTTTCCTGAAAAACTAACAAACACAATCAAAAGACATAGGAAATAGACATGACTAAGTACATGGATATACAAGAAATAAAAGAATTATGCCCTAAACAAAAATTTTGAATTTTGATTTTTTTTTTTTAGAAAAATGGACAAAGAATCCTAAGTCTACCAAACATCATTACATTCCTTGGCAACAACACCAAAATTTGATAACGATGTCTTTTTCATGGTACCATTACAAATTAATTACCAAATCCTCTCTATGATAATATAGCATAGTGAACGACCCGGATCGTTTCCCAATGAGTGTAATTGAGAGAATAATAGTCTTAGGATGGCTAATTATTGCTTTGGATTTTCTATTTTAAATGAGAGTTTGGATTAAAATAAAACTAATCCTACTGAACGAAAAGACAATGCACGTAATCAAACTCTAATCTAACTAAACTATGATTATGATGAAATTAAAAAAAAATTAAACTGAGCATTCAAAAATATAAAGACAGTGCAAAAATTTAAACAACTATTTAAATGCAGAATAACATGAGTGTAAAGCAAAATATGAAATTAAATCTAATCTAACTAACTACAACTTAATTACTAAAGAAACATTTCACCGAATACTACATAGGCATGAAACAAATTAAACTAAATACATGCAATTTTAAACATGGAAGATCAATTAATTACAAACATTCAACAAATGAAAAAAACAATCAAAACACATCAATTGTAGGAATCTGTCACGGATGAAGGAAGTTGTCTGAAAATGTTGACATTGCTAGCTGATGCTGGAATTGCTGTTGGCGATGGATGAAGGAAGATATAGAAATTGTGACTATTGGAGATGCTGACGGTGGAGGAGAATGATGAAACTAGCTCCTGGTGGTAGAGGAGATGGTGGGGAAGATGTGGCTATAGAGCTTGGAGAAGAGAGGACTTCCTGCAGTGGATTGATGGTGAGGATGAGGAAGAGATGGAATAGCACCGTTGGCCTTGGTGGAGAAGATGGATGGTCGGCGGTGCTTGGGGGTGAGGAGTCGGTGGAGCTCGGTGGTAGGAGAAGAAGCAGGTTCTGATCGCGGGAAGAAGAAATCACGTCACTCAAGTAGACCATCGCCCTGAGATGATGAACCCTTTCTTTCCTTCTTCGCCAATTGATTTCAACCATTGGATCACAATTTGGATTTGAATCAACGATCAAGGTAATTCAAATTTGTATGAAGAGCTCAGATCACTCCAGATTTAGATAAATGGTTAGGATCGATCATATCTGCTTCCTTAGATCAGATTACTTTAGATCTGCATTAACGGTTCAGATTGTTTCTGCTTGATCTCCCTCTTTTGATCTTGAAATCAAGCCAAATTTGGTTTGACTTGACTCGAATCATGGCCCCTTTTAATTTCCTTCAAAATCATATTCATATTATGAGAAATAATATCGTATTTGTAGGAAAATTACAATTAAACTAAAAAAAATACAAACTCATAAAACATGCTAATAATCAACAATTAATCAAATAAAAGAGCAAAAGGTATCAAATCTAGGAGCCAAAATAATGTACTAAAATGTTGTTATCAAAGGGTCATTAGGAAGGTACTAAGGGAAGATATCCCTTGTGAGTACCTACTTAACCCAAGGAGCTCCAATAAGTATTGGGTTCCTAGGAGCGTGATTCCATCATGATAAATGGGTTAGGTTGTGTCAACTTGAATTGGTGGGGGTAGTTAACCTAACTATAGCAAAGTTGGCACTTTAGGGCATTTTCAAGGTTATGTGACACCTTGAAAATGTGTTTGAGATTTAATCCTAAAGGTTTTTAGGATTTGTCAATTAAATTTGAGAAGATTGATAAATTGATCAAATTGGCACGAGTTAGGTTTAGAGGTCACGATGTGTCATTTTTGGTTTTTGGCATATTTGGGAGATGAGTAGTATTATAGCATAATGGACGTAATCCTAACAAATGGAGATTAATACTAAAATCTAGGTATTCTTATACCTTTACCTATTATTTTCCATACTTTGTTTTCCTTGTCATGTCATGACATCATATTTCATTTTAATCATATAAAAATGTCATGAAAATGTTTAGGCTTTTATGTCATGTATGTTTAGGTTTACTTTTATGTCATTCCATCATGATTATTGGGACATATTTTATTTATGCAACCTTATATGCCATAATCATCATTCATGCATTTAGTATTGATTAAAATTGATTTAAGGACAATGTCATGATTTGAAGTCCCATGTATAAGGGAATCAAATAGAGTTGCCTAGAAATGCATGAAACCTTAGATTAGGAAGAACAAAAACCCACATCTCACATTAAACTAACTTATGTGTGTTTTTATACACCTTAGGTACATGTGAGATGCTAGGAAATGAGTTAAGTTCATGTGCTTACTTAGTACATCATAATGAACTTAGAACTCATTAAATAGTAAAGAGGGATCATGGGGAAAGCTAATGTGCAAGTCATGTGCATTGAACTCATAAATCATGGTCCAATATAATATTTTAAAATCATTTAAAAATTATTTTGAAAAATCTTGGTGTTGTCTATTTTTTGATAGAAGTCACCATTGATGAAGTTGATACGAAATAGACTGAAAACATTGAAGTTATCTTTGTTTTTGAACTTTGTATCAATCTCACTATTTAATAGATATTTTATTTTTCAAATATTTTTCACTCATAATGATTGATATAAGTATTATATGTATGAATTTTTATGACTTTTCAAAATACGTATAATTACTTATGATTTTTGAAAAATCATTTTCTGATTTCTGATTTCTGCATTTGTAGATATTAGTTGACTGCCGCCTTGGGTAGCCTACTTCCAAGGCTAATTTCATGTAAACAAGGTTTGTTTAGCACAATTTCAGCTACTTTAGGCTACCATAACAATTCCTAACCCTAGGATATGCTTTTGAAAGCATTGAAAGGATGAAAATCCATTGGATATGGATTAGGATAATTGTTTAGGGTAAGAATCAAATTTTAAGGTGTGTGAAAGTTCAAGTTTAAATTTTTTCCCTTAAATTTGATTGTTTAGTGTTCCTATAAGCTTAGGGGCTCTCTAAGGACATTGTTGGTACAATAGTCAAGGGGGAGCATGCCTTTAGGGGGAGGTTATCCATCATGGGATGATAGATGTGTTTTTCCTCATCGGAGGAAAATTGAAGAATGAAGATTGCCTCTCATTTAGTGATATGAAACTTATCACTAGGAAGAGTGAAGGCATCCTAGATATTTTTGGGACCAAGAGGGAGATTGTAAGATCTCATTGGTATATGAGACATTGATAACCTTGGGGAGTCTTTTTGATGTATGTCAAAAAGGGTGAGAATTGTGAGATATTGATGGTTTGAGTTAGGTAGCCTAACTCAAAGATTTTGTCAAACATTAAAAAGGGGTAGATTGTTGGTGCAAAAGGTTCAGGTCACAATTGACCATACTCGAGTTTGACTTGAGCAGTATTTTGATGTTCGATAAAACATATGACAATGTGATTGTCATGGGAAGTCCAAGAATGGTCTTGGCATTTGAGAAGTCCAAGTCTTGGGTACTTGGCATGGAAAGTCCAAGCATGGGTCTTGGCAATTGAAAAGTCCAAGTCTTGGGTACTTGGTATAGAAAGTCCAAGCATAGGTCTTGGCATTTGGAAAGTCCAAACATGGTTCTTGGCATTTGGAAAGTCCAACATGGAGTTGGCAAGGGAAGTCCAAGAGTGTGATATTGGCACCGTAAAGTCCAAGCATGGGTCTTGGCAGCATAAGTCTAATGTTTGGCATCGTAAAGTCCAAGCGTGGGTCTTGGCAACTGATGTGAGCAAAACATATTGGACCTTAGAAGTAGTTTTCACACACATCTCATCACATCTTATACTTATTTAATGCATATTCTACCTTGTTTTACATGCATTTCCTATTTTCTAGTTCGGAGATCTACTCTTGTTGTTTATATATGGAGGACAAAATTTTGGAGGTAAAATGACACTTTTGGAGCCAAAGAAAGGCTAGCATACTCTGCCCGTGTTTCTCCCAAAACACAGGCATGCTCTGGAGAAAAAAAAAGCATTCATCGGATAGTACAGAGGTGGACATGGCTTGGCCATGTGAATCTCACACGGCCGTGTCCAATCCCTGAAGCCAGAAATTCTAGCGCCCCATACGGCCGGCCGTGTGGATTCCACATGGTCATGTAGCGCTAGGCAGACTCGATGCGACTAGGGTTTTTGTGGGGATTTATGAAGAGTCGACTTCACATTTATAAACCAAAAGGCACACGCCAAACCCTGGAGGAGGCCCGGCGGCTATAACGGCAAGAAGGTGCCGTAAAAAGCACCGGAGACTCGCAATGGGGAGGAAGGAAGCGACTAGAAGATCCATCTCGATGCTCCAGCACCGTGGAGAACAACCAAGACGTGCAAATTGGATAGGATAGAGAGTACATTCTTTATTTTCTTGTTCTATTTGCATTGTAATGGCTTTTCTTAAGATGTCTTGTTTTTATTCTCATTTATTGATGGAGTAGATACTTTGATTCTAGGATTAGGGAGCACCTTGTGTTTGTGGACATGCTAGTTCAAATGGTTATTCATCTCTTTTGATTATATTTGTAGTTTTGTGTTGTTTAGATCGATGAGGATTATGTCTTGATTCTATTTATCTTGAACATAGGCGATACAAGGGTGAGAGCCTTTGTATCAAAAATTCAGAAAAACAAAGGATGAACTTGCGGTCATCCTCCCTCCCATAATAGTAGAGGATAGAATATGATGAAGTAGGATTGAAATACTATCCACCTCTTCTTATGGATTATTAGGACGTCCTCATACCTCAATAACCTATCTTAGCAGAAGACCCGAAGTAGGAGAGATTAACTCTAGAAGGGTTGAGGGACCTTAGTGACAGAGGGCTCCCAACGATATCAACCCCCTGAGCTCTGATGATTCGAGAGGGAAACTTGGTTAGGAATAGATAATTCCCAGTAGAAGAAAAAGTTCATCGGGCAAATACAGGATGGTCCTTCCGCAAGATTGTAATTAGAGATCCCAAAAGCATTTAATTGATAACATGTTCCACGACACACAAGTGAAACCGAAGTCCTAGAATCATCTTCGAGAACTTCGAACCTACCTTCGTTTCCTCCGAGTGACACCTTACTTGGTTAGGACTACCATCAACCACAAAACCCATATTCTTAGGACATTAACTTAGAACAACAACATCCACTGGACAAACAATATTTGAATCTCAGTCTCTATGGTGTCGATAAATCATTTATCACTTGACGAGATCAGTGCACTTACGAGCATTGAGCGCGAGAGCGCGCTTCGAGTCCTTGACGCTTTCTGTTGAAGATTTTGTTGGGTTTCCGGCACCGCGGCATGTGTGTGTTCGATCATGTTTCGTAAACATGAGCACAGCGGAAGCAATTAAAAATAATAAATCTATATTTATTACAACACACACAACACACGCATGCTATTACAACAAGTGTAGACATAACCGTAAATTAAAATTTGCAATAAAGAAAATTATCTACGTTATACCTTTCGTATGACGTGTAGCGGGAACGGCATCAACCGGAACGATCCTCGTAAGAATCATCTCTATCCGTATCCACGCCGAGCTCCTCGGGATGACTTCGCTAAGTCACGAGCTTCGTCTTCGTACGGGTTACTAGCCTCGTGTTGAAGACGACGTGATCGAGAGATGATCACGATCCGAATCCAAATTCGGATCCTAAAACGAGTTCTCAAAACTCGCTTCTCTGGAGAGGTATTCGTCAACCGTTTGACGAATCCTTCGTCCTCCACCTCAGAGGATTACCGGAGATCAAATCCCCGGTAAGTTAGCCGCTGTCGGAGCACTAACCGTCGTCCAAACGACGCTCCGACGAGAGGAGGAGAAGCTGTCCAGAAAACTGGACAGCTTGGTGGAGGATATAGGCGCCGGCCAACCAAGGAAAGAAAACCTCACCTTGATGCCAAACCTATAGGGGATCACCGGAGGGTCGCCGGAGTGTTCACCGGCTGAAGCTTGGTCGCCGGCAATGACTTGGACGGCGGCACAAAGGATGGGCGGCGGCACTTAGGGTTGGGCGCCGAATTCACGAACAAGGGGTGGGCGGCAAATCTATGTTGGGCGGCCACAACTTCATTAGGGTTTTGGATTAGGGTTTAAGCCCTATTTTATAGAGAACTAATTCTCTTAATGGTTAATGGATCATATCCATAAAGCCCGTTAACCCGCTCCATTAAGATAAGTTAAAATAAACCAAACCATGATGGTTTATTTTAAGTTAAAACGAACCGAACCAACCTTTGGTTCATTCGTTTAATATAAACTAAACCCTTTGGTTTATTCTCATCCATTGGATTAGAACCAAACCATTTTGGTCCATCCATTATGTCTTCATAAGACACGGCCCATCCACGCTTCCATTGCGACTGAAACAATTTCATGCTCGCTTTATGTTTGGTCCAACCAAACATAGTTTCTCTCGGTCTGAGAATCCCATTCTCAAGCTCGTTTTAAATCCTTTGGATTACACTCGTTGTGCGTGTGACCAAATAGGTTCTCGGTTTATGTTGGCCGTTTATAATTAACCATTAATTATAGAACGATCATGAGTGGCACCTAGTAGTACATCATGATCCCCAATTAACCGAAAAGATCAACAGTTGATCCAGAACTATTTCTGAAACCCTTCAGTAGCTCGAATGAATCGTGCCCCATTCCCTTCACTCATCTTATACCCACTTGGTTCAGGACATGGTCTATTGTGTCAGTCCCCACTAGGCTGACTACGTCACACCTAGCCCAAGTATCATTTCCTCGTCCTACGGATTCTAGTTACTGCACATGTATCGAAGAGTACTTTACTCTAAACATGTAATGCTTTGGCCAAAGACTCTAGTAACAATCCGACGAGAGGCCATGGGTATACATCTCCTCGCAAGGAGTGGTGAATCCTTTATAGGCTATTCAAACACCTTCGATCACTTCGACTTATACCCAATCATCCCGGGTCCACATCTCCTTAGAGATGTTTGCTTAAGATGTCAAAGCATAAGTCTTCATGATCAAGATGACTTGAATACCGCAAGTCAAAGGAATATCGCACTTAAGCAATTGATAAGAACCATTGACATATCTATATATGAGAACCATATGAAGTCTTACGGTGGTCACTCCGATGAACTAGTTACCATAACTAGCATCACGATTAACTCGGACATCACTATGTCTCGGCCCGGTGAGAATCGGTGCTTGGATACACCAAGGTATACCTCGTGCTAGTCTCGGCGAATTGATGGTGTCAAATCCATCAATTCATCGACTAGGGATAATTCGATACATCACAATTACACATGTAGAGATACTCACTAGTTGTGATCAATCACAAATTCTCTCATCTTTGTGAATCGTATCGTGGACATTGATAAATGAGTTTAAGATCAATCAAATACATAAAACATGTATACTCAAATAGTGAATCTTCATTTATCATATAAATGGTTCATACATAAAGCGATTGCCTTAGGACATCTCTCATATATTACTAACGGACTCCACTTGGCCTAATGTCAATCGCTACGGTATCCAATACCATAAGCTCTAACATGACCCTCAAACTTACTTTGAGGTAATGCTTTAGTCAAAGGATCCGCTAAGTTCCTTTCGGTGGGAATTTTCTCGATTTGTATTTATTCCTCTGATGATCTCTCTGATAAGATGATAGCGAAGCACATGTTTGGATCGTTGATGAGACCTTGGCTCTTCGCACTGCAATTGCTCCATTGTTGTCGCATGATGAGCGGTATTGCTTCAACAATGGCGGAATCACACCAAGTTCATAAAGCGAACTTCTTGATCCAAACCGCTTCCTTTCTTTGAAGGCTGCAATATATTACCTCGGTGGTAGAATCAGCTCTGATCTCTTGTTTGGAACTTTTCCAACTCACTGCGCCCCATTCAAGGTGAACACATATCGGTGAGACACGGAATCATCCTTGTGCTGTCTCGGAAGGCTGGCATCCGTATGCGCGTATCACCATGTCCCCTTCTCCATATATTAGGAACACATCCTTAGTTCTTCTCAAGTACTTAAGGATCGTCTTATGACCCCAATGATCCATTCTGGATCAGTTGGTATCTGCTCGTGACACTCGGGCGTCACGATACATCGGACCTCGTACATAACATAGCATACATGATAGATCCTATTGCGGATGCATAGGGAATCTTACTCATGCAAATCCTCTCGTCTTACGTGCGCGGACACATAGACTTGAAAGGTGTTCCCCATGCACGATGGGCGGATAACCTTTCTTGGATTCCGACATGCTAAACCTCTTTAGCACTCGGTCTATATATGTAGGCTACGAAAGACCAAGCAAGCAGTTTGATCTATCTCTATAGATCTTAATCCCAGGATGTAGGTTGCTTCTCAGTCTTTCATGGAGAATGTCTTGGATAACCAAACCTTAGCATTGTAAGATTGACACATCGTTTCCTATAAGTAATATGTCATCGACATACAATACTAGGAACACATTTGCACTCCCACTAACCTTCTTGTACACACAAGGTTAAATGCGGATTTTGTGAAATCAAACTTTTGATTATCTCATCAAAAGCGGATATTCCGACTCTGGATGCTTGCTTCAATCCATAAATGGACCGTCGCAATTTGCATACCTTGGTTTTATCAATCGATGTGAAACCCTCGGTGTATCATATATACCGTCCTCGGCGGGTTTCCATTAAGGAAAAATTTTTTCACATCCATCGCCATATCTCATAATCATAATGAGCTATGGCGGGAGCATCGAATGGATTTAAGCATAGCTACTGAGGCGAATAGGTTTCGTCATAATCAACACCTTGTTTTTGGCGATATCCTTTCGCCACCAATCTAGCCTTATAGGTAATCACATTACCATCCATGTCGGTTTTCTTCTTGAAAACCACTTGCACCTATAGGCTTTATGCCTTGGTGGGTCAACCAAGTTCGAACTTGGTTTCGTACATGGAATCCATTTCGACTTCATGGCACCAAGCCACTTATCCCTTTACGAACATCGGCACTTCTTCATCATGGTAGGCTCCTCATCATCAATGAGTAACACGTCGTTCGATTCACTTACGAAATCCATATCTCTCGGGAATATTGCGTGTTCTACGGATCTACGAAGATGTGGTGTTACAATAAGTCCAGTAGGATTGCTCATCACTATGAGTTGTCGGTCATTTGTGCTTCACCAGGTATATAATCAATGTCTATTTGAGTCTCTCGAGCCTCCTCAAGCTCGACGACACTTCCACTATTTTCTTGCAAGAGAAACTCTTTCTCTAGAAACACAACATGCCTTGAAACAAACACCTTTTGTTCCACAGGATGATAGAATTGGTAACCCCTTGTTTCCTTAGGGTATCCAATAAATAGATATTTATCGGACTTAGCATCAATTTATGCGTCTGATCAGCTTCACATAAGCGAGGACAACCCCATATCTTCAAGTAAGATACATGAGGTTTCTTACTAGCCCATATCTCATATGGAGTAGTTAGAGACTACCTTGGTAGGCATTACATTTTAACAAAGTAAAGCGGTATGCGAAGTGCATAACCCCAAAAGGACTTGGGAAGAGTTGCATGATTCATCATTGACCTGACCATGTCCAACAAGGTCCGGTTACGCCTCTCAGATACACCATTATGCTGTGGTGTATAGGGCGGAGTCCATTGAGACAATATGCCATTTGTCTCTTAGATAATCAAGAAACTCTTGACTTAAGTATTCACCACCTCGATCCGATCGAAGTATTTTAATACTCTTGTCATGTTGTTTCTCTACTTCATTTCTGAATTCTTTGAACCTTTCAAAGGCTTCAGACTTGTGTTTCATCAAGAACACATACCCAAACCATGAGTGATCATCGGTGAAGGTAATGAAGTAGCTATAGCCTCCTAATGCTTGAGTTGACATAGGTCCACATACATCAGTATGTACTAGACCTAGTAACTCTCCCACTCGTTCACCTTTTCCAGTAAAAGGTAACTTAGTCATCTTGCCTTTTAAGCATGATTCGCATGTATCGTATGAATCCAATTCAAACGATTCCAGAATTCCACATCGGTGTAATTGGACATGCGTTTCTTGCTTATATGGCCAAAACGACAATGCCACATATAAGTCTATGTGATTATCCTTTCGAACGCAGCGTGTTGCTCCGATATTGAAAATGTCCTTTGAATCGTCCAGCGTATAAATGCCATTACTCAGTTCCGGTTCCATAAAATCGCCATTCAAAGTTATATAACAACAATTGTTACTAAGCGTTAAATGGAAAACCATTTCTATTTAAGCGGAAATAGAAACAATGTTCTTTATTAGAGAAGGAACATAATAGCAATTGTCGATTCTAAGACTAGTCCACTAGGGAGCTTGACAAATAAGTTAGATGGCGTGCCCAACCTTTGCTCCATTGCCTCATGAAATTTGACTCCCCTCTGACAAGTCTTCTTCTATTCCTTAGCCCCTGTATGTCATTACATATATGTGAGCCACACCCATTATCCAATACCCAAGTGTCTAAGGAAATAGAATGACAATCAATAACGAAGATAACTGAAGAGGATGGGGCATCAGATGCCTTCTTCTTCTTCATGGACTCAAGATAAATTTTGCAGTTTCTTCGCCAGTGGCCTTCCTTGCCACAGTGATGGCAAGTGCCCTTTTGCGCTGGTTCCGCCTTCTTTGCCTTTTTTTTCTTTCCTTTCTTCTGTTCTTTTGCCTTCCTCTTAGAACCTTTCTTTGAGAATCAACTAATGAACCGCCTTCTCCTCATGCTTCTGAAGGCTCCACGGTCTTGACATATTGAGGAGCTCGGGAATGGTGGATTCCAATTTGTTCATCCGATAGTTCATCACAAATTGCGAGAAACTCTTAGGCAAACAATGCAGAATTAAGTCAATACTTAACTCATGATCCATCACAAAACCGAGAGTAGCTAGCCGCTCGATGTACCCGTTCATCTTTAGCACAAAGCGCACTCTGATGAACCTTCTTGCATCTTCGTGGTGAAGAGGAGTCTAGAGACCTCGAACCTTTCGGATCTCGCTTGCTCATCGAACAACTCATGAAGATGGAAGACCATAGTATTAGCATCCATATGCTCATGCTGCTTTTGCAGCTCAGGTACCATCGCCGCTAGCATGATGCAACTCGCCCGGCTCGAGAATCGCACATGTTTACGATAGACCAACATTTGGTGCAGGTTGCATCATCCTTAGGGCAGTCGGGAAGAGGCTCTTCAAGGACATATGCAAGCTTTTCGCCTTGAGAACAATTCTCGAGTTTCTAAGCGATCCAGAAGTTAGGCCCGGTCGGTTTGTTCGAATCCAAAATAGTGCGCAAATTCAAAGACGTCATGATCAATTTATTGACCTAGAAATACAAAACGAGCATATATGAGAAAATGATTTTAAAATGCATCAATATACATTTATAAATCCCATTCATTTTTCGAATTTCAAAAACCCCAAAATCACTTGGAGATCGTAGGTCCATCTCGAATGGGTGATATCCATCATAGATAAGAACAACCTTGGAGTGAGTCCAACAAGCCATTCTTAGCTATGATGGTGGGTATCAAGTATACCGATTACATATCATGTATATGTAACTATCACAATGTGCTATCAACTAATTGAATGTTTACACATACATTGGGTTGTTAACACATTAACAAGTATGCATCATATGCATAGCACCCCACTTCACCTCTCTTCACATCGACCTTGGAGTGAGTCCAACAAATCGATGCTCCAAGTTAACGCCGACCCATTAATCGCGAAATAGTTTTAATATGGTTAGAGCGCATTCAACCAATTAGCCAGGCTTGGAGTGAGTCCAACAACCCAAACTAACGATTGACCTCTAACTCTTACCATATTAGAGTTAAACTATTCCAATGATTTGAACATGTTCAGGTTCGAGCCGGGCTTGGAGTGAGTCCAACAACCCAAACAAGAAATAGAACTCTGGTTCTAACCATATTAATGGAAGGTGTAGGCTTTAATATTGAGTTAGGGTTTTTATGTCTCATCCTCTTTGCATGCAAATAACTATTAACTACATGGCATGGCATACATGGCATACATCTACATGTCACGACACGCATGGCATAATGTTATGCATCTAATGCAATTACATGACATACAATTATGTCATGTACATAATTTCCTTATTTGTCATAACTATTTATGGAAATAAAATATGTTTAAGATTTGATTCTCCAAATCAAATCATAATTAAATTAGGAAACAAATTTCCAAATCTAATCACATATTTTATTCATAGAATTATTTGATTAAGGAAAATCTATTTAGGAAACCAATTTCCTAAATCTTTAAAACTACTTATGGAAATAAAATATTTTAAGATTTGATTTCCCAAATCAAATCATGATTAAATTAGGAAACAAATTTCCAGAATCTAATCAAATATTTTATTTATGGAGAATATCAATTTCCATAAATACTTCCAACTTTCCAAAAGTGGAAGATTTCCATAAATACTTCTAGACTTTCCAAAATTGAAAAATTTCCATAAATACTTCTAAATTTCCAAAATTCAGAAAATTTCCAGAAATACATTATGACTATCGCAAAACCATTTTACGATTATGTCGAAACACAACCTGGGCTCTGATACCACTGTTGGGTTTCCGGCACCGCGGCGTGTGTGTGTTCGATCATGTTTCGTAAACATGAGCACAGCGGAAGCAATTAAAAATAATAAATCTATATTTATTACAACACACACAACACACGCATGCTATTACAACAAGTGTAGACATAACCGTAAATTAAAATTTGCAATAAAGAAAATTATCTACGTTATACCTTTCGTATGACGTGTAGCGGGAACGGCATCAACCGGAACGATCCTCGTAAGAATCGTCTCTATCCGTATCCACGCCGAGCTCCTCGGGATGACTTCGCTAAGTCACGAGCTTCGTCTTCGTACGGGTTACTAGCCTCGTGTTGAAGACGACGTGATCGAGAGATGATCACGATCCGAATCCAAATTCGGATCCTAAAACGAGTTCTCAAAACTCGCTTCTCCGGAGAGGTATTCGTCAACCGTTTGACGAATCCTTCGTCCTCCACCTCAGAGGATTATCGGAGATCAAATCCCCGGTAAGTTAGCCGCTGTCGGAGCACTAACCGTCGTCCAAACGATGCTCCGACGAGAGGAGGAGAAGCTGTCCAGAAAACTGGACAGCTTGGTGGAGGATATAGGCGCCGGCCAACCAAGGAAAGAAAACCTCACCTTGATGCCAAACCTATAGGGGATCACCGGAGGGTCGCCGGAGTGTTCACCGGCTGAAGCTTGGTCGCCGGCAATGACTTGGACGGCGGCACAAAGGATGGGCGGCGACACTTAGGGTTGGGTGCCGAATTCACCAACAAGGGGTGGGCGGCAACTCTATGTTGGGCGGCCACAAATTCATTAGGGTTTTGGATTAGGGTTTAAGCCCTATTTTATAGAGAACTAATTCTCTTAATGGTTAATGGATCATATCCATAAAGCCCGTTAACCCGCTCCATTAAGATAAGTTAAAATAAACCAAACCATGATGGTTTATTTTAAGTTAAAACGAACCGAACCAACCTTTGGTTCATTCGTTTAATATAAACCAAACCCTTTGGTTTATTCTCATCCATTGGATTAGAACCAAACCATTTTGGTCCATCCATTATGTCTTCATAAGACACGGCCCATCCACGCTTCCATTGCGACTGAAACAATTTCATGCTCGCTTTATGTTTGGTCCAACCAAACATAGTTTCTCTCGGTCTGAGAATCCCATTCTCAAGCTCGTTTTAAATCCTTTGGATTACACTCGTTGTGCGTGTGACCAAATAGGTTCTCGATTTATGTTGGTCGTCTATAATTAACCATTAATTATAGAACGATCATGAGTGGCACCTAGTAGTACATCATGATCCCCAATTAGCGAAAAGATCAGCGGTTGATCGAACTATTTACGAAACCCTTGATGGCTCGAATGAATCGTGCCCCATTCCCTTCACTCATCTTATACCCACTTGGTTGGGACATGGTCTATTGTGTCACCCCACTAGGTGACTCGTCACACGCCTAGCCCAAGTATCATTTCCTCGTCCTACAGTTCTAGTTACTCCACATGTATCGAAGAGTACCTTACTCTAAACATGTAATGCTTTGGCAAAGACTTTAGTAACAATCCGACGAGAGGCCATGGGTATACATCTCCTCGCAAGGAGTGGTGAATCCTTTATAGGCTATTCAAACACCTTCGATCACTTACTTATACCCAATCATCCGGGTCCACATCTCCTTAGAGATGTTTGCTTAAGATGTCAAAGCATAAGTCTCCATGATCAAGATGACTTGAATACCGCAAGTCGAAGGAACATCGCACTTAAGCCACGTAAGAACTTCATTGACATATCTATATATGCAGAGAACCATATGAAGTCTTATTTGGTCACTCAATGAACTAGTTACCATAACTAGCATCCACGATTAACTCGGACATCACAATGTCTCCACCGGTGAGAATCACCGCTTGGATACACCAAGGAGTATACCTCGTGCTAGTCTTGGCGAATTGATGGTGTCCAAATCCATCAATTCATCGACTAGGATAATTAGATACATCACAATTACACATGTAGAGATACTCACTAGTTGTGATCCAATCACAAATTCTCTCATGCTGTGAATCGTATCGTGGACATTCAGTAAATGAGTTTAAGATCCAATCAAATACATAAAACATGTATACCCAAATAGTGAATCTTCATTTATCATATAAATGGTTCATACATAAGGCGATTGCCTTAGGACATCTCTCATATATTACTAACAGATTTGAGGTCGTGCTCGCGTGCATCATATTTTTGGCGTCGTTGCCGAGGATTATTGATTCGATATTGGATCGAAAGTGAATAGTTTGGATCCGACCTAGGCTAGATTTATTTTCTTGTTTTATTTCCATTCAGTTTTAGATTTTAGCTATTCATATTCAATTTAGATTAATTTTAGTAGTCATATTTCATCTTACTTTAGTTTAGTTTTTAGTTTTCTTCATTTGGTTTATTTCTCTAGGATGTTTGATTTCTTTTTAATAAGCCATATATATACTCCCAATTGCGCAGCTTGGTTCATCGTATGCATAGACTCTTAGGATAGGAAAATCTGCTTCCGATAGACCTAGAAATAGAATGAACCTATCATTGCAGGAGAGCTGAACAAAAAAGTATGGAGGAGCAAGATGCCCCTTTGGCGAATTTAGGTAGCCGACCTCTGCGGTATTATGTAGCCCCCAGTGCTAGAGGGTATGGGCTGAGTATAGTTGGACCATCCATCACAGTGAATAATTTTGAATTAAAACCTACATTTATACACATGGTCTAGTAGAGCCAATTCAGAGGAGCTGCAACTGAAGAACCAAATCGGCACCTAGAGACATTTTTAGAGATATGCTCAACATTGAAATTCAATGGAGTTCCCACCGATGCGATCCATTTGAGCCACTTCCCGTTCTCACTGTGAGACAAGGAGAAGACATGGCTACACTCCCTTCCTTCAGGAAGCATCACTGCATGGGAGCAGTGAGAGCAACAATTCATGAATAATTTTTTCCCAACAAGTTAGACTGCTCACATGCGCCCTTGATTACTAGCTTCTGCCAGAAGGAAGGAGAGTCACTGTTTGAAGCCTGAGATCGATACAAAGGGCTATTCCATCAATTCTCCCATCACGGTCTTGAGAGGTGGCTGGTGATCCACATATTATATAATGGGATCACGTATGCTATAAAGGTTTCTCTCGATTCTGCTGCAGGAGGAGCGTTAATGAACAAGACGTCGAGGAAGCGGAAGAGTTGATCGAGGAGGTGGCCCAGAACCACCACCAATGGGCTTTCGAGAGTATTCACCCAACACCAGCAGCTGGTAGATATGCAGTTAACTCCATCAATTATCTAGCGGTGAGAATGGACACACTAAGCAGACGGTTTGACTCCCTAACCCTTGCTTCTTTATGTGCGTCCAACTCCTTTGGTGATGGAGTAGTAGCGTATCAGGAGGAATACTATGGAGGGTAGAGCTGCTCTGAGGATCAAGTTGAGCATGTCAATGCGGTGGGTTAGTATAATCAAAGGCCCAATAATCCTTATTCCAGCACATACAACCCCAGATGGAGAAACCATTTGAATTTTTCCTACAAAAGTAATTCAGGAAATTCCCAATAGTCGAGAGGATATGGGCAACAGAGCAATGGGCAGCAGCAACCACCTAACACACGACTGGAGCAGATGATAGAAAACTTCATTCATACGCAACAAGAGGTGAATGTTGAATTCCAGCGGTGGCATTCATAGATAGATATAATGATTGAAGAATCAAAATCATCTATGAATAATCTCACTAGCCGCCAAAAGATGCTAGAGATTCAGGTAGCTCAGATCACCAACCAGGTTGCCAAAGCACCGATGCAATTACCAAGAAAATCAGAGGCTAATCTAGTGGAGCAGTGCAAGGCAGTGACATTACAAGGTGGGAAGATTCTGAAGGAATTGTCGAGCAGGTTAGTTGCCGAACTGGAACAAGGATCCGAAGTAAAGGAACCTTCTGAGGAGACCAGGAAGGAAAAAGTTGAAAGCATAGAGTGTGAACTTGCCACAAAAACTCAACCACCCTTGGCAATACCATTCCCGCGACAACTGACCAATGCAAATAGAGATGCTGAGTTCGAAAAATTCCTAAACATGTTAAAATCGATCTCAGTGGAGGTGTCGATACTCAAAGCTTTGCATCTAATGCCTCAATTTTCAAAATTCATGATAGATATTCTAACACACCACAGGAAGGTCGAGTGGTCAGAGACAGTGGCCCTTATAAAAGAATCAAGTGCTTATCTCCAGAGCGGGACCACTTAGAAATTAAAAGATCTGGGGAGTTTCTATATTCTGTGTCATATAGGGACGACCCTAATTAGCAAAGTCTTTTGTGACTTGGGCGCTAGTGTGAGCTTGATGCCTTATACCTTATGCAAAAAACTAGGGATGGAGAATTTAAAGTTCACCACTATGACATTACAGCTTGCCAACCACTTGTACCGATACCCACTAGGGATTTGGAAGATGTGCCATTTAGGGTGGGGAATTTTACACTTTCTATGGATTTTGTGGTCATGGAAATTGAGGAGAACCCAAAAATCCCCATAATTCTTGGACGATAATTTTTAGCAATGGTTGGAATGGTCATAGATGTCATGAATCACAATCTGACCATGACAGTGGGAGATGATAGTTTAGAATTTGAGCTTGCTAGCGCAGCAGGCCAGGGACCCGCCTTGGGCAAGTATGTTATTCCTGCAAGAGCTAAGGCACATAGTGAAATCAAAGATTCTAAAACGGATGAATGGAGGTTCACGGAGGCACTGGAGCCGAGCTGAATAAAAGGAGTGTGGTCGAGCTAAAGACCTTAAACAAGCACTTCTTGGGAGGCAACCCAAGTTTAATTTTATATGTTTTCAATCTTTTTGCATTCATGTGTATAGTTTAGACTTTAATTTTTGTCCATTAACATCTATGAAAATAGTTTAGGGTCAGAAAGAACTAGCTAGGTAGAAAGAAGATACCTTGTTGAATCCTCAGAAAGAAGAACAGGTGGCCGTGTGGATTCCACACAACCGTGGCCCATGATCAGAAGTGCGCAGGGCGGGGCATGTGAAAAATCTCGGACCGTGTTACATTCTGAGAGAAAACTAGAGGTGCACGTGGCCAACCATGTGAATTTCTGAACCTTTTTCCAAGCAGTGGGGCAGTGTTTCACACGATCGTATGGCGTCCCCTTAAAAGAACATAAGTCGTGTGATTTTGCCCTAAACTCGCCATGCAACTCAAACCTCTTGCCCTAGTTGTGCAAAATCCTCTTCCCCAACCTCCAAGAACCTTCTCCAACCTCCAAGAAGCTCTTGAGAAGCCACAATGAGAAGGACAAAGTATGTGGCAACAAGGTATGCCCCTTCAAGGTCAAGGGCAAGGGGAAGAAGCACTGTCAAGCTTCGGAGGAAGGTAATGCTCTCCCAAGCATTATATTCCGTAATGATGATCATAGGGAAAAGTTTAACATGCTTTCTACTCGGAAAATAACAGCTACTCGTTATACGGATGTATATCTTTTAGAAATCCTAGGCCTAAGGGAATATGTTCAATGGTTATTTGCCAAGGTAGGTTGGGAAGAGATTATGGGGGTGAGATGCCCAACCTACCCTAGGATAGTTTTGGTGTTTTTGAGCCCGGGGGATGCGGAGATCTTGAAGGATAGAGAAAGTGAAGAAGGTAAGATTTCTTTTAGGCTTTTTAACATTGAACATGAGTGGAACTTGTACCAATGGAACTCATGTTTTGGGTTACCTAGTGAGGGGGGGAGAGGAGAACCCCCAACGAGTTTAATGCAAGATAATTTTGGTCAGAGTTAACCGGAGAAAACTCCTATGACCCCTCCAGAGCCAAGGCATCCCGATTACAAAACCCAGTTTTCCGATACATCCACCGGGTTATGGCAAGTATAATTTTGGGAGAGGGGAGAGTAACGATGTAGTGAGAGAGTGAAATTTTGTATTTATGGAGTATACTAGAGGGTAATAATTCTATTGATGTGGGATTTCACTTCATTAGACACTTAGTGAAGATGGGGAAAACACCTAAGGTAAAGATCATCTTTGGGGGATTAATCACCCACATTTTCCATAGGATGGGGTACGATTATACCACACTGGATAGAGTAGAAGGGAGCCCTAGCATCGACCTAGGGGTGTACATGGTTATGAAAATGATAGTGAGATAGGGGCACTATTTTTGTTATGTGAGGAAGAACTTGGGACCCCTTTGGTTCCTCGACACTGATCGTACCACCATCACCAACCGTGCCAATTGGCGATTGGATCTTATAGTGGAGTCCTGATAAGCGGTAATTATCGTGGTACCGTTTCAAATTATTTACCGAACCCCCTAACTACACTAATATAACATAGTGAATGGCCTGGATCATTTCCCAATGAGTGTAATCGATAGAATAGTAAACTTAGGATTCCTAATTATTGCTAATCCTACTAAAATGGGGGTTTGGAATTTAAAAGACTATCCTACTGCATGAAAAATAATGCAAGTAATTAAGACCTTAATCTAAATTAACTACTGTGATAACGAAATTAAAGAAGATATAAAATAAGCAGCCAAAGAAAAACATTCAAAAACATAAAGACATGGCAGGAAAATAAACAATAATTCAAATGCGAAATAACATGCGTGTAAAGGAAAACATAAAATAAATCTAACCTAGTATTAAATACTGCTAACTAATGGAATTAACACTAAAATAGATAAGTAATCAAACTAAAAATTAATTAAGCTAGGCATCATAATTAACTGCAGAATAACAGCTAAATTACACATTGAAATTAAACATCAAAGTAAACAAGATAAACACCCAAATCAACGGACCAATCCAAATATAACCACCGATCACTCCACAATGGTGACAACAATCCGAACAACTCCTCTGGGGATGGGTTGACTAAATTTCTTGTCAAAAATCCTTTGCCAAGTGCTGAATTGATGGATGAAACGAGACCTTTTCTCCGGTGCATGGCGCAGAGCTGCCGAAGGCTGGTGCAGTTGCCGGGAGCTGAACCCGGGTATCTCGTGTGTCAGCTAAGAATACTCACCACTATACTACAACGACACAGAAACCTAACAACATATGGATGACTCTGTGAAGGTGGAGCAACCCATGATTCTATTGTCGGGCCGCGAACCCGGCTCTCTCGGGTGTCAGCTGAGTATCCTGACCAACTAGACTACAATGGAATTTCTGGCACTGCGGGAAGGGATGGAGTCGGGGTACAAGTTGAAACTCTTCACCGGTGATGGAATGCAGGAATTACCACCTAATTTGAAGCTTGAAGTCACTACCGACAAGAGTTGGAAATAAATCCTACCCAATTGGCACAATAGCAAGTACCACGGTCTTCCGAATCACGACCAATCACGGTGTCTCAACTCCGGCAGTAGGCATTGGAAGTTTCGCCGGTGAAAAGTGCTGGAATCGCCTTCACTACTCGCTGCTGACAAGTTGGTCGGAATCCCAGCATCTCATAGCCGCCTGAGGAAGGACATCGCCGCCGGCTTGAATGGAAGGAGACCACCGGAAGATGCTCCTGGAATGCCGCCACCGTGTGGAGAAGAAGGTGGTGCCGCTTGCTCACACAAGGAAGAAGATGAAGGCGGCGTTGTTTCTGTGCTGCGCGATTTCTGGCTATCACGATTTGGAAGATGTGGAATTTAAGGGTGAATTTCCTGTGCCGTCCGATCGAATCCCCTTTCAATCTCAGCCATCCAATTAAGCTAGGGTTTGTTTAAGTTGATTAATCCATTAAGAAGGTTGTGCATCCAACGGCTCAGATTCCTCAAAATTTGAATGAACGGATCTGATCCATCTAAAGGGATAATCACGATCGGTCAAATCTGGATGAAGGGCTTAGCTGTCTAGATCTAAATGTATGGATTTGATCTCTCCATATATGGATAGATGGCTTAGAATCAACTACTTTCATCAGACGGTCCATATTGTTCAGATTTGATCCCTTGATTGAATTGTCTCTGATCTTGATGAAGTGCTCATATTAAATCATCTTGAAATGTCCATTATGACCCTAGAAGAAGCCATATTTGATCCAACTTGAGTCTAGTCCAGTGGCTCATCTCGATCTCCTACAAACAAAGATAAAATTTGCATATAAGTTCAAAATTTAGGAGAATTTACAATAAGGTCCAAAATGAATCCAAACTTATAAAACATGTTAATAATCAATAATAAATCACTCAAGTGTATAAAAACATGGATATTAAGGACCAAAATAATACAATAAAATGGTAGTGATCAATTCCCCCACACTTATTCTTGAGCGTCTTGAGCAAGCAAAGAAAACTAAAAATAAACTGAAAGTATATTTCCCTAGCAATTCCCAAGCATACATAGAAGATCGTGAAAGAAAGTTACCTAGGATTGTCAAATCTCAAAGACATCCAGCAATCATGGAATCAAATCTTACACAAGTTAACAAATATGGTAACTTCAATCCATCCTGAATAGACTATAAATGATTAAGCCTCACAAGATAAGTGGTGATTTCTCTCGCTCTCATAAGCATGTAATAGTGGAGTTCACTCAAGCTACTCATGGTTTATGCACTACCATATGCTTGCTTTTCTTCTAGCTTCACCACTATATACACATAAGAATGCACGATTATTGAAGGCTTATTAGGAATGCAAGGGAAACATGAATACAAGAAAAATAACAATATGTGCTAAAGGAAAGAAAGGTAAAACATGAAATAGCTATAAAAATGCAAAAAAAAAATGGAAATACTGGAATGTTACATAAATGAGTACGTGAAAGTAATGCCCCAAAAGATTTCATCCAAACTAGCTTTTCACAATTCCCTAAACATGTAAACAACCCCTATCACTTCCACAGTACAAATCCATATATGATATACAATAAATCTCTCAATAGTTACAATAGGGGATGTCTATCACAAAAATACTATCACACACATAAAAAACTACAAAACATGTCAAATTTTGTTTTATTGTTTTTATTGTTTTGGCCAAATGATTTTTTTTTCAATTTTTTTTAAACTTTTTTCAATGTTTTTTCTTGACATGCAGTGCACTTCCCTATGTTCTAAAAAATAACACAAGCTTTGCTATAAAAATAAAAACACGGCTTGTCCATGGTGATCAAGCACGACATGTCTATGCTTACATTAAATTCTCTTGAGGTACCCTCTCCCCCACACTTAAATTTTTGTCCGTCTCTGGCAAAAACTCATCATGGAATATCCAAGTATTCCACATCCAAAAATAGAAATGGAGAAAAAATGACATGATGAAAATGTAGGAATAGAAAGACAATAAAATAAATGATGAAAATGACATGATGTATGATAAGAAGATTATTCGAATAGCATGTGACAACAAAAGAAGTAAAGGGAAACAAATGAGATTGCCTTCATAATAATCATGCAAACCTATGGTTGTGTGGTCTTGAAAGAATCAAAGCAAGTTCTAGAGTTACAATGACCACAAGTGCACCACACACAAATAATAAAAATAGGCACAATCCTTACTAAGAATGAAAAAAAATCATTTGAATCTATCAAGACAGAATCCATCACCAAGTAGCAACCATATGAAATCAAATAATTCATTCATGACAATAAATCCCTAAAACTCGACAATCAAATTTAACTAGCTTTCACGAATTCTAAGATGATATAAAGGAATGCATAAGAACTTTATTTGAAAAACCGACTACGCAAAACTCAACAAACAAAACTTAACAACTAAAATAAAAACAAATAAAGTAAAATAAATGTATATACAAAGAAAAGAAAAGAGAATGAGATGGAGTAAACTCCCCTGAGGTCCTGGCAGTTGGAGGCAATCCAGTAAGAATATCTAGGCTGGGAGTAGGATGAATTGAATGGAGGTGAGTGCTTCCTTGATGTGATCAGGGTAGTTCCATACTCTCCCTCCAAAATGATCATCGCCTCATCATATGTAATCTCTAGAGGTCGGAGCCATTTTAGCAAAAGTATCCAACCTTGGGGCTGGATTACTGCGTTTGTTGTTAGGGCTTCCATTAGAAACATTCTTGTTGGAGACTCTATCTCAGGTGAGAGTGTCCAGTCTGGGGGTGTCCAGCTATCCACCACTCCCGTGTCAACATCCTCAACATTTGAAACAATAGCAACTTCATCAATGAAATCACATCCATCAGCATCCTAAATCACATCACAACACAATGGTTCATAGGAGTCTTGTGGAGTAGTATGCCTATCACTCACTCCACAATCCATCTCCCTAAGCGCATCGATATCCATAGAAATGATCTCTGATGGAGGTTGAATGAACTCTTGTGTTGCATATGGCTGAAGGATGTTGCAATTTAATCTAGTCGTTTGATCAATGATGGTAACTATCACCGTAGTATCCATACTGCTGATAATACTGATCCATGTTTCTTAGAAAAGATAATTCCTGGTCTTCCTTGAAACACCAATAAACAAAACAAAAGACACAAGAAATAGACATGATAAAATACATGGATATACAGAAAATGAAAGAATGAAGCCCTAAACAATTTTTTTTAGAAAAATGGGAAAATAATCCAAAGTTTACTAAGCATCATTACACTCTCCGGCAACGACGCCAAAATTGATAACGGTCATTGTCGTGGTACCGTTACAAATTAATTACCAAACCCTCTCTACACTAATATAGCATAGAAGATGGCCCGTATCATTTCCCAACGAGTTTAATTGATAGAATAGTAAACTTAGGATCGATAATTATTGTTTTGGGTTTTCTATTGAATATGGGAGTTTGGATTTTAAAAGACTAATCCTACTGAACGAAAAGACAATGTGTTGGGATGTATACTGAAAAGTCTATCTTTTGTTTGAACATCTTTATTTTGAAATAAGAATCACATGATCATTGTTTGAATATTTATGGTTATACATATTATCTAATACATTACATTGTAGATAACATGGTGTGTGGTGTCACACAGGAGATCATGTTATCAGCTCCTTGTAAAGTATAAGTATAGGCTCACAACCGAGATGGCTTTGGACAAACCATTGGTATGGTTGTAGTGTGATTTGGTATTAGTTTGTCTTGACCATAGAATCACACTAGTACACTTTATGTGTATTGAGCAGGATCGACTTAGAGGTGATTCGATTTATTGCTGACTACATAATCGAATCGGACCTCACATATTATATTGTACATACTCTTAATCCCGATATAATAATGGGCACATATACTTAGTATTCATTTTTTTGATTTACCAATAGGCGAGATTTATAGATTAAATTGATAGGCTCAGTAAGTTGGGAAATGATATTATTTATATGGTGTGCCGTTGATTATAAGAAGAAACCGTGTCCTATATATTAGGATGATGATGTCCCCTTGAGGAGCTCATAAGGTTCATCATGTAAACCCTACAGGTGGACTTGGTCCGACATGATGAAAAGGTTGAGTGGTACTATTCATGGAGTTAGATGTTGATTAATTAATGGTCAGTAAATTAATTAATCGACGGACATTCGAGATATTAAACACGGGGAGAAAAATGTACATATAATATATAGAGCCCATATTAACTTATGGGGGTTGGTGAGGTAGATCAATGATAATCCTTTAGTGGATTGGATTATCATTAATGGATCGGACTTTATCTGGGTTTGATCCATTGGGTGGCCAAGATCCAACTCCTCCTCATGGTCCCTATTGTAGCCTATTAATACCTCATGAAGCCTAGATCCAATGGATGAAAACAAAACTCTAGATCGCACATTAGAGATTAAATCTCTATATCCGACGATTGAGATTAAATCTCTAGATCTGATGGTTGAGATTAAATCCCTAGAACCAATGGTGGAGATTAAAACAAGGCTTATCCCTAACCTTATAAATAAGCCTTAAGGGGGTGGGTGGCAACTTGATGGCTTAGAAGATTAGGGTTTGCTTCCCTTGGGCGGCAAGGAATCCTAGTTGGGTTAGGATTGAGTTGGGCGGCTAGGGTTTGAGAGGTGGAGTGGGCAGCAACAAGAGGAGAGGTTCCCTTCTTCTTCTTCCTAAGGTGTTGCCGACACCTATCCTTCTTCCCTCTACTTTGGCCGGTGCTCAACCTATTCCTCTTCCCCTCTTCTTTTGCCGGCGACAACTAGGAGAGCTAGGGTTAGGGTTTTGGGCGGCTACAAGGTGAAGGGTTGGTTTCCTTTCTTTTCTCCAAGAGTTGGCTGACGCCCATCACCCTCCTTGATTCTCCTTTGGTCGGTTCCCATATTTCATTTTCTCTTCCTTGGTCGGCGGCAATATCAAGTCTATTGACTTGGTGACCGGTTCTAGATAGGATGAAGAGTTTTGTTTTATGATCTTCCTTTGTTCGGAGTGAACAAGGAAAGGAAGATTGGTGATCTAGGAGGCTTCGACTTTTGGAAGATTGTCGCCCACACGACGTCCAAAAGGAGGAAGGACATACAATATAAGATCAAGAGGTATAACAAGAGGTATAATCTTGTTTATTTTGTTTAGTGTTCTTTTGTATTATGTCTATAATTGTTTTTCAATTATATGCATGTTGTATGTGGTTGTTTACTTTATGTATGTGGCTAAATTTATTTGGACCCCGAACATAAACACAAAAGTCGGTGATCCGTACATCATCTATTTTGCGGCTAATCATATAATAGAGGTTGGTTGCTTGAACAACAAGTTTGTTCAAGTGACCACTCTAATCGAATAGCACGACGATGAAACGGGAGCTTGGGTAATCCCCCTTGTCAAGGATAAATATTTTTTATCCGGGGACATAGAAGGGATCGCCATGAACAAGCGACCGAGTTGAAGTGGGAAGCGAAGTTTTCTACCTTCCAGTGGTATCAGAGCAACGGTTTTCGATTTTACGTGTTTAGGATTCGATTACTTTTACGCACTTTTCATATATTATATGTGCCGGATAATTGTAGGATATGCGTAGGTTAATTCTTTGGTTGCAGGCATAGGATCTAACTATTATGGCCATATGTGTGTGTGTGATTATATATGTGTAATTGTATATTTTGTTGAATCCTCGGGGTTGACGAGGCTAGTATTTAATTTTTGTAATTAGATACGACATTGTTTAGCCACTCTTTTTATTTTAGTTTACTTTCGATCTAGATTTCATGTACACTTCCTCGTTGAGTATAGGATCAATGGATGTAAATTAAAATATTTTTTCTCGGCTCGAATCTCCGGATGGCTTGTACATGGCGTAGGGAGGAGCGGACGAGATGGCGATACAACGGGAGACATATTGAAGACAAAAGCCATAATAGTTGGAAAATATTTATTTTTCATATTTATTTCTTATTGTTTGATATGCATGTCGTAGGCTAGAAAATTCCTCAATTTTAAATTACTAAGTGGGAGAGAGATATTTTTATAAATTCCCACGACCTCCATTATGATTTGACATGTGATGCAAGTAAACTTGCGCGTCGGCTCTGAGTGCATTCCTCACTATCGAATGAGTTTGTTTGCGGATCACAGGGTCAGATATGGTTATAAGAAATTATTTAGGAGCGTGTGTACTTCTCCATCGGAAGGCACATAACCCGAGATAATTTCCTTGGTATCGAGTAATGGTGAACACTTAGATGCAAATAGGAGTATCCTCCCCATCGGAGTCACTGCTTTTATTTGTAGGGCCGAAGAGAAACCAACTATTAATTTTATTTGTCAAAAAGTTAGGTTGACAAGATAGTAAATTTAATGGGTAAAACCTCATATTACAAATGTAGAATTCGTATACGTCCACACGATCGTGGCATACGATATTCTCGGTGTTTTGAGGTGTTGGTTGATTTTAAAATTTTATTGTTTGAGGAATCAATAATTTTTTGAAATCTAAAGTTTTGATCTATGTGATTCTTAGGTTTTGCAAAATTGACTTTCAGTCCACTTGCTATGATACTAAAGGAAAATAAACTTACTGTACATAATTATGTTGATTGGAAAAAGAATCTTGACATTGTCTTAACTGCTGAGGAGAACAAATATATACTCTTCGAAGAGTATCCTCCTAAGCCTGCGAATGAGCTGGAAGTCCTTGGAGTTGAGATCGATGGGAAAACCCAGGTCGATATCATTCTCCAGTCGACACAAAGGCTTGCTCAGGCTTAGGCCATGGTTGCTCAGAAGGTTTCTACTTCTAAGCTAAAAGGCAAGAAGAAGAAGAAACAAGGTGGAGCAAAGCTGGTAGGAGGATCTCAGGGAGGAGTGAAGAAGCCGAAAGGCAAGTGCTTCACTTGCAAGCAGACTAGACATTGGAAGAAGGACTGTCCCAATCCAAAACAGAACAATGGTATATCCTTTGGTCTAGTCGTTGAAACATGTTTAGCAGTATTATCTACCGACACTTGGTGTGTAGATACGGGAGCCACATATCATGTCTATAATACTTTGTAGGGGTTCCAGGAAACCCGACAACTAGCTAAAGGGGAGATTACCGTTTACTTGGGCAATGCCACGAAGGTGGCGGCTGTTGCAGTGGGAGATGTTTATTTGTCTTTTGAGAAAAATAAAGTTTTGGTTCTTAAGAATTGCCTTTATGTACCTTTATTTAGAAAGAATTTGTGAATGAATACTCTATTTCTTTTAATGATAGAATTGTTATAAAAAGGAATAGGGAGATTATCTGTTCTGGTGCATTGATAGGAAATTTGTATACACTTAAGCCAAAAGCTCCCACGATGCAAATAGATGTTAACAACTCATCTTCTAATTCCAATAAGAGAAAAGAACCTTCGAAGATGAACCAAACATATCTTTGGCATCTTAGGCTTGGTCATATTAACCTAAGAAGAATTCAAAGGTTGATAGCTGATGGACCTCTGGGTTCATTAGTGGTGGAAGATCTCCCAACCGTCATATTAACCTAAGCAGAATTCAAAGGATGATAGCTGATGGACCTCTGGGTTCATTAGTGGTGGAAGATCTCCCAACCTGCAAATCTTGCTTGGAAGGTAAAATGACCAAGAGACCTTTTAAGGCCAAGGGGTATAGAGCCAAAGATGTGTTAGAATTAGTTCATTCTGATTTGTGTGGTCCTATGTCTATCCAGGCTAGAGGTGGTTTTGAGTATTTTGTCTCTTTTAGATGATTATTCGAGATATGGATACATTTACTTGATGTGTCGCAAGTCTGAATGCTTTGACAAGTTCAAAGAATTCAAGGCTGATGTGGAGAAACGTCAAGGTAAAAGTATCAAGACACTACGATCTGATCATGGTGGTGAGTACCTCTTGAAAGAGTTTAGGAATTACTTATCAGAGGCTGGGATTCAATCCCAATTGTCTGCACCTGGCACACCCCAGCAGAATGGTGTAGCAAAGCGAAGGAATAGGACTCTTATGGAGATGGTTAGATCGATGATGAGTTATTCTAAGTTACCAGATTCGTTCTGGGGATATGCTCTAGATATGGCAGTGTACATTCTGAACTTGGTTCCATCTAAATCAGTGCCTTCTACTCCCACAGAATTGTGGACTGGGCGAAAGCTAGTCTAAGACATATTCGGATTTGGGGGAGTCCATCACATGTGCTGAAGGCAGATGCTGGTAAGTTGGAACCCCGTACAGAAGTGCGCATGTTCATTGGCTAACCTAGAGGAACGAAAGGAGGTTTGTTTTATAGTCCTAGAGATCAGAGGGCGATCGTTAGCACGAACGCCAGATTTCTAGAGAAAGACTATGTAATGAACCACAAGCCCATGAGTAAGATTGTTCTGGAGGAATTAAAAGGGGAAGTCACTTCTTTAGTACCACTGGTACAAGAGGATATACCACAAGTCACTGCACCGCATGTCACAGAGGATACACAGGTGATACCTCATCGTAGTGGGAGGGTTGTGAGACAGCCTGATAGATTCATATTCTTGGGAGAATCTTCTGATTTGATCCTTGGCGAACATGAACCTGATCCCTGGATATATGACGAGGCAATCTAAGATAAAGATGTAGTATCTTGGCAAAGTGCAATGAATGCTGAGATTGAATCTATGGATTCAAATCAGGTCTGCGAGCTAGTAGAACCACCCGATGGAGTAAAAACCATTAGTTGCAAGTGTATCTACAAAAGAAAGAGAGGAATAGACGGGAAGGTTGAGACCTTCAAAGCAAGGCTTGTTGCGAAAGGGTATACTCAGAAAGAGGGTATCGATTATGAGGAGACCTTTTCACCGGTAGACATGCTTAAGTCTATCCGAATTCTCTTATGCATTGCTGCTCATATGGATTATGAGATATGACAGATGGATGTCAAGACAGCTTTCCTTAATGGAAGTCTTGAGGAAAACATCTATATGAAGCAACCAGAAGGTTTCATTACAAAGGGCAAAGAGCATCTTGTGTGTAAGCTTAATCGGTCCATTTATGGATTGAAGCAAGCGTCGAGGTCTTAGAACATCCGCTTTGATGAGGTAATCCAGTCTTATGGATTTATTCAAAGTCTGGATGAGTCTTGTATATACAAGAGATGTGACGGAAATGTAGTGGTATTTCTTGTACTTTACATAGATGACATTTTGTTAATTGGCAACAATGTCAAGGTGTTATCGGACGTAAGGGTATGATTGTCCAAACAGTTTGATATGAAGGACTTTAGAGAAGTGGGACACATCCTTGGGATCAAGGTTATAAGGGATCGCAAGAAAAGGATGTTGTGCTTATCTCAAGCTTCATACATAGACACCATTATGGATCGTTTTAGCATGCAGAACTCCAAGAAGGGTTTTCTACCTTTCAGGCATAGAGTTCCTTTATCTAAAGAGATGTATCCTAGAACGTCTGAAGAGATAGAGGAGATCAAGGCGGTTCCTTATGCTTCGGCAGTAGGAAGCCTCATGTATGCGATGCTATGTACGAGACCAGATATCTGCTTTTCCGTAGGCATGGTCAACAGATATCAGAGTAATCCAGGACAGGGACATTGGACTGCGGTAAAGTATATATTAAAGTACCTGAGAAGGACTAGGGATTATATGCTAGTTTACTAGGCAGACCAATTACTCCCTGTGGGTTATACAGATTTCGACTTCCAATCAGACAGGGATAACAGTAAGTTTACCTCAGGTTTTATGTTTACTTTGGGAGGTGGAGCCATGTATGGAGGAGTGTCAAGCAGAAATGCATGGCGGACTCCACCATGAAAGCTGAGTATGTGGCAGCCTCTGAGGCGGCCAAAGAAGCTGTGTGGCTCAGTAACTTCCTGATGGACTTGGATGTGATTCCTGGTTTGCCCAGAACTATCACAATTTATTGTGATAATAGTGGTGTAGTTGCAAACTCAAAGGAACCACGAGCCCATAAGGCAAGTAAACACATAGAGTGCAAGTACCACCTGATACGAGAAATCGTAAAGAGAGGAGAAGTTGCTAGGGCCAAGATTCCATCGGAGGATAACCTGACAGATCCTTTCACTAAGGCCCTTCCGGCGAGAGCTTTTGATAGGCATGTGGAGGGAATGAGAAATCAGATGTATGTCAGTTTGAGGACAGTATAATCTTTTAGTATAAGTGGGAGATTGTTGGGATGTATACTGAAAAGTCTATCTTTTGTATGAACATCTTTATTTTGAAATAAGAATCACATGATCATTGTTTGCATATTTATGGTTATGCATATTGTCTAATACATTACATTGTAGATAACATGATGTGTGGTGTCACACGGGAGATCATGTTATCGGCTCCTTGTAAAGTATAAGTATAGGCTCACAACCGAGATGACTTTGGACAAACCATTGGTATGGTTGTAGTGTGATTTGGTTTTGGTTTGTCTTGACCATAGAATCACACTAGTACACTTTGTGTGTATTGAGCAGAACCGACTTAGAGGTGATTCGATTTATTGCTAACTACATAATCGAATCGGACCTCACATATTATATTGTACATACTCTTAATCCCGATATAATAACAGACACATATACTTAGTATTCATTTCTTTGATTTACCAATGGGCGAGATTTATAGATTAAATCGATAGGCTCGGTAAGTTGGGAAATGATATTATTTATATGGTGTGCCATTGATTATAGGAGGAAACCGTGTCCTATATATTAGGATGATGATGTCCCCTTGAGGAGCTCATAAGGTTCATCATGTAAACCCTGCAGGTGGACTTGGTCCGACATGATGAAAAGGTTGAGTGGTACTACTCATGGAGTTAGATGTCGATTAATTAATGGTCAGTAAATTAATTAATCGACAGACATTCGAGATCTTAAACACGGAGAGAAAAATGTACATATAATATATGGAGCCCATATTAACTTATGGGGGTTGGTGAGGTAGATCAATGATAATCCTTTAGTGGATTGGATTATCATTAATGGATCGGACTTTATGTGGGCTTGATCCATTGGGTGGCCAAGATCCAACTCCTCCTCATGGTCCCTATTGTAGCCTATTAATACCTCATGAAGCCTAAATCCAATGGATGAAAACAAAACTCTAGATCCAACGGTAGATATTAAATCTCTAGATCCGAAGGTTGAGATTAAATCTCTAGATCCGACGGTCGAGATTAAATCCTTAGAACCAATGGTGGAGATTAAAACAAGGCTTATCCCTAACCCTATAAATAAGCCTTAAGGGGGTGGGCGACAACTTGATGGCTTAGGAGATTAGAGTTTGCTTCCCTTGGGCAGCAAGGAATCCTAGTTAGGTTATGATTTAGTTGGGCGGCTAGGGTTTGAGAGGTGGAGTGGGCGGCAACAAGAGGAGAGGTTCCCTTCTTCTTCTTACTAAGGTGTTGTCGACACCTATCCTTCTTCCCTCTACTTTGGTCGGTGCTCAACCTATTCCTCTTCCCTTCTTCTTTGGTCGACGACAACTAGGAGAGCTAGGGTTAGGGTTTTTGGCAGCTACAAGGTGAAGGGTTGGTTTCCTTTCTCTTCTCCAAGAGTTGGCCGGCGCCCATCACCCTCCTTGATTCTCCTTTGGCCGGTTCCCATATTCCATATTCTCTTCCTTGGCCGGCGATAACATCAAGTCCATTGACTTGGTGGCCGGTTCTAGATAGGAAGAAGAGTTTTGTTTTATGATCTTCCTTTGTTCGGAGTTAACAAGGAAAGGAAGATTGGTGATCTAGGAGGCTTCGACTTTTGGAAGATCGTCGCCCACACGACGTCCAAAAGGAGGAAGGACATACAATAGAAGATCAAGAGGTATAACAAGAGGTATAATCTTATTTATTTTGATTAGTGTTCTTTTGTATTATGTCTATAATTGTTTTTCAATTATATGCATGTTGTATGTGGTTGTTTACTTTATGTATGTGGCTAAATTTATTTGGACCCCGAACATAAACATAAAAGTCGACGATCCATACATCATCTATTCCACGGCTAATCGTAGAATAGAGGTTGGTTGCTTGAACAACAAGTTTGTTCAAGTGACCACTCTAATCGAGTAGCACGACGATAAAATGGGAACTTGGGTAATCCCTCTTGTCAAGGATAAATATTTTTTATCCAGGGACGTAGAAGGGATCGCCATGAACAAGCGACCGAGTTGAAGTGGGAAGCGAAGTTTCCTACCTTCAAAATGCACATAATCAAACTCTAATCTAACTAAACTTCAATTGCGATGAAATTAAAAGCAACTCAAACTAAGCATTCAAACAAGAAAATGCAGGAATTTAAATAACAAGTCAAATGAAAAATAACATGAAAGTAAAGTAAAGCATGAAACCAAATCTAACCTAATGAACTTCAACCTAATTACTCAAAGAAACATTTCACCGAAAACTACGTAAGTATGAAACAAATTAAACTAAGTACGTGCAAGTCTAAATATGAAAGCAAATTTGATTACAATCATTCCACAACTAAGAGTAAAATAAAATAATCAAAGCACATCAACATTGGAAAAACTTGTTGTAGGAATCTGAAATTGAAGCCGGCTCTGCCTCCTTCTCTCACGCGACTTTGCCCGACGCCACCACCGTTTCTTCATCATCGCCGTGCTCACCACCTTCCTCGTTGGTTACCAGAGAGGAAAGGGGATTCCCTCCTTCTCCAGTGATCGGTGCCATTCATCTCCTTCTCCATTGTCGTTTCTTCACCACCGACAGCCATCTCCTCCGCCCATTTCACCACCGCCGACAACCATCGGAAAGGGGATTCCCCTCCGATCAGTCCAGCAACCACTAAAGCCACCGTTGTGGGGATTCCCCTCTGATATCATCTCTCTCTACCACCAGCAGCTTCGGCCAACAACTCCATAGCGCCGGCAGTGCTTTACATTTGCGGTCAACACCTTCATGGTAGCGCCGATTGCATCTTCGCTCCGACGGTAATTCCAACTTCAATTTCAGATTCCTACAGCAAGTTTTTCCAATGTTGATGTGCTTTGATTATTTTTTTACTCTTAGTTGTGGAATGATTGTAATCAAATTCGCTTTCATATTTAGACTTACACGTACTTAGTTTAATTTGTTTCATGTTTACGTAGTGTTCGGTGAAATGTTTCTTTGAGTAATTAGGTTGAAGTTCATTAGGTTAGATTTAGTTTCATGCTTTACTTTACTTTCATGTTATTTTGCATTTGACTTGTTATTTAAATTCCTGCACTTTCTTGTTTGAATGCTTAGTTTGAGTTTCTTTTAATTTCATCGCAATCATAGTTTAGTTAGATTACGTGCATTGTATTTTCATTCAGTAGGATTAGTCTTTTAAAATCCAACCCCCCATCTTCAATAGAAAAGCCAAAACAATAATTATTGATCCTAAGTTTACTATTCTATCGATTACACTTGTTGGGAAACAATCCGGGCCGTTCACTATGGTATATTAGTGTAGAGAGAGTTTGGTAATTAATTTGTAACAGTACCATGACAATGACCATTATCAATTTTAAATTAGGTTACACGGGTGTCAGCCGAGTATACTCACCACTATACTACAACGACACCGAAACCTGACAACCTATGGATGACTCTGTGAAGGTGGAGCAGCCCATGATTTCGTTACCGAGGTTCGAACCCGGCTCTCTCGATTGTCAGTTGAGTATCCTGACCAACTAGACTACAACGGAATTTCTGGCGCTGAAGGGATGGAGCTAGAGTACAAGCTGAAACTTTCGTCGACGATGGAATGCAGGAATTGTCGTCAGATTTGGAGCTTGAAGTCACCGTCGACAAGAGATGAAAATAGATTCTGCCCAATCGGCACAGTAGCAAGTACCACGACCTTCTAAATCATGTTCGGTCGCGGTGTCTCAGCTCCGGCAGTTGGCATTGGAAGTTTCATCGGTGAAAAGCGCCGAAATCACCTTCACTACTCGCTGCTAACAAGCTGGCCAGAATCCCAGCATCTCGTCGCCTACTGAGGAAGGAAATCGCCACCGACTTGAATGGAAGGAGACTGCCAAAAGATCCACCCAGAATGTCGCCGCCGCATGGAGAAGAAGGTGGTACAGCTCGCTTACGCAAGGAAGAAAATGAAGGCGGCGTTGTTTCTGCGCTGCGTGATTTCTGGCTATCGCGATTGGGAAGATATGAAATTTAAGGGTGAATTTCTTGTGCCGTCTGATTGAAGCCCCTTTCAATCTCAGCCGTCCAATTAAGCTAGGGTTTGTTTAAGTTGATTAATCCATTAAGAAGGTTGTGCATCCAACGACTTAGATTCCTCCGATTTTGAATGAACGGATCTGATCCATCTGAAGGGATAATCATGATTGGTCAAATCTAGATGAAGGGCTCAGATATCCAGATCTAAATGTAAGGACTGGATCTCTCTAGATCTGAATTGATGGCTCAGAATCATCTACTTTCATCGGACGATCCATATTGCTCAGATCTGATCCCTTGATTGAATTGTCTCTGATCTTGATGAAGGGCTCAGATTAAATCATCTTGAAATGTCCATTATGACCCTAGATGAAGCCATATTTGATCCACTTGAGTCTAATCCAGTGGTTCATCTCGATCTCCTACAAACAAAGATAAAATTCGTATATAAGTTCAAAATTTAGGAGAATTTATAATAAAGTACAAAATGAATTCAAACTCATAAAACATGTTAATAATCAACAATAAATCACTCGAGTGAATAAAAACATGGATATTAAGGACCAAAATAATGCAATAAAATGGTACTGATCAAGTCCCCACCACATGTCGGGCCTTCCACTCATGCACCCCTCTCACCTCCTACCCATCACTCACTTGTAGATTCACCTAGGTATTTGAGTCCCCCTAGTCCACATTGTGAGCGTACACCAGTACCTCTATATTTTTCCACTTTTGAGTAGGATGCAGGTACGTCGACCTATGACTTCTCTGAGTTTTTATCGTGCCTTGATGACATATACGTTGAGCAACAGACACAGGGGTAGCAATGGGAGGAGCATAATACCTATACATAGGCAGAGTTCCAGGATCTAGGGGAGCATTTTTAGAGGGTCGAGGAGTTCTACAGCAAGGCCCGAGCCTATTTTCAAAAGGAGGATGCCTATCGCCAAGAGGTTCAATAGCACATGTGTGTTACATAGGCACAGTGGGCTAGGGAGGTGGAGAACAGAGCTGTCGCCACATCCACCATTTCAAAGATTGACCACATGTACATGTGACATCAGCGGCTGAGCACCTGATTCTCCCAGGAGCATGATATGCCTAGACTTCCAGACTTCCCACCTCGATCACCATATTAGAGGTACGACCTCATTTAAGTCTGGAGGGGGCCCCGAATTTTGATATGCCATTCTTCTAGTAGTAGTTTATTTCTTGACATTTTGGTCTTGTTTTAGATTATTTTCATTTACTTGTCCATGTATACAGTATTTAGTTTCCTTTCAGCACTTAGTTGTTTGTCATTTTAAGATGCCTCAGTAGTATTCTCAAAATTCTTCACGATTTGCTTTCATGCCATTGATAGCTTAACACCATTTATCTTATGGTATTTTATTTTTGATTGCTTTAATAGATGTTATAGATCTGCACTTGTTAGCTTTTATCTTTCACTTACACTTGATGAATATTCTGAAAGGAAAAATCTATTACATACATAATTATAATTCATCCCAATAGTCTAGTACTTTGGAATCCGTAAGTGACTCCAGATTTAGTAGTTTAGTTACTGGAGATGCTTGGATTGTGTAAGCCATTTGGAAAAATCAAAATACCAGTGAGCTAGAGAGGAACAAAGTTCCTTGAAAAAAAAAAATAATAAAATTAAAAAAAAAGATAGAAAAAAATGAGAGAGTTAAAAAAAACAATTGTCGTGGGTGAAAATGATTAGGTGCCCCTTTGAGACCAAGTTAGGTTGCTAGGGAAACACCTACCAATTTCTTTTAATACCGATCACGCCTTTAAGACATTATGCTAATTCTAGGAAACGACCCTCGCTTAGGGCAGGTAAGTTCCTAAAAGCCGGAGACCTTAGAAAATCTATAGGATGACGACTTAACTCACTGTGGAACGAGTATCCCTTAGGAAAATTCTCTCAGCACATGCACGAAAAGCTAACTTAGTAAACTTTTAGAACATATGTATTTGCTTTGATTGAAAATACCACTTGATAATTTAGTTAACATGCTAGGTATGGGAACAATGTTTTGTTTAAAAAAAAATTCATGGCATTGAGGTTTGCTTGAGGACAAGTAAAGATCTAAGTCTGGGGGAATTTATGTGAGCAAAACATAAAGGGTTTTATGAGTAGTTTTCGCACACATCTCATCACATCTTATACTTGTTTCATGCATATTCTATCTTGTTTTGCATGCATTTCCTATTTTTTAGTTCGGAGATTTTCTCTTGTTGTTTTTATGTGAAGGACGACATTTTGGAGGTAAAACGACACACTTTTGGAGCCAAAGGAAGGTGAGCATGCTCTGGTTGTGTTTCTCCCAAAATACGGGCATGGTCAGGAGTAAAAGAAGGCGTGCACTGAATAGTAATGAGGTAGACATGGCCTAGCCGTGTGAATCTCACACGTCCATGTCCAAACCTCGAAGCCAGAAATTCCAGTGGCCCACACGATTGATCGTGTGGATTCCACATGGCCGTGTGGTGCTGGGCAAACTTGACGCCACTAGATTTTTCATGGGGATTTATGGAGAGTCGGCTTCACATCTATAAATAGAAAGGCACACCCCAAACCTTGGAGGAGGCCCGATGGCTAGGACGACAAGATGGAGCCCTAAAAAGCACCGGAGACTCATAATGGGGAGGAAGGAACTAGCTAGGATATCCATCTCGACGCTTCGGCATCATGGAGAACAACCAAGACATAAAAATTTGATAGGACAGAGAGTCCATTCTTTATTTTCTTATTATATATGAATTGTAATGGCTTTTCTTAAGATGTCTTGTGTTTATTCTCATTTATTCATGGAGTAGATACTTCGATTCTAGGATTAGGGAGTAACTTGTGTTTGTGGACATGCTAGTTCAAATGGTTATTCATCTCTTTTGATTCAATTTGCAGTTTTGTGTTGTTTAGATCGATGAGGATTATGTCTTGATTCTATTTATCTTGAACATAGGTGATACAAGGGTGAGAGCATTCGTATCAAAAATCAAGAAAAACCAAGGATGAACTTGTGATCATCCTTCCTCCCGTAATCGTAGAGGATAGAATATGATGAAGTAGGATTGAAATACTATCCACCTCTTCATAGGGATTATTAGAACGTCCTCATACCCCAATAACCTATCTTAGTAGAAGGCCCAAAGTAGGAGAGATTAACTCTAGAAGGGTTGAGGGACCTTAGTGACAAAGGGCTCCCAACGGTATCAAGCCCCTGAGCTCTGATGATCCGAAAGGAAAACTTGGTTAGAAATAGGTAGTTCCCAGTAAAAGAAAAAGTTCATCGGGCAAATGCATGATGATCCTCTTGCAAGATCGTAATCAGAGATCCCACAATCATTTAATTAATAGCAAGTTCCATGGCATACAAGTGAAACTGAAGTCCTAGAATCATGATAGGGAACTTTGAACCTACCTTAGTTTCCTCTGAGTGACATTGTACTTGAGTTAGGACTACCGTCAACCTCAAAACCCTTATTCATTGGACATTAACTCTGAATAACAAGATCCACTGGACAAATGGTTTTAGAATCTCAATCTCTGTGGGATCGATAAATCTTTTATTACTTGACGACATCCGTGCACTTGCGGGCATTGAGCGCGAGCGCGTGCTTCAAGTCCTTGATGCTTTCCATCGAAGATTTGAGGTCATGGTCATGTGCATCAGCAACATAAGTCCAAATGGATCTTGGCATTTGGGAAGTACAAGGGTGTGATATTGGCGGCATAAATTCCAAGCTTGTGTCTTGGTAGCATAAGTTCAATGTTTGGTGGCAAAAAGTCCAAGCGTGTGTCTTAGTAGCGTAAGCCGAAATATACCTTTGTGGTGTAGACTCGATTAGCATGAAAATAGCCGATGGAAGCACTTGAAGGCTAACGTATGGATGAACAAGTCATGGATGACTTGGAGGGATCCGATAGGCGTGTAGCTGATTGAGGTGGATAGAAGGATTAGGTCTAGGCTAAGGGTGGTCTAGCAAGTATGAGAGGATCATACTTGGGCTAAACCTCATGTTTGAGGTTCAACAATCTACTAGAAGGTTTTCTCAGTCGATTGGTCTCTATGTGGCTCAGCATTCAGGCTGAGTGCTCGGCACTGTGTGGCTCGACATTCAGACTGAGTGCTCAACACTGTGTAGCTCGACATTCAGGCTGAGTGTTCGACACTGTGTGCCTCGGCATTGAGGTTGATTGCTTGACACAGTGTGGCTCGACATTCAGGATGATTGCTTGACATAGTGTGGATGACATTTAGGCTGAGTCCTCGGCATTGTGTGGCTCAGCATTCAAGCTGACTTCTCGGCACAGTGTGGATCGGCACAGAGTGGCTCGAGCTACTGATCATCAGTTGACTGCAATGAAGGGCAGTCGACTATTGTTTGCGGTCACTGTTGGTGCAATAATGCCCCAAGCACTTATGTATTTTGATGTTTGGATAATCATTTATAGTTAGGCAATATTTGTGATCTAATTGTGAATATGTTAAGTGATAGGAAAATCCAAGTAAGAAGACTTGGTAAAGAGAAGTTCAAGTATGAATCTTGGCGAGGAGAGTCCAAGGGAACGTCTTGGCAACATAAGCCTAAGAATGTAGTCTTAGTGGCGTAAAGTCCAAATGGACCTTGGCAAAGGAAGTCCAAAGGCGAGGTATTGGCAGCATAAAGTCCAAGCTGACCTTTGGCAAAGAAGAAGCCCAAAGCATGACGAAACTGAAGGAAGCTTTTGAAGCCAAGCACAAGGATGGAGTCATGGACTCAGAGGAATCCTAGAGGCACAAGGCTGATGGAGAAGTTAGAAGGTTAAGTCAAGGCTTAGGGTATAGTTTCAAGTATGAATTAGTCATACTTGAGGTGTGCCAGTCAACTGACATATTGTGCCAGTTGAACTTGTCTCGAGTGTTCAACACTCGAGGATCTAAAAAACATTCACAGTCGACCTTCCCAGTCTACTGGTGGTAGTCGACTATGGATCAAACTGTCGAACGTAACTAGCAGTCGACCTGGTGTGTAACACCAGTCAACTGGTCAACATGGTTCGACAAAGGTGCTTGTGTCTGACAAAATTAAACTCAGGCCTAGAATCTTAGTCAAGGTCTGACAGTCGACATCCATTATGGGCAGTTGACTACTATGAGTATAGAAAGGCTGGTAGCTGATTGATCAGTCGGCTAAGAAGACACTAGTCGACTACCGATCATGGTAGTTGACTAATACGAGCATAGAAAGACTGGTAGCTGACTGATCAGCCAGCTAAGGAGACACCAATTGACTATTGATTTTGGCAGTCGACTAGTCAAGTAGATGTTGGACGAAGACGATTGAAATCAGGCTTCATTAGAAGCCTTTGGATTCGCTCAACAATAGTAATAGTCGACTGATGGTATGCAGCAGTCGACTACTATCGGGCTCAATGAGCAAAAATAGCTTTTCTGTATAAATAGAAGCTAGGGAAGCTTGGATGAGGTTAATGCTTTCATTCTATACGATCATACTCAGCTCCTCAAGTCTTCAAGTGTTCTAACCTCTTCTTCCTAAGCTCAAATCCATTACCTTGTAAGAAGAAGAGGAGTGATTGTAAAAGGCTTCTCCACCTTGGTGTGTTGCATCAAAAGGAGGCTTTAGTGGAAGATTGCTAGGGGTGATCCACTTTACGGATTGTCGTGGAGTAGGAGTGTCATCTTTGAACCACATTAAAGATTCTTGTTAGCGTTGTGTTCTTGTTTTCTCTCTTAAATTGTAATCTTCTATTGCTTCCGCTAATGATTTCTTGTAGAAAACGAAGAATTGCTATTCACCCCCACCCCTCTAGTCAATCCTCAAGGTTCCTACAAGTGGTATCAGAGGCCGAATCGCATCGGAGAATCTAACCATCAACCAAAGCACGATGATATTCCAAGAGGGTTATAGCATAGTGCGACCCCCTTTCTTCGACGACAATGACTTCACCTATTAGAAAGGTAGGATGGAGTGTTACTTAATGAATGATATTGATAATTGGTTTAGTATTGTAGATGGATTCGAAAAGCCTCGAGATGAGGTTGGAGCACCACTACCAACCAAAGATTGGCAAGGGAAATGGCAAAGAAATCTCAAGCCAATGCCAAAGCAACAACCACACTCCAATGTGGTTTATCTAAAGAGAAATTGAGCAAGGTTGGACCCTTCGACTCTACCAAAGATCTTTGGGAGAAGGTCATTGAACTCAATGAAGGATCTAAGGAGAAAGGAGTGCTAAGAGAGACCTATTGATTGGTCAACTTCAAACTTTTAGCATGAAGACTAATGAGACCGTGAATCAAATGCACGATAGATTCAAGGAGATAGTAAATAGGCTACACGTTATAGGTGAGAAGGTGGAGAATCGAGATTTGGTAAGATATGTTCTTCAAGATTTTCCTAGGGCAACCTTATGGGCATCAATGGTAGATGCTTATAAGGTCTCTAGAGATCCTTCAATAGTTAAATTAGATGAATTGTTTTGTGTGTTTGAATTGCATGAACAAGCTAACACTTCATCAAAAGAGGAAGGTTTAGCTCTTGTTATAGGAAAGAAGGAGAAGGAAAGAAGGAGAAGAAGAAGGAAGAAAAATCTCGATGCAATAGTAGGATGTCAAGAAGTTGTTCACATCCTCAAAAGGTAAATCAAATAGTAATTCAATTTTTAACACTAATGTCACTTGCTATTGATGCAATAAGAAGCGGCACATCAAGCCAAATTGCCCAGAGCTATAGAAGAAGGAAGAAAAAGAAAAGAAGAAGAAGGACAAGAAGGAGAAGAAGAAAGAGGAGGCTATGGTGGGCCAAACCACATGGGACACTCAAAGTGTTGAAGACTCATCCAATTAAGAGGAGTTATGCTACATCACACGCCATATGACACTCATGGCCTTGAGATATGATACAGAAGCATCAAGCCAAGAAGAGACTTCATCAAGCGATGAATCATCATCTACTGACGATGTGGTAAAGGACTCCCCAAGAGTAGAATTGTTATATAGAACTATTTCTTATCTTAAAAATGCTTTGGATAAAATCAAAATCTAGGGTTAAGAACTTGAAGGTAGAGATTAAGGCAATTAGAAATGAAGAACTTTCATGTAATGATGCATGCATGCTTAAGGATCTTCGTTCCAGTTACGTATTGCCTGAGTGTCACGGAGTGCGTAGCCTTTCGACCACTCATTAGTAGTGTAAGTCGGAGAAAATAGATCGCAGAGCATGTAGGAAAAATCTACTAGGAATGCGGAGTGCATCATAAACCTAAGGATAAAGATGTAGCATATACCTCCCTAATTAGTAGAAAGACAACAATTAATGGTAAGGTTAAGAAGGCTTGGGTTCCCAAGAAGTTTTTGATTGATGTTAGTGGTCCAAACATTTGGGTACCTAAGGAATTTGTTTTTCATGTTGTTTAGGTAGAAGGACCAAGTATGTGGATTGTTGATAGCGGTTGCTCAAGACATATGATTGGAGAAGTGTGCAAGTTTTCCACAATTAACTACATTAACAAGAGAACCATGTCTTTTGGAAATAGTGAAAAACTCAAAATTTTAGGTAAAGACATGATTGAGGTATCCCCTAAAATTGTTATTCATAAAGTCTTATTAGTTAAAAGCATGAAATTCAATTTACTTAGTGTTAGCCAACTTTGTGATGCCGGTTATAGTGTTGAATTCAATTCTTCAAAACGCTTAATTAGATTCTTGAATGATTGCATGTTAGTTAGATATAAGAAATCGAATATTTATCATGTCGATTTATCCTATTCTTCTAACACTTCTGCTAAGTGTCTTATGGCAAAAGAAGAGGAAGGGTGGCTATGGCATAGAAGGCTAGGGCACATCAATATGAAAAATATAGCCAAGGTAGCAAAATTGGAGTTGGTGAAGGGGATACCAAAGATCAAGTACATTAATGACAAATTGTGTGATGCATGCCAAGAAGGAAAGAAATCAAAATCATCACACAAAGGTAAAACCCTAACTAGTACTTCATTACATTTAGAGTTTTTACATTTAGACTTGTTCGATTGCAATAGTACTCCTTCTTTAAATGGTAAAAAATATTATTTAGTCATAGTTGATGATTTTTCTAGGTATACATGAGTTTACTTTATGAAACATAAGGATGATACCTTAGAAATAATCATAGGATTTAGCAAAAGGTATGAAAATGAAAGAAATCTCAAAATCAATCGGATCCTTAGTAATCATGGTGGAGAATTTGAGAATTCTAATTTTTCAAAATTTTGCTTAGAACAAGGGTACAAGCATGAGTTCTCTTGTCCTAGAACACCCCAACAAAATGGGGTGGTGAAAATGAGAAATCGAGCCCTACACGAAGCGGCTAGGACAATACTTAATGCATATTCCTTACCTAGCTACTTGTGGGCGGAAGTGGTTAACACTGCTTGCTATATCCAAAATTGAGTCTTAATCCTTAGGTTTTTAGGCAAAACATCATTTGAATTATGGAATGGGAAAATTCTTAAAATTCATTATTTTAAAGTCTTTGGTTGTAAAGTTTATATCTTAAATACCAAAGACAACTTAGAAAAATTTGAATCTAATTAAGGCGGATGAGGGAATCCTAGTTGGATACTCATCCACTAGTAGAGGATATAAGGTCTACAACAAGAGGACTCAAAAAGTTGAAGAATCTTCTAATGTTGAATTTGATGAGTCCTCTAGCACTTATCCTAGAAAATATTCCATTATAAGGATATCAATGAAAATAATCAAGACATTACCCAAAAACTTCATAACTTGACCTTAGGGGGTAATGATCAAGGGGGAGGAATAGGAGATTCCGATGATGAGAGGAGGAAGGAAGACAACTATGATCAAAATCAATTTGAATGACCTCCTAGGACCCTAAGGATTCATCAAAATCACCCACTTGATCAAGTAGTGGGAGAACTATCCAAAGGAGTTAGAACTAGGTCTTTTCATAGAGCTCCTACTAGTCAAGTAGCTCTCATCTCACAAATTGAGCCTAAATCGATTAATGATGCATTACTTGATCCGGATTGGATCTTAGCAATGCAAGGAGAATTGGCTCAATTTGAGAGGAGTCAAGTATGGGATTTAGTTCCTAGACCCAATGATAGGACTATTGTTACCACAAGATGGATCTTTAGGAATAAGTTGGATGATCAAGGGAACATAACTAGAAATAAATCTAGATTAGTGGCAAGGGGATTCAATCAAGTTGAAGGACTTGACTATGATGAGACCTATGCACCAGTTGCTAGATTAGAGTCAATTAGGATCCTATTAGGTTTTGCCGCTCACATGGGGTTTAAACTTTACCAAATGGATGTGAAATTGGCATTCCTAAATGGTTTTATTAAGGAAGAAATATATGTAGAACAACCTCTCAGGTTTGAGAGTGTTAAAACAAGCTCCTGGGCTTGGTATGAAAGATTATCTTCTTTCTTAATTTCTAAGGACTTTAGAAGGGGCCAAGTAGATCAAACTCTTTTCATTAAGTCAAAGTCAAAGGATATCTTTGTTGCCCAAGTGTATGTTGACGACATCATTTTTGGGTCAACAAATGATGAACTCCTTCAAGACTTTATTAAAAATATGGAAAATAAATTTGAAATGAGTTTAGTTGGGGAGTTAAATTTCTTCTTAGGTCTACAAGTTAAACAAACCAATGAGGGAATCCACATATACCAAACCAAGTATGCCAAAGAAATGATCAAGAAATTTGGTTTGGAAAATGCTAAGATAGTAAACACCCCTATGGAAACCAACACAAAAATTGACAATGATCAAGAAGCAAATTAAATTAGTTGACTCAAAACATTATAGAAGTATGATTGGTAGCCTACTATACCTAACCGCTAGTAGACCCAATATCTTGTCTGCGGTAGGTATGTGTGCTAGATACCAATCATGTGCAAAAGAGTCTCACTTAGTGGTCATTAAAAGAATCTTAAGATATATTAAAGGCACACTAAGTGTAGGACTTTGGTACCCTAGGACTAGTTCTTTTGACTTGGTTGGGTACACCGATTCTGATTATGCGGGTTGCAAATTGGATTGGAAGAGTACTAGTGGTGGATGTCAATTTCTTGGATCCTCCCTAGTTAGTTGGAGTAGTAGGAAGCAACCTTGTGTTGCTTTATCCACCACCGAGGCGGAATATACGGCCATGGGTGGTTGTATAGCTCAATTGCTTTGGATGAGACATACTCTAGAAGATTATGAGCTTCAATACTCCAACATCAAAATTTATTGTGATAACATGAGTACCATTAATTTTACCAAAAATCTGGTACATCACTCTAGGACCAAACACATTGAAGTGAAGCATCACTTCATTAGAGATCATGTGGTAAAGGGGGACATTGAACTTAACTACATAGAATCTAAGTCCAACCTTACCAATATTTTCACCAAGCCTCTCCCCGAAGTGAATTTTTCATCACTTAGGTGAGAACTTGGAATGTGTTTTGTAGAGTAGAAGTTTAGGTTTGCATGATCCTATAGAAAATCTAGGACTATTCTTTTAAGCATCTCACAAAACATCTAAGAATCAATGATTTTTGTATTGAGCCATTTATACATAATGTGAAATGATAGGAAGATGCATTTGGTTCAACATGCTTGCTATGATGCATTACTATGAACCAATATGGCATCTAGAGACATTAATCCTTAATTGGACCAATTATTCGGAAGACTTGTGTACAATTGATGTGCACATAACTCTAAGAACATGATTGGAAATGTCAAACCAAATAACCTTTAAACTATGTTTTGTTGGGTTTCCGGCACCGCAGCGAGTGTGTGTTCGAACATGTTTCATAAACATGTGCACAGCGGAAGAAATAAAATAATAAATCTAATTTATTATAACACACACACCACACGCATGCATAGTACAACATGTGTAGACATAATCACAATTTCAAATTTTGCAATAAAAGGAAATTTATACTACGTATACCTGACGTATCATGTGTAGCGGGAAAGGCATCAACCGGAGTGATCCTCGCTAGAATCGCCTCTATCTGTATCCACGCCGAGTATCTTCGGGATGACTTCACAAAGTCATGAGCCTCGTCTTCGTACGGGTTACTAGCCTCGTGTTGAAGATGATGTGATCGAGAGAAGATCACGATCCGAATCAAAATTCGGATCCAAAACGAGTCCTCAAAAACTAGCTTCTCCAGAGAGGTATTCGTCAACCGTTTGACGAATCCTTCATCCTCCACCTAGGAGGATTAACGGAGATCGAATTCCCGACAAGGCTACCACTGTCGGAGCTCAAAACGTGGTCCAAACGACGCTTCGACAAGAAGGAAACAAGCTGTCCAGAAAACTGGACAGCTTTGGTGGAGGAATATGGGTCAGCCAAATAAGGAAGGTTGAAGTTCACCTTGTTGCCAAACCCAAAGGAGATCACCGGAGCTCCTCCGGCAGCAACTCGACGCCGGCAAGGGGAGAGGACGGCAGCTGCTGGACGCCGGCAAGGGGAGAGGATGGCAGCTGCTGGACGCCGACAAGGGAGCTTGGGTGGTGGTGGGCGGCGGCAAGGGGAGGGCGCCGACTACACCAAGGAGAAGTGGGCGGCAACAATTAGGGTTGCAAGGATTTAGATTAGGGCTTAACAAAACCCTTAAGCCCTATTTTATAGAGAACAAATTCTCTTAATGGTTATCGGATCATAACCAAAAGCCCGTTAACCCGCTCAATTGATTTAAATTAAAATAAACCAAACCATGTTGGTCTATTTTAAGTTAAAACGAACCGAACCAACTTTGGTTCATTCGTTTAAAACAAACCAAACCCCTTTGGTTTATTCTCCTCCATTGGATTAGAACCAAACCAATTTGGTTCATCCATTATTTATTCATAAGACACGACCCATCCACGCTTCCATTGCGACTGAAATGATTTCATGCTCGATTCATTGTTTGGTCCAACCAAACCTAGTTTCTCTCGGTCTGAGAATCTCATTCTCAAGCTCGTTTTAAATCCTTCGGATTACGCTAGTTGTGCGTGTGACCAAATAGGTTCTCGGTTTATGTTGGTCGTCTATAATTAACTATTAATTATAGAACGATCATGAGTGACACCAAGTAGTACATCATGATCCCCAATTAACCAAAAAGATCAACGGTGGATCCAGAACTATTTCTGAAACCCTTCAGCAGCTCGAATGAATCGTGCCCCATTCCCTTCACTCATCTTATACCCACTTGGTTCAGGACATGGTCTATAGTGTCAGTCCCCACTAGGTTGACTATGTCACACCTAGCCCAAGTACCATTTCCTCATCCTACGGATTCTAGTTACTGCACATGTATCGAAGAGTACCTTACTCTAAACATGTAATGCTTTAGCCAAAGACTTTAGTAACAATCCGACGAGAGGCCATGGGTATACATCTCCTCACAATGAGTGGTAAATCCTTTATAGGCTATTCAAAAACCATCGATCACTTTGACTTATACCCAATCATCCCGGGTCCACATCTCCTTAGAGATGCTTGCTTAAGATGTCAAAGCATAAGTCTTTATGATCAAGATGACTTGAATACCGCAAGTCAAAGGAACATCGCACTTAAGCTGCAGTAAGAACTTCATTGATATATCTATATATGCAGAGAACCATATGAAGTCTTACGGTTGGTCACTCAAATGAACTAGTTACCATAACTAGCATCCACGATTAACTCCGGACATCACAATGTCTCCAGCCAATGAGAATCAGCTGCTTGGATACACCAAGGAGTATACCTTGTGCTAGTCTCAACAGAATCAATGGTGTCCAAATCCATCAATTCATCGACTAGGGATAATTCCGATACATCACAATTACACATGTAGAGATACTCACTAGTTGTGACCCAATCACAAATTCTCTCATGCTGTGAATCGTATCATGGACATTCAGTAAATGAGTTTAAGATCTAATCAAATACATGAAAATATGTATACTCAAATAGTGAATCTTCATTTATCATATAAATGGTTCAAACATAAGGTGATTGCCTTATGACATCTCTCATATATCACTAACAAACTCCCACTTAGCCTAATGCCAATCGCTACGGTATCCAATACCATAAGCTCTAATATGACCCTCAAACATACTTTGAGGTAATGCCTTAGTCAAAGGATCCTCTAAGTTCCTTTTAGTGGGGATTTTTTCGATTTGTATTTCCTTCCTACCGATGATCTCTCTGATAAGATGATAGCGGTGAAGCACATGTTTGGATCGTTGATGAGACCTTGGCTCTTTCGCCTATGCAATAGCTCCATTGTTGTCGTAGTAGATCGGTATTGCTTCAACAATGGCTGGAATCACACCAAGTTCATAAATGAACTTCTTGATCCAAACCGCTTCCTTTGCTGCTTCCGAAGCTGCAATGTATTCTGCCTCAGTGGTAGAATCCGCTACAGTGTCTTGTTTGAAACTTTTCCAACTCACTGCGCCCCCATTCAAGGTGAACACGTATCCAGACTGAGACTTGGAATCATCCTTGTCTGTCTGGAAGTTGGCATCCATATACTCGCGTATCACCATGTCCCCTTCTCCATATATTAGGAACACATCCTTAGTTCTTCTTAAGTATTTAAGGATCATCTTAACAGCCACCCAATGATCCATTCCTGGATTAGACTGGTATCTACTCGTGACACTCAGAGCATACGATACATCGGGCCTCGTACATAACATAGCATACATGATAGATCCTATTGCGGATGAATAGGGAATCTTACTCATGCAAATCCTCTCGTCTTCTGTGCGTGGACACATAGACTTCGAAAGGTGTATCCCATGCCTGATGGGTAGGAAACCTTTCTTGGATTTTGACATGCTAAACCTCTTTAGCACTCGGTCTATATATGTAGACTGCGAAAGACCAAGCAACCATTTCAATCTATCTCTATAGATCTTAATCCCGAGGATGTAGGTTGCTTCTCCCAGGTCTTTTATGGAGAATGTCTTGGATAACCAAATCTTAACTGACTGTAAGACTGAAACATCATTTCCTATAAGTAATATGTCATCGACATACAATACTAGGAACACGACTGCACTCCCACTAACCTTCTTGTACATACAAAGTTCATCTGGATTTTGTGAGAAATCAAACTTTTTGATTGTCTCTTCAAAACGGATATTCCAGCTCCTGGATGCTTGCTTCAATCCATATATGGACCGTCACAATTTGCATACCTTAGTTTTATCAACCGATGTGAAACCCTCAGGCTGTATCATATACACGTCCTTGAGCAGGTTTCCATTAAGGAAAACTGTTTTCACATCCATCTGCCATATCTCATAATCATAATGAGCCGCTATGGCCAGGAGCATCCGAATGGATTTAAGCATAGCTACAGGCGAATATGTTTCGTCATAATCAACACCTTATTTTTAACGATATCCTTTCACCACTAATCTAGCCTTATAGGTAATCACATTACCATCCATGTCGGTTTTCTTCTTGAAAACTCACTTGCACCCTATAGGCTTGATGCCTTCAGGTGGGTCAACCAAGTTCCAAACTTGGTTTTCATACATGGAATCCATTTACGACTTCATGTCATCAAGCCACTTATCGCTTTCTGAACTTGTCAGCACTTCTTCATAATTGGTAGGTTCCTCATCATCAATGAGTAACACGTCGTTTGATTCACTTACGAGAAATCCATATCTCTTAGGAATATTGCATGTTCTACCAGATCTACGAAGATGTGGTGTTTCAATAGGTCCAATCGATTGCTCATCACTATGAGTTATCGAGTGTTGTGCTTCACCAGGTATCTCATCAATGTTTATTTGAGTCTCTCGAGCCTCCTCAAGCTCGATGACACTCCCACTGTTTTCTTCAAGTAACCAAAATCCCGTTAGCCCGCTCCATTAATTTAAGTTAAAATAAACCAAACCATGTTGGTCTATTTTAAGTTAAAATGAACCGAACCAACTTTGGTTCATTCGTTTAAAAAAAACCAAACCCCTTTGGTTTATTCTCCTCCATTGGATTAGAACCAAACCAATTTGGTTCATCCATCATGTCTTCATAAGACATGGCCCATCCACGCTTCCATTGCGACTAAAACGATTTCATGCTCGCTTCATTGTTTGGTCCAACCAAAACCTAGTTTCTCTCGGTCTGAGAATCTCATTCTCAAGCTCGTTTTAAATCCTTCGGATTACGCTCGTTGTGCGTGTGACCAAATAGGTTCTCGGTTTATGTTGGTCGTCTATAATTAACCATTAATTATAGAACGATCATGAGTGACACCTAGTAGTACATCATGATCCCCAATTAACCAAAAAAGATCAACACGGATGTTCCAAGACCTCGAAGCTTGCTTCAATCCATAAATGGACCGATTAAGCTTACATACAAGATGCTCTTTGCCCTTAGCAATGAATCCCTCTGGTTGCTTCATGTAGATGTTTTCCTCAAGACTTCCATTAAGGAAAGCTGTCTTGACATCAATCTGCCACACCTCATAATCCATATGAGCTGCTATGCAAAAGAGAATCCAAATAGACTTAAGCATGGCTACCGGCGAAAAGGTCTCCTCATAATCGATACCCTCTTTTTGAGTATACCCCTTCGCAACAAGCCTCGCTTTGAAGGTCTCAACCTTCCCATCTATTCCTCTCTTTCTCTTGTAGATCCACTTGCATCCAATGGTTTTTACACCATCGGGTGGTTCTACTAGCTCCCAGACCTGATTTGAATCCATAGATTCAATCTCAACATTCATTGCACTTTGCCAAGATACTGCATCTTTATCTTGGATTGCCTTGTCATATGTCCAGGGATCAAGTTCATGTTCGCCAGGGACCAAATCAGAAGATTCTCCCAAGAACATGAATCTATCAGGCTGTCTCACAACCCTCCCACTATGACGAGGTATCACCTGTGTATCCTCTGTGACACATGGTGCGGTGACATGTGGTATATCCTCTTGTTCCGGTGGTACTAAGAAGTGACTTCCTCTTTTAACTCATCCAGAACAATTTTACTCTTGGGCATGTGGCTCATCACATAGTCTTCCTCTAGAAATCTGACGTTCGTGGTAACGATCACCCTCTGATCTCTAGGACTATAAAACAATCCACCCTTCGTTCCCCTGGGATAGCCAACGAACATGTGTACTTATGTACGAGGTTCCAACTTACCAGCATCTGCCTTCAGCACATGTGCTGGACTCCCCCATATCCGAATATGTCTTAGACTAGGCTTTCGCCCAATCCATAACTCTGTGGGAGTAGAAGGCACTGATTTAGATGGAACCAAGTTCAGAATGTACACCGCCGTATCTAGAGCATATCCCCAGAACGAATCTGGCAAGTCAGAATAACTTATCATCGATCTAACCATCTCCATAAGAGTCCTATTCCTTCGCTCTGCTACACCGTTCTGCTGGGGTATGCCAGGTGCAGTCAATTGGGATTGAATCCCAGCATCTGATAAGTAGTTCCTAAACTCTCCCAAGAGGTACTCACCACCATGATCAGATCGTAGTGTTTTGATACTTTTACCTTGACATTTCTCCACATCAGCCTTGAATTCTTTGAACTTGTCAAAGCATTCAGACTTGCAGCGCATCAGGTAAATGTATCCATATCTTGAGTAATCATCTATAAAAGAGACAAAATACTCAAAACCACCTCTAGCCTGGATAGACATAGGACCATACAAATTAGAATGAACTAATTCTAACACATCTTTGGCTCTATACCCCTTGGCCTTAAAAGGCCTCTTAGTCATCTTACCCTCCAAGCAAGATTCACAGGTTGGAAGATCCTCCACCACTAATGAACCCAAAGGTCCATCAGCTATCAACCTTTGAATTCTGCTTAGGTTAATGTGACCAAGCCTAATATGCCAAAGATATGTTTGGTTCATCTTCGAAGGTTCTTTTCTCTTATTGGAATTAGAAGATGAGTTATTAACTTCAATTTGCATCGTGGGAGGTTTTGGTTCAAGTGTGTACAAATTTTCTATCAATGCACCCGAACAGATAATGCCCCTATTCCTTTTTATAACAACTCTGTCATTAAAAGAAATAGAATATCCATCCATAAACAATTTAGAAACCGAAATTAAATTCTTTCTAAATAAGGGTACATAAAGGCAATTCTTAAGAACCAAAAGTTTATTTTTCTCAAAAGATAAATGAACATCTCCCACTGCAATAGCCACCACCTTCCTGACATCGCCCAAGTACACGGTAATCTCCCCCTCAACCAGTCGTCTAGTTTCTTGGAACCCCTGCAAAGTATTGCAGACATGATCAGTGGCTCCCGTATCTACACACCAGGTGCCGGTAGATAACACCGCTAAACATGTTTCAACGACTAGACCAAAAGATATACCTTTGTTCTTGCGGTTGGGGAAGTCCTTCTTTCAGTGTCCAGTCTGCTTACAAGTGAAGCACTTGCCTTTCAGCTTCTTCACTCCTCCCTGAGTAACTCCCACCACCTTCGCCCCGGTTTGTTTCTTCTTCTTCTTGCCTTTTGGCTTAGAAGTAGAAACCTTCTGGGTCACCATGACATGCGCCTGAGCACTCTGACGAAATTGTCCCTCTGCCGCCTGGAGTTCTGTCAGAAGTTCTGCCAATGAATACAACCTCTTGTTCATGTTGTAGTTGAGGTGAAACTGCTCAAAACTCCTAGGTAGAGACTGGAGTATGATATCGACCTAGGTTTCCCTATCGATCTCAACTCCTAGGACCTCCAGCTCATTCAAATGAGTCATCATCTTGAGAACATGATCCCTCACGAGTGTTCCCTCAACCATGGTGGTCGTCATCAAGTTTCTCATGGCCTCTTTCCTCACAGACCGATTCTGGTGTTCGAAAAGCTCCTTGAGATTGAGCATCATATCATAAGCAGTGGACATGACTTGATGCTGATGTTGCAGTCCATTTGACATAGATGCCAAAATGTAACACCGCGCCATCTCATCGGCCTTGATCCACTTCTTATAGCTCTCTCTCTCCTTTTCCCCAAAATTATCTACAGGCTTGGGAGGGCACTCTTCGAGGAGTACATATTTGTATTCCTCAGCAGTCAAGACAATGTCTAGATTCCTCTTCCAATCTACATAGTTGGGTCCAGTAAGTTTGTTCTCTTTTAGTATCACAGCAAGTGGGTTGAAAGTCATTTTTAAAGAAAACCTAAGAATCACATAAATCAAAACATTAGATTTCAAAAAATTATTGATTCCTCAAACAATAAAATTTTAAAATCAACCAACACCTCAAAACACCGAGAATATCATATGCCACGATAGTGTGGACGTATACGTATTCTACATTTGTAAGAGAAGGTTTTACCCATTAATTTTACTATCTTGTCAACCTAACTTTTTGACAAGTAAAATTAATAGTTGGTTCCTCTTTGGCCCTACAAATAAAAGCAGTGACTCCGATGGGGAGGATACTTATATTTGTATCTAAGTGTTCACCATTACTCGGTACTAAGGTAATTATCTCGGGTTATGTGCCTTACGATGGGCAAGTACCCACACTCCTTAATAATTTCCTATAACCATATTCGACCTTGTGATCTGCAAACAAACCCATCCGACGGGGAGGAAGGCACTCAGAGCCGACGCCAAGTTTGTTTGCATCACTTGTCAAATCGTAATGGAGGCTGTGGAAATTTTAAAAAATTCCCTTTCCCACTTAGTAATTTGAAATTATGGAATTTTCCTAGCCTACGACATGCATATCAAACAAAAAGAAATAAATATGAAAAATAAATTATTTTCTAACTATTATGACTTTTTTCTTTAATATGACTCACGTCGCATCGCCATCTCGTCCGCTCCTCCAACGCCATGTACGAGCCATCCGGAGATCCGAGCCGAGACTAAAACCTATTTTAATTTACATCCATCGATCCTATACTCCACGAGGGAGTGTACATGAAATCTAGATCGAAAGTAAAATAAAATAAAGAGTGGCTAAACAATGCAGTATTTAATTTACAAAAACTAAATACTAGCCTCGTCAACCCCGAGGATTCAACAAAATAAATATTTACACACATACAATCACATACACACATATGACCATAATAGTCGGATCTTATGCCTACAACCAAAGAGTTAAACTACGCATATCCTACTATTATCCAGCACATATAATATATGAAAAAGTGAATAAAAATTAACCGAATCCTAAACACACAAAATCGGAAATCTTGGCTCTGATACCAATTGAAAGTTTTGCCCGGAAGCTCTGATACCAATTGAAGGGTTTTGCTTATCGAGTCTGTGAGGGAAAACTTTGCTTCCCACTTCACCTCGGTAGCTTATCCATGGCGATCCCTTCGATGTCCCCAGATTAAAAAAAATTTAATCCTAGACAAAAGGGATTGCCAAAGCAACCAAGTCATCATCGTGCTATTCGTTTAGAGAGGTCACTTGAACAAACTAGTTGTTCAAGCGACCATGCTCTATTCTACGAGTAGCTGCGGAATAGACGATGTCCGGATCACCGGTTTTTGTGTTTATGCTCGGGATTCAAGTATTATTTAGTCATTTACAAATTTATAACATGCTTATAATTGAAAAACAAAAACAAGCAACAAACAAAAGAAGAAAGTAGAATAGGTATACCTCTCGATCTTCTAATGTATGACCTTCCTCCTTTTGGACATCGTGTGAGCGACGATCCACCAAAAGTCGAAGCTCCTAGATCACAAATCTTCCTTCCTTGCTCTTCCAAAGAAAGAGGAAGAATAGAAACAAGGTTTTTCTCCTCACTAGAAACAACCAACAAGGAACCAAAACTTTCCTTGCCACCGACCAACTAGATGAAGGAGAAGATGGTGGAAAACAACCAAGACACCAAGGGAATGTTGGTGCAACAATGCCCCAAGCATTCATGTGTTTTGATGTTTGGATAATCATCTAAGTTAGGCAATGCTTTGTGATCTAATTGTGAACATGTTTAAGTGACAGGGAAATCCAAGGATGAAGACTTGATAAAAGGAAGTCCAAGTATGATCTTGGCAAAGGAAGTCCAAGGGATGGACTTGGCAGCGTAAGACCAAGCTTGTAGTCTTGGCAGCATAAAGTCCAAGTGAACCTTGGCAAAGGAAGTCCAAGGGATGGACTTGGCAGCGTAAGACCAAGCTTGTAGTCTTGGCAGCATAAAGTTCAAGTGAACCTTGGCAAAAGAATTCCAAAGTAAAGTCTTGGCAGCATAAGTCCAAGCTTGTAGTCTTGGCAGCATAAAGTCCAAGCTTTTAGCAACCCAAGACATGACGAGGCCGAAGGAAACTCTTTAAGGCAGGTGCAAGGATGAAGGAAGAGTTAGAAGGTCAAGTCTAGGTCTAGGGAGTCAATTCAAGTATGAATTATTCATACTTGACTAGTATCAGTCGACTAATATGATATAGCAGTCGACTGATAAGGTGCTCGATCGAGAGTCGGTGAAAATCGACTATCGGTCGGTAGCGAATCGACGATCGTGATAAGGCAATCAGTCGACTGCCAATTCAAGCAGTCGACTGATCAAGTCGAAAATGGGCAGAGAATGGAGTCTCACTCGACTCCTCACTACGATCACTCGACTGATCGCTTCATCAGTCGACTGATGAAGTGATCAGTCGACTGATAGGCCTCCCGTTGAAAATGGCGGCTACGAATCCCCGCAGATCCGCTATGTCAGAAGCCATTAGCTTCGACGGTAGTCGACTGATGGTGAGCATCAGTCGACTGATCAAAGCTCAACGGGAAAAACAACCCTTCTTCTATAAGAAGAGGCCTTGGGGAGCTTGGTGAAACTAGTGCTCTCATCCCTAGCTATGCCCTCGTGCTCACCAAGTTTTCTCCAAGTGTTTTTGTGATTCTAAACCTCCTCTTCTCTAGTCTTCATCTTCCATCATTGTAAAGAAGAGGAGTGCATTGTAAGACAAGGTTTCTCCACCTTAGTTCATCCAAAGGAGTATTTAGTGAAGCTTGGCTGGGGCTAATCCACCTTACGGATTACCGTGGAGTAGGAGCATCATCTCCCAACCACGTACATCGGGTGTTAGCATTGTTTTCTTGTTTCTCATTCTTATTTGTATTTTTATTTGTATTGCTTCCACTAACGTACTTGTAGAAACAAAGAAAGGCTAATCACCCCTTTCTAGCCATTACAAGATCCAACAAGTGGTATTAGAGCCCGGATAGCTTGGAAGATTTCACCATCAACCAAGGCATCAATGACTCTTCAAGAGGAATATAGCACCGCCAAGCCACCGCTCTTCGATGGGAGTCACTTTGCGTATTGGAAAGGTAGGATGAAGTATTATCTAATGAGTAATATTGAGATTTGGCATAGCATTGTAGATGGCTTTGAGGAACCGATGGATGAACATGGAAACCCTATTCCAAGCAAGGATTGGACAAGGGAAATGAATAGGAGGTTCGAATTAAATGGAAAGGCGGTACTCACCATCCAATGCAGTATTACAATGGAGCAACTCAACAAGGTGGGACCTTTCGAATCCGCCAAGGAGTTATGGGAAAAGCTCATTGAGCTAAATGAAGGATCCAAGGAGTCAAAGAGGCCCAAGAAGGACTTGCTAATTGGACAACTTCAAGCCTTCCAAATGAAGATGCATGAAACCGTAAGCCAAATGCATGCAAGGTTTAAGGAGATTGTGAATGGACTCCACATCATAGGTGAGCGAGTTGACAATCGGGATTTGGTAAGGTACATTCTTCAAGCATTTCCTAGAACTTCTTTATGGACTTCTATAGTTGATGCTATTAAGGTAACTTGGGATCTTTCTCAAATTAAAATTGATGAATTATTTTGTGAGTTTGAATTGCATGAGCAAACTAACATGTCCTCTAAGGAAAAGGGTTTAGCTCTATTTGTTGAAAAGAAGGAAAAGAAGAAGAAAGAAAGGAAAGAAGTGTCATCATCATCCGAGTCGGAGCATGATTCAAGTAGTGATGGAGACTCGTCTAGTGAGATGGCCCACTTTGTCAAGAAGCTCTATAGAAAATCAAAGGAGTTCAAGAATAGAGAAGCAAGGAAGGGGTCCCATTCTTCAAGAGGTAAGTTTAGTGGTAATTCAAATTTTAACAATAATGTGATTTGCCATGCTTGCAATAAAAAGGGGCACATAAAGCCAAATTGCCCGGAGCTAAAGAAGAAGGAAGAAAAAGAAACGAAAAAGAAGGAGAAGAAGGAGAAGAAGAAGAAGGAGGCCATGATGGCTCAAACCACATGGGACACACCAAGTGTTGAAGATTCCTCCTACGATGATGAGCTTTGCCACGTCACACTCCATGTGGCACTCATGGCCCAAGGAGATGACTCCGGTACATCAAGCCAAGAAGAAGACTCTTCAAGTGATGAATCGTCATCTAGTGACGATGAGGTAATAAACTCTCCTAAAGTTAAGCTTCTTTATAAATCAATTGCTTATCTTAAAGAGGCTCTAGATAAGTCTAAATCTAAGGTTAGAAGCATGAAAGTAGAACTAAAGGCCATCAGGAATGAAAAACCTTCACATGTTGATTCTTGCATACTTAAGGAAGAGAATGACAAACTTAAGGATGAGGTTAGTGACTTAAAGGCATGCTTAGAGAAATTTACGAATGACTCAAAATATCTTGACATGATCCTTAGCCGACAAAGAGCCGTTTACAACAAGGCCGGTATAGGATATAAGTCAAAAGAAAAAGAAGTTGCTTATATCTCATTGATTAATATAAAAGCAACCATTAAGGGTAAGGTTAAGAAAGCATGGGTACCTAAGAAGTTTTTACTTAATGTTACCGGTCCTAATGTTTGGGTACCAAAAGATTGTGTTTTTCATGTGATTTAGGTAGGAGAGCAAGGTATGTGGATTGTGGATAGCAGTTGCTCAACACACATGACCAGGGATGTGAGCAAGTTCTCCACAATTAAGTATGTGAAGAAGGGAGCGGTGTCTTTTGGAAATAGTGGAAACTCAAGATATTAGGTAGAGGTACAATTGAGGTATCCCCCAAAATCGTCATTCACAAAGTTTTACTAGTTGAAAATATGAAATTCAATTTATTAAGTGTTAGTCAACTTTGTGATGCAAGCTACCATGTGTCTTTTGAATCTTCTAAATGCATGATTAGACACAAGGAATTAAATGATTGTATGTTAGTTGGATATAGGAAATCAAATATTTATTATGTTGATCTTTCATATGCTTCTAACATTTCTACTAAGTGTCTTGTTGCAAAAGAAGAAGAAAGTTGGCTATGGCATAGGAGATTGGGGCACATCAACATGAAAAACACAGCCAAGGTAGCCAAGTTGGAGTTGGTCAAAGGGCTACCAAAGATCAAGTATGTCAAGAACAAAATGTGTGATGCATGCAAAGAAGGAAAACAAACAAAGACATCACACAAAGGTAAAACCTTAACGAATAGCTCTTTACCGTTAGAACTATTGCATCTTGACTTATTTGATTGCCATAGTACTCCTTCTTTAAATGGTATCAAATATTGTTTAGTTATAGTAGATGATTTTTCTAGGTATACTTGGGTCTATTTTATGAAACATAAGGATGATACTTTAAAAATAATCATAGTATTTAGTAAAAGGGTTGAAAATTAAAAGAGTCTCAAAATCAACCGGATCCGTAGTGATCATGGCGGTGAATTTGAGAATTCTAAATTTTCATAATTTTGTTTAGAGCAAGGGTACAAGCATGAGTTCTCTTGTCCTAGAACCCCCCAACAAAATGGGGTGGTGGAAAGGAGAAATCGTGCCCTACAAGAGGCAGCTAGGACTATCCTTAATGCATATTCTCTACCTAGCTACTTGTGGGCGGAAGCGGTTAATACCGCTTGCTATATCCAAAATAGGGTTCAAATCCATAAGTTTTTAGGATAGACACCATTTGAATTATGGAATAGTACTATTCCCACAATTCATTATTTCAAAGTCTTTGGATGTAAAGTTTATATTTTAAACACCAAAGATAACTTAGGAATATTTGAATCCAAAGCGGATGAGGGAATCCTAGTTGGATACTCATCTACGAGTAGAGGATATAGAGTCTACAATAAGAGAACCAAAGGGATTGAGGAGTCCTCCAATGTTCAATTTGATGAAACCACTAGTACCTACCCTAGAAAGTCCTCCATTGATAAGGATATTAATGACAATAATCAAGACATTACCCAAAAGCTTCAAAATTTGACCATAAGGGGTAATGATCAAGGGGGAGGAAGAGGAGATTCCGAGGATGAAAGGAGGGTAGAAGATAACAATGATCAATTTGAAACCCCTTCTAGAACCCTAAGAATTCATCAAGATCATCCACTTGACCAAGTAGTAGGAGATCTATCTCAAGGAGTAAGAACTAGGTCATTTCATAGAGCTCATACTAGTCAAGTTGCTCTTATTTCACAAATTGAGCCCAAATCGATCAATGATGCATTACATGATCCGGATTGGATTTTGGCAATGCAAGATGAATTGGCTCAATTTGAGAGGAGTCTAAGTATGGGAGTTAGTTCCTAGACCCAATGATAGCACCATAATTACTACAAGATGGATCTTTAGGAATAAGCTAGATGACCAAGGAAATATCACTAGAAATAAGGCTAGGTTGGTTGCTAGGGGATTCAATCAAGTTGAGGGGCTTGACTATGATGGGACTTATGCCCTGGTTGCTAGGTTAGAATCTATTAGAATTCTCTTAGGGTATGCTTCCTATATGGGATTTAAACTTTATAAAATGGATGTTAAATCGGCATTCCTAAATGGTTATATTAAGGAAGAAGTATATGTAGAACAACCACCCGGGTTTGAGAACATAGATTATCCAAACCATGTATATAAGCTTAGGAAAGCATTATATGGGTTAAAACAAGCTCCCCGGGCATGGTATGAAAGATTGTCATCTTTCTTAATTTCTAAGGATTTTAGAAGGGGCCAAGTAGATCAAACCTTGTTTATAAAGTCAACATTAAAGGATATCTTTATAGCCCAAATATATGTTGATGACATTATTTTTTGGTCAACAAACGATGATCTTCTTCAAGACTTTATAAAAAACATGGAGAATGAATTTGAAATGAGTTTAGTTAGAGAGCTTAACTTTTTCCTAGGGTTACAAGTCAAGCAAACCAATGAAGGGATTCATATTTATCAAACCAAATATGCAAATGAAATGATCAAGAAATTTGGTTTGGAAAATGCCAAAATTGTAACCACTCCTATGGCCACTAGCACTAGAATAGATAGTGATCATGATGGTAAATCAATTGATCTTAAACTTTATAGGAGTATGATTGGTAGCCTACTATACCTAACCGCTAGTAGACCTGATATCTTATTTGCGATAGGTATGTGTGCAAGATACCAATCTTGTGCCAAAGAATCACATTTAGTAGTCGTTAAGAGAATTTTAAGATATATTAAAGGCACCCTAAATGTAGGACTTTGGTATCCTAGGACTAAATCCTTTGAGTTGCTTGGCTATACCGATTCCGATTATGTTGGTTGCAAATTAGATAGGAAGAGTACTAGTGGTGGATGCCAATTTCTTGGGTCCTCCCTAGTTAGTTGGAGTAGTAGGAAGCAACATTGTGTTGCTTTATCAACCACCGAAGCCGAATATGTGGCTATGGGTGGTTGTGTAGCTCAATTACTTTGGATGAGACATACTCTTGAGGACTATGAGCTACACTACTCTAACATTAAAGTTTATTGTGACAATGTGAGTACCATCAACTTGACCAAAAATTCGATACATCACTCTAGGACCAAGCACATTGAAGTGAAACATCACTTCATAAGAGATCATGTAGAAAGAGGGGACATTGAACTTAATTATGTAGAATCTAAGTCCAACCTTGCCGATATCTTCACCAAAGCTCTTCCCGAAACCGATTTTTCATCATTAAGGAGAGAGCTTGGTATGTGCTTTGTAGAGTAAAATTCTAGGTTTGCATGATCCCATATTCATATGTTAGCCTTATACCTTGATGCATCTCACAAAAGCCTTAAGAAACCTTGATTCTTGTATTAAGACACTTAGGAACATGTGAGATGATAGGGAAGGTGTGCTTGGTTCATCATGCTTGTTATGATGCATTACTATGAGCCAATGACACACCTAGAGACATGAATACTTCATGGACCAATCATTGGGAAGGCTTGTATTCAAGTAATGAATACATAGCTCCAAGAACATGATTGGAAATATCAAATAAAACATATTTTAAACTATGTTCATCATATTTTGAAAAACAGTTTTCAAGTGGAACACAAAAGTGATACAAAGTTTGCAAAATTTTTAGAACTTTTGTTAGTTTCCAAGTTTGTATCAATCTTGAAATCTGGAAAACATATATTTTTCAAACTATTTTTCCTTAATAAAGTATGATCTCAGAAATGTGTACACAAAATTTCGTGATTTTTCGAGGTTTCTAGAATTTCTAACGCATTTCTGAATTTGGGATGAATAAGTTTGAAATTGGATTGGCGTAGTGATCAGCGTTGAAACCAGTCGACTGATACACTTTGTTTTCTGATAAATAGCTCTATTTTCTGATATTTAGTGTATCTATGATGTCCTAAAACTATAGCATGATAATTTTGGGTATAAACAAATTTTTAGGACTGTTTAATGCAGTGTTTTAGGGGGAGTTTCATAATATATATCTTTTCATCCCCAAACTTACATTGTTGGTGCAAAGTTAGGACTGAGCTTTCGAACTTTTGTTATGCTTTGCTTCAAATGTTACTCACACATCATGAAGCATATCTTAGATTAAGGGGGAGCTTAATATCAATCATATACCTTAACTTTAATTCTCTCATGAAATTTATGAATCCTTCTCTTTTTGATGTATGTCAAAGGGGGAGAAGGAATGTTTAAGTTAGAATTCATATTAAAAATATGATTATATGCATATGGTAAAGACCTAACTTAAATGATTGCCAAACATCAAAAAGGGGGAGATTGTTGGTGCAACAATGCTCCAAGCATTCATGTGTTTTGATGTTTGGATAATCATCTAAGTTAGGCAATGCTTTGTGATCTAATTGTGAACATGTTTAAGTGACAGGGAAATCCAAGGATGAAGACTTGGTAAAAGAAAGTCCAAGGGATGGACTTGGCAGCGTAAGACCAAGCTTGTAGTCTTGGCAGCGTAAAGTCCAAGTGAACCTTGGCAAAGGAAGTCCAAGGGATGGACTTGGCAGCGTAAGACCAAGCTTATAGTCTTGGCAGCATAAAGTCCAAGTGAACCTTGAAAAAAGAAGTCCAAAGTAAAGTCTTGGCAGCATAAGTCCAAGCTTGTAGTCTTGGCGGCGTAAAGTCTAAGCTTTTGGCAACCCAAGACATGATGAGGCCGAAGGAAACTCTTTAAGGCAGGCGCAAGGCTGAAGGAAGAGTTAGAAGGTCAAGTCTAGGTCTAGGGAGTCAATTCAAGTATGAATTATTCATACTTTGATAAGGTGCTTCGGGACTATCGGTCGGTGACAAGAATCGTGATCGGTCGATGGCAATCGATCATTGCCAATTGCGGTCGGTGATCAAATCAAAAATGGGCGCGAATGAAGTCTCACTCGTGATCGCTTCATCGATCGGTGATGAAGTGATCGGTCGGTGATAGGCCTCCGTTGAAAATGGCGCTCACGAATCCCGCGGATCCGCTATGTCGAAGCCGTTAGGCGGCGGTCGGCGATGGTGAGCATCAGTCGACTGATCAAAGCTCAATGGGAAAAACAACCCTTCTTCTATAAGAAGAGGCCTTGGGGAGCTTGGTGAAACTAGTGCTCTCATTCCTAGCTACACCCTCGTGCTCACCAAGTTTTCTCCAAGTGTTTTTGTGATTTTAAACCTCCTCTTCTCTAGTCTTCATCTTCCATCATTGTAAAGAAGAGGAGTGCATTGTAAGACAAGGTTTCTGCACCTTGGTTCATCCAAAGGAGTATTTAGTGAAGCTTGGCTGGGGCTAATCCACCTTACGGATTACCGTGGAATAGGAGCGTCATCTCCGAACCAAGTACATCGGGTGTTAGCATTGTTTTCTTGTTTCTCATTCTTATTTGTATTTGTATTTGTAATCCTTCCGCTAACGTACTTGTAGAAACAAAGAAAGGCTAATCACCCCCCTCTAGCCATTACAAGATCCAACAGGGAAGCCCTATATCTTGTCTCCACCACCTAAGGAGAGGGAGAAGGGAGCATTTGGGCGCCGGCCAAGGGCTGGGAAGGGCCTAGAAACTTGCTGGACGTTGGCCACAAGACAAGGAAGAAGAAAGGAAACCTTGCCTTATTTGGTGCCGCCCTAGCCTCCAAACCCTAACCCTAATCCTAATCCTATCTCAACTAGGATTCCCTTCTCTTGCCGCCCAAGCCTTGCTCTCTTCAATGTAGTTCATGTCAACCCCCTTGACACCCTTTTATAGAGTTAGGGATAAGTCATGAATTAATCTCCTCCATTTGTTCTAGGGATTTAATCTCAACTGTCGGATCTAAAGATTTAATCTCAACCGTCGGTTCTTAGAGATTTAATCTCTACCAATGGATCTTAGACTTTTGTTTCTATCCATTGGATCTAAGCATCATGAGGTGTTAATAGACTACATTAGGGACCATGAGAAGGAGTTGGGTCTTGGCCACCCATGGATCAAGCCCACATAAAGTCCGATCCACTAATGATGATCCAATCCACTAAAGGTTTATCATTGATCTACCACACCAACCCCCATATGATAATATGGACTCCGTATATTATTTGTACATTTTCTCCCCGTGATTAAGATCTCGAATGTCCGTCGATTAATTAATTTACTGACCATTAATTAATCAACATCTAATTCCTTGAGTAATACCACTCAACCTTTTCATCATGCCGGACCAAGTCCACCTACAGAGTTTACATGATGAACCTTATGAGCTCCTCAAGGGGACATCATCATCCTAATATATAGGACACGGTTTCCTCCTATAATCAACGACACACCATATAAATAATATCATCTCTCAACTTACCGAGCCTATCGATTTAATCTATAAATCTCGCCCATTGGTAAATCAAAGAGATGAGTACTAAGTATATGTGCCCATTATTATATCGGGATTAAGAGCATGTACTAAATAATATCTGAGGTCCGATTCGATTATGTAGTCAACAATAAATCGAATCACCTCTAAGTCGGTCGTGCTCAATACACATAAAGTACACTAGTGTGATTCTATGGTCAAGACAAACCAACACCAAATCACACTACAACCATTCCGATGGTTTGTCCAAAGCCATCTCAGTTGTAATCCTTTACTTATACTTTTCAAGGGGCCGATAACATGATCTCCTGTGTGACACCACATACCATGTTATCTACAATGTAAAGTATTGGACAATATTGCATAACCATAAAAATATGGAAACAATGATCATGTGATTCTTATTCCAAAATAAAAATGTTCATACAAAAGATAGACTTTTCAGTATACATCCCTACATATACCTCGTGCTAGTCTAAACAGAATCAATGGTGTCCAAATCCATCAATTCATCGACTAGGGATAATTCCGATACATCACAATTACACATGTAGAGATACTCACTAGTTGTGATCCAATCACAAATTCTCTCATGCTGTGAATCGTATCGTGGACATTCAGTAAATGAGTTTAAGATCTAATCAAATACATGAAAATATGTATACTCAAATAGTGAATCTTCATTTATCATATAAATGGTTCAAACATAAGGCGATTGCCTTAGGACATCTCTCATATATCACTAACATGTTTATCATATTTTGAAAAATAGTTTTCACTTTATCAACAAAAGTGGTACAAAGTTGTGAAAATTTTTAAAGCTTTTGCTAGATTTTAAATTTGTGTCAATCTCAAAATCTGGAAAAGATATATTTTTCAAATTATTTTTCGTTAATAGAAAATGACTTCACAAATGTGTCCACAAAATTTCATGAATTTTTTTTACCTCTTTTGAATTAGTTACACATTTCACAACTTAGCTGAAAAACCTATCAGATTGATAGTAGTCGACTGACATTTGTCACCAGTCAATAGGTAAGCTTGCCCCAGACTAGGTTTATTCCAGTCCACTGGGCAGTCCACTACCACTTTTGGTAGTTGACTGCTACTATTGGCCAATCCACATAACCTTTCATAGAAGACTGACAAGTTCAATTGGTCTCCAGCAGTTGACTGACAATATTCAACAATCGACTATCATTGTTGGTCACACCCATAGAACGACTCATAGCCAACTGACCAGTTCCACTGGTCTCTAGCAATGGACTGGCGTATCAAGGCAGTCGACTGCTATCATCGATATTAGGGCCATCCGACCTATTTCGACTCGTAAAAACCCGAGTCTCTCCTCTTTTCTTCTCTGTCATTTTACTTCGTCGACACCTTCTCGCCGTTCTTCTTCCTTTTCGGCGCTCCCACCACTGATTCTCACACAGTTTGCTTCTCCCTCAACTTGAGATCCCTCTCTTCCCAAGGATCTCAAGATCCTATCTCCATCGCAGCCACCCTTCCAGCTAGGGTTCCTTTGATCGTGTGTTTTTCGGCAACCCTTGGTCTTTCCTTCTGCCACCTTTAGCCATGCCACTTTGGTAAACCCTAAACTCTAATCTTGGTTAAGTTCTTTCTTCAACTGTGCGTACACTAACCATTGTATCTTTGTTTTTGTGCATTATCATTATGCTTGTTTAGAATTAAGCATTTAACATCTAAGCATCACCCTCCACCTTTCGATGAGGGTCAGTCTGAACCCATCCCATTCATTGATACCCGTTTTCCTACCCCGGGTCATGAGTTGCCATTTAACTCCAATAAATTCCAACTTATTCCTCCTAGGTCCCTTGATGCTAAGTTTTTTCAAATTCACTACTTTGATATCATTAAAATTATTCAGTTCTATAAGTGAAGTCTTTAGTATTCTGTGAACACCCAATAAATTCCACTTTGCTTTCTGAATTCTTCAACAACTTATGCTCGGTTGGAGATGGGTTGAGGTATCGGACTCGTGTTGCTCAATATGATCTGGACTTCACTCCCTAGATATGGGAGGACTTCCTCGGATGTCGCCCATCCGAGAGTGAGTTTGTGTATTATCCATCTCTCATTGAGCCTCTTCCATCCCCTTTGGAGGCCATTTCCCTAGATTCTCTTCATGATCAGTTCTACCATAGCCCACGTCCACTAGGTGTTAATCTTTTTCCTTCTAATGATCTTTCCGCTTTTGACAATAACCTTTACACGGTCATTGTACTTTGCATTCGTTCGATAGTTACTCGTGGGTTGACATTAGTTCTGCCTCGACATTTCTTCCTTATGCATGCATTTCATCAAACTCTCGATGTAAATGTTAGTCTGAAAACATTTCATTTCATAATCCACTTCATCAAGCCCAATAATTGGAAGGTCCACATGCCATACGTGTTAGTAATATATGAGAGATGTCCTAAGACAATCGCCTTATGTTTGAACCATTTATATATAAATGAAGATTCACTATTTGAGTATACATGTTTTCATGTATTTGATTAGATCTTAAACTCATTTACTAAATGTCCACGATATGATTCACAGCATGAGAGAATTTGTGATTGGATCACAACTAGTGAGTATATCTACATGTGTAATTGTGATGTATCAGAATTATCCCTAGTCGATGAATTGATGGATTTGGACACCATTGATTCGGTCGAGACTAGCACGAGGTATACTCCTTGGTGTATCCATGCAGCTCATTCTCATTAGCTGGAGACATTGTAATGTCCGGAGTTAATCGTGGATGCAAGTTATGGTAACTAGTTCGTTGGAGTGACCAGCCGTAAGACTTCATATGGTTCTTTGCATATAAAGATATGTCAATGAAGTTCTTATAAGTGCGATGTTCCTTTGACTTGCGGTATTCAAGTCATCTTGATCATAAAGACTTATGCTTTGACATCTTAAGCAAGCATCTCTGAGGAGATGTGGACCCGGGATAATTGGGTATAAGTTGAAGTGATCGAAGGTGTTTGAATAGCCTATAAAGGATTCACCACTCCTTGCGAGGAGATGTATACCAATGGCCTCTCGTCGGATTGTTACTAAAGTCTTTGGACAAAGCATTACATGTTTAGAGTAAGGTACTCTTCGATACATGTGCAGTAACTAGAATCCATAGGACGAGGAAATGATACTTGGGCTAGGTGTGACGTAGTCAGCCTAGTGGGGACTGACACTATAGACCATGTCCTGAACCAAGTGGGTCTAAGATGAGTGAAGGGAATGGAGCACGATTCATTCGAGCTGCTGGAAGATTTCAGAAATAGTTTTGGATCAACCGTTGATCTTTTCGGATAATTGGGGATCATGATGTACTACTAGGTGCCACTCATGATCGTTCTATAATTAATGGTTAATTATAGACGACCAACATAAACCGAGAACCTATTTGGTCACACGCACAACGAGCGTAATCCGAAGGATTTAAAATGAGCTTGAGAATGAGATTCTCAGACCGAGAGAAACTAGTTTGGTTGGACCAAATATGGAGCGAGCATGAAATCATTTCAGTCGCAATGGAAGCGTAGATGGGTCGTGTCTTATGAAGACATGATGGATGAACCAAATTGGTTTGGTTCTAATCCAATGGAGGAGAATAAACCAAAGGGTTTGGTTTGTTTTAAGCGAATGAACCAATGTTGGTTCGGTTCGTTTTAACTTAAAATAAACCATCATGGTTTGGTTTATTTTAACTTAAATTAATGGAGCGGGTTAACGGGCTTTTGGTTATGATCCGATAACTATTAAGAGAATTTATTCTCTATAAAATAAGGCTTAAGGGTTTTGTTAAGCCCTAATCTATGAGTTGTCGCCCAACCCCCTCTCCTCTCCAAGTCTAGTCGGCGCCAACCCTATTGCCGTTGCCTAGCTCCCTTGCCGGCATCCAGAAGGTGCTATCCTTCCCTCTTGCCGGTGTCGAGCTGCTGCCAGAGAAGCTCCGGTGATCTCCTTTGGGTCCGGCGACAAGGTGAGCCTCAACCTTTCCTTATTTGGCCGGCCCCTATTCCTCCACCAAAGCTGTCCAGTTTTCTGGACAGCTTGTTTCCTTCTTGTCAGAGCGTCGTTTGGACGATGTTTGGAGCTCTGACAGCGGTAGCCTTGCTGGGGATTCGATCTCCGGTAATTCTCATAGGTGGAGGAAGAAGGATTCGTCAAATGGTTGACGAATACCTCTCCGGAGAAGCGAGTTTTTGAGGACTCATTTTGGATCCGAATTTTTGATTCGGATCATGATCTTCTCTCGATCACATCGTCTTCAACACGAGGCTAGTAACCCGTACGAAGATGAGGCTCGTGGCTTTGTGAAGTCATCTCGAAGATACTCGGCGTGGATACGGATAGAGACGATTCTAGCGAGAATCATTCCGGTTGATGCCTTTTCCGCTACACGTGATACGTCAGGTATACGTAGTATAAATTTCCTTTTATTGCAAAATTTGAATTTACGGTTATGTCTACACATATTGTACTATGCATGCGTGTGATGTGTGTGTTGTAATAAATTAGATTTATTATTTTATTCCTTCCGTTGTGCACATGTTTATGAAACATGTTCGAACACACACTCGCCGCGGTGTCGGAAACCCAACAGTGGTATCAGAGCCCAGGTTGTGTTTCGACATAATCGTAAAATTGTTTTGCGATAGTCATAATGATATTTATTGAAATTTTTTACTTTTGGAAAGTTAGAAGTATTTATGGAAATTTTTCAATTTTGGAAAGTCTAGAAGTATATATGGAAATCTTCTACTTTTGGAAAGTTGGAAGTATTTATGGAAATTGATATTTTCCATAAATAAAATATTTGATTAGATTTTGGAAATTTATTTTCTAATTTAATCATGATTTGATTTGGGAAAGCAAATCTTTAAATATTTTATTTCTATAAGTAGTTTTGATGATTTAGGAAATTGGTTTCCTAAATTGGCTTTCCTTAATCAACTATTTCCACAAATAAAATATGTGATTAGATTTGGAAATTTGTTTCCTAATTTAATCATGATTTGATTTGGAGAATCAAATCTTAAACACATTTTATTTCCATAAATAGTTATGACATATAAGGAAATTTTGTACATGACATAATTGTATGCCATGTAATTGCATTAGATGCATATCATTATGCCATGCGTGTCGTGACATGTAGATGTATGCCATGTATGTCATGCCATGTAGATAATAGTTATTTGCATGCAAAGAGGATGAGATATAAAAACCCTTACTCAATATTAAAGTCTACACCTTCCATTAATATGGTTAGAACCAGAGTTCCGTTTCTTGTTTGGGTTGTTGGACTCTCTCCAAGCTCGGCTCGAACCCGAATATGTTCAAACCATGGAATAGTTTAATACTAATATGGTAAGAGTCAAAGGTCTATCGTTATCTTTGGTTGTTGGACTCTCTCCAAGCCGGGCTAATTGGTTGAATGTGCTCTAACCATATTAAAACTATTTCTTGATTAATGGGTTGGCTTTAACCTGGAGCATCGGCTTGTTGGACTCTCTCCAAGGTCGATGTTAAGGGAGATGAAGTTGGGTGCTATGCATATGATGCATACTTGTTAATGTGTTAACAACCCGATGTATGTGTGAACATTCAATTAGTTGATAGCACATTGTGATAGTTGCATATACGTGATATGCAATTGGTATAGTTGATACCTACCATCATAGTTATGAATGGCTTGTTGGACTCTCTCCAAGGTTGTTCATATCTATGATGGATATCAGCTCATTCGGAGATGGACCTACGATCTCCCGAAGTGATTTTGGGGTTTTTGAAATTCGAAAAATGAATGGGATTTATAAATGTATATTGATGCATTTTTAAAATCATTTTCTCATATATGTTCGTTTTGTATTTCTAGGTTAATCAATTGATCATGATGTCTTTGAATTTGCACACTATTTTGGATTCAAACAAATTGACTGGGCCTAACTTCCTGGACTGACTTAGAAACCTAAGAATTGTTCTCAAGGAGGAAACGCTAGCATATGTCCTTGAAGAGCCTCTTCCCAACCGTCTTAAGGACGATGCAACTCCAGACCTAATGTTGGTCTATCAAAAGCATGTGGCAGATTCTGAACTGGCAAGTTGCATCATGCTAGCTGCGATGGTACATGAGCTTCAAAAGCAGCATGAGCATATGGATGCTAGTACCATGGTCTTCCATCTTCATGAGCTGTTTGATGAGCAAGCGAGATCCGAAAGGTTCGATGTCTCTAGGCTCCTCTTCACCATGAAGATGCAAGAAGGTTCGTCTGTAGTGCAGTTTGTGCTAAAGATGAACGGGTACATCGAGCGGCTAGCCACCCTCGGGTTTGTGATGGATCATGAATTAAGTATTGACTTAATTTTGCATTGTTTGCCCAAGAGTTTCTCACAATTTGTGATGAACTATCGGATGAACAAATTAGAATCCACTATTCCAGAGCTCCTCAATATGTTGAAGACAGTGGAGCTTTCTGTGAAGCATGAGGAGAAGGCGGTTCTGTTAGTTGATTCCTCAAGGAAAGGTTCTAAGAGGAAGGCAAAGGAACAGAAGAAAGGGAAGAACAAGAAGGCAAAGAAGGCAGAACCAGCACAAAAAGGCACTTGCCATCATTGTGGCAAGGAAGGCCACTGGCGAAGAAACTGCAAGATTTATCTTGAGTCCATGAAGAAGAAGAAGGCATCCGATGCCCCATCCTCTTCAGGTATCTTCGTTATTGATTGTCATTCTATTTCCTTAGACACTTGGGTATTGGATACTGGGTAGTGGACTAGTCTTGGAACTAGACAATTGCTATTGTGTTCCTTCTCTAATAAAGAACATTGTTTCTATTTCCTTCTTGAATAGAAATGGTTACCATTTGACATTTAGTAACAATTGTTGTTATGTAACTTTGAATGGCATACTTTATGGAACTGGAACTTTGAGCAATGACATTTATACATTGGACGTATCCAGTGACATTTTCAATATTGAAGCGAGCAACAAGCGTGCTCGAAAGGATAATCAATTAGACTCCTACATGTGGCATTGTCATCTTGGCCATATAAGCAAGAAACGTATGTCCGAATTACACCGATGTGGAATTCTAGAATCGTTTGAATTGGATTCATACGATACATGCGAATCATGCTTAAAAGGCAAGATGACTAAGTTACCTTTTACAGGAAAAGGTGAACGAGTGGGAGAGTTACTAGGTCTAATACATACTGATGTATGTGGACCTATGTCAACTCAAGCTTTAGGAGGCTATAACTACTTCATTACCTTCACCGATGATCACTCACGGTTTGGGTATGTGTTCTTGATGAAACATAAGTCTGAAGCCTTTGAAAGGTTCAAAGAATTCAGAAATGAAGTAGAGAAACAACATGACAAGAGTATTAAAATACTTCGATTGGATCGAGGTGGTGAATACTTAAGTCAAGAGTTTCTTGATTATCTAAGAGACAATGGTATATTGTCTCAATGGACTCCGCCATATACACCACAGCATAATGGTGTATCTGAGAGGCGTTACCGGACCTTGTTGGACATGGTCAGGTCAATGATGAATCATGCGAATCTTCCCAAGTCCTTTTGGGGCTATGCACTTCAGACAACTGTTTACTTGTTAAACAGAATGCCAACCAAGGTAGTCTCTACTACTCCATATGAGATATGGAATAGTAAGAAATTTCATGTATCTTACTTGAAGATATGGGGTTGTCTTGCTTTTGTGAAGCGGACTGTATCAGACAAATTGGATGCTAAGTCTGATAAATGTCTATTTATTGGATACCCTAAGGAAATAAGTGGTTACCAATTCTATCATCCTGTGGAACAAAAGGTGTTTGTTTCAAGGCATGCTGTGTTTCTAGAGAAAGAGTTTCTCTTGCAAGAAAACAGTGGGAGTGTCGTCGAGCTTGAGGAGGCTCGAGAGACTCAAATAGATATTGATGAGATACCTGGTGAAGCACAACAGCTGATAACTCATAGTGATGAGCAATCGGCTGGACCTATTGAAACACCACATCTTTGTAGATCTGGTAGAACACGCAACATTCCTGAGAGATATGGATTTCTCGTAAGTGAATCGAACGACGTGTTACTCATTGATGATGAGGAGCCTACTAGTTATGTAGAAGTGCTAACAAGTTCAGAAAGGGATAAGTGGTTTGACGCCATGAAGTCAGAAATGGATTCCATGTATGAAAACCAAGTTTGGAACTTAGTTGACCCACCTGAAGGCATCAAGCCTATAGGGTGCAAGTGGGTTTTCAAGAAGAAAACCGACATGGATGGTAATGTGATTAACTATAAGGCTAGATTAGTGGCGAAAGGATATCGTCAAAAATAAGGTGTTGATTATGACGAAACCTATTCGCCTATAGCTATGCTTAAATCCATTCGGATGCTCCTGGCCATAGCGGCTCATTATGATTATGAGATATGGTAGATGGATGTGAAAACAACTTTTCTTAATGGAAACCTGCTCGAGGACGTGTATATTGTTGGGATGTATACTGAAAGCCTAGCTCTTTTGTATGAACATCTTTATTTTGAAATAAGAATCACATGATCATTGTTTGCATATTTTTATGGTTATGCAATATTGTCTAATACCTTACATTGTAGATAACATGGTGTGTGGTGTCACACGGGAGATCATGTTATCGGCTCCTTGTAAAGTATAAGTAAAGGCTCACAACCGAGATGGCTTTGGACAAACCATCGGAATAGTTGTAGTGTGATTTGGTATTGGTTTGTCTTGACCATAGAATCACACTAGTGCACTTTGTGTGTATTGAGCAGGACCGACACAGAGGTGATTCGATTTATTGCTGACTACATAATCGAATCGGACCTCAGATATTATTTAGTACATGCTCTTAATCCCGATATAATAACGGGCACATATACTTGGTACTCATCTCTTTAATTTACCAATGGGCGAGATTTATAGATTAAATCGATAGACTCGGTAAGTTGGGAGATGATATTATTTATATGGTGTGTCGTTGATTATAGGAGGAAACCGTGTCCTATATATTAGGATGATGATGTCCCCTTGAGGAGCTCATAAGGTTCATCATGTAAACCCTGCAGGTGGACTTGGTCCGGCATGATGAAAAGGTTGAGTGGTACTACTCATGGAGTTAGATGTCGATTAATTAATGGTCAGTAAATTAATTAATTGACGGACATTCGAGATCTTAAACACGGGGAGAAAATGTACAAATAATATATGGAGCCCATATTATCATATGGGGGTTGGTGAGGTAGATCAATGATGGACCTTTAGTGGATTGGATCATCATTAGTGGATCGGACTTTATGTGGGCTTGATCCATGGGTGGCCAAGACCCAACTCCTCCTCATGGTCCCTAATGTAGCCCATTAACACCTCAAGATGCTTAGATCCAATGGATAGAAACAAAACTCTAAGATCCATTGGTAGAGATCAAATCTCTAAGATTCGACGGTTGAGATTAAATCTCTAGATCCGACGGTTGAGATTAAATCCCTAGAACCAATGGAGGAGATTAATTCATGACTTATCCCTAACTCTATAAAAGGAGGGCATGGGGAGTGGTCGTGACATACATGATAGGGAGGGAGCAAGGCTTGGGCGGCAAGAATAGGGCAATCCTAGTTGAGATAGGATTGGAATTAGGGTTAGGGTTTGGAAGCAAGGGTGGCACCAAATAAGGCAAGTTTTCCTTCTTCTTCCTTGCCTTGTGGCCAACGTCCAGCAGCTATTCCAGCCCTTCCCAGCCCTTGGCCACGCCCAAAAACACTCCCCTCTCTTCTCCTTAGGTGGTGGAAACAAGATATAGGGTTTCCCTTGGTGTCTTGGTAGTTTTCCATCATCTTCTTCTCCTTCTAGTTGGCCGGCGGCAAGAACTTCTATAGTTCTTTGTTTGTTGAGTTTTTGAAGGAGAAAAACATTGTTTCTCTTCTTCCTCTTGCTTGGGAAAAGCAAGGAAGGAAGTTTTGCGATCTAGGAGCTTCGACTTTTGGTGAATCGTCGCCGACACGACGTCCAAAAGGAGGAGGGTCATACATTAGAAGACCAAGAGGTATAACTATTCTTCTATCTCTTTTATTCATTGCTTGTGTTTGTTTTTCAAAATATAAGCATGTTATATTTCTGTAAATAGGCTAAATAATACTTGGATCCCGAGTATAAATACAAAAACCGGCGATCCGGACATCGTCTATTCCGCGGCTACTCGTAGAATAGAGAATGGTCGCTTGAACAACTAGTTTGTTCAAGTGACCTCTCTAAACGAATAGCACGACGATGACTTGGTTGCTTTGGGAATCCCTTTTATCTAGGATTAAATTTTTTAATCCGGGGACTCTGAAGGGATCACCATGGTCAAGCAACCGAGGTGAAGGGGAAGCGAAGTTTCCCCTCACGGATCAACCCCAACATATATGATACAGCCTGAGGGTTTCACATCGTTTGATAAAATCAAGGTATGCAAATTGCGACGGTCCATATATGGATTGAAGCAAGCATCCAGGAGCTGGAATATCCGTTTTGATGAGACAATCAAAAAGTTTGATTTCTCACAAAATCCAGACGAACCTTGTGTGTACAAGAAGGTTGGTGGGAGTGCAGTCGTGTTCCTAGTATTGTATGTCGATGACATATTACTTATAGGAAATGATGTTTCAGTCTTACAGTCAGTTAAGATTTTGTTATCCAAGACATTCTCCATGAAAGACCTGGGAGAAGCAACCTACATCCTTGGGATTAAGATCTATAGAGATAGATCGAAACGGTTGCTTGGTCTTTCACAGTCTACATATATAGACCGAGTGCTAAAGAGGTTTAGCATGTCGAAATCCAAGAAAGGTTTCCTACCCATCAGGCATGGGATACACCTTTCGAAGTCTATGTGTCCACACACATAAGACGAGAGGATTTGCATGAGTAAGATTCCCTATGCATCCGCAATAGGATACCAGTCTGATCCAGGAATGGATCATTGGGTGGCTATTAAGATGATCCTTAAGTACTTAAGAAGAACTAAGGATGTGTTCCTTGTTGGGGGATCGAAACGGCCGGCTAGAGGGGGGTGAATAGCTGCCGTTCATTGGATGTCGTATTTTGCTCGTCTACAAAACATTAGCGCAAGCGGAATATGCAAATATAAATAAAGACAAAGCAAAAGATAAACAAACAATACAAACACCGAGATGTAACGTGGTTCACGGCTACGCCGCTAATCCACGGTCCGATTCGTCCACGGTGAATCACTCCGCCAAAGCCAATCACTATTGGTCTCTCCTTTGCACCAAGCTAGGTGGAGGTTGTTAGTTAAAGCCCTAGAACCAATCATGTGATGGTTGAATAGGGAACATTTTGTATCATATTCTATAAAGGCAAAGGATTGGTTATTATATTTACATCTTGCTTGTGCCAGCTAATTTAAATATAATAATGCCCTAGAAAAGTAGGTTCTTATCTATAGCACATCAATTGGCAGAATTGATTATGAGAGGCTGTAGAGAACACTTTCCTAAATGTTCCTAGTCGAGTATTAATATGCAAGGGCAATATTAATACATAAAGACTAGCATTTAGGTCAATTGATGACTTGATCTCACAAGTCATGGATATATGATATCAAGTTGACACATGGGTATATATTGGAGAATATATACTGAACTGACCCGCCATGAGAAAGTTTCATGGATCGTTATATGAGTGTCATAAACTTTCTCATGTGACTATTGGTATGAATAGTCCTTAGACCTGAAGTCACTACGGTTCCCTACATAAGGAGTTATGTACTTTGGTATCAAACGCGTCACCGTAATAGGTGGACCATAAAGGCGATTCTTGGGTATGTAACAAATTATGCGGAGGGATGTGAGTGATGTAGATGGGATCTATCCTTCCATATGACGGGGAGTGATATCGGTGGGCCTTGATTGAGTAGAACTACTAAAACGCATGGCCATGCTCGAATGAGTCAATATGAGATATTGAGCTCATTTGTTTGAGTTAGTTTACTCAGGGATCAAGAAACACATAGATTGATCGAGGATGACACGGTCTATGCCTCATTGATCAATCTGATATCAAGGATAGAAGGACACGGTCATATATTATAGTAGTCACAGAAAGGTTAGTCGGATCTTGACTTATCTCGTAACTTGGGTAGCAATGATGTATTGCTAGATGCCGCTCATTGCTTGTGTATCTAAAAGAGTTTAGGTCCACTGCCAACGTTATGAGAGCCTATAGGGTCACACACAAAGAGCATGATAATTAGAGGAATTAGAGTATTCTAGTCGACTAGAGAATACTTAGAATAAGCTTAAGTACAAAAATGGTTTTGGACTTTAAGCTTAATGAGAATTTTAGCTAATTGATTTAATGAGATTAATTCAATATGTTACCTTATTGATTTAATAAGATTAATTCAATATGATAACATAAGCTTAATTGAATTAATAAGATTAATTCAACATGCATGAATGCCACATAAGAATGCCACATAAGCATGCCACATAAGCATGCCACCTAAGCATCCACCTAAGCTAGATAAGGTGGAAGGAAACAAAATGGTTTTGTCTCCTTAAGTGGCCGGCCAAACAAATGTCCCAATGCAATGGATTGCATTGAATGGTAGGAGGTGAAAGGGTTTTTCCAACCCTATAAAGACCATGAAGTGGTCGGCCATTCCATAGTTGTTGTTGTGGTTGTGGAGTGTGGTTGTTGGGAGCTTGAGGCTTGGAGAGCTTGAGAGCTTATTGTTGTGTGGCTTTTTGTGAGTAGCAAGAAGAGTAGACTTCTTCTTCCCTTCTCTTTTCCCTAGCTTCCTCTCCTTTAGGGACTTCTCTAGCAAGAAGTAAAGGAGAGCTCCTCTAGTTTTCTTTTGTGAGACAAGAGCGTGCTCGTGTGGATACGTATAGAGGCACGGACACTTGAACGTGCTAAAGATCCAACAAACTAAAGGGATAAGCGGGATTAACAAGGGCACGCAACAAAGGTAATCCTCTCCTATAAGATAGGTTTGGTTTAGAGAAATTTATTTTATACGAGTTTGCTTTCGCATGGATCACTTGGAAGGGATCCTATTTTCCGTTTCGCATATGCCATTTGGCATACGAGATTTCCCTACGGTGGTATCGAGCCACTTGCGAAGATCGTATAAAAATAGGTTTTCTCTATTTTATATGTGATATAGAAGTAGGATAAATTTTATTATGAGTTGATAATTGCATTAGCAAATTTTCAAACATAATAAAATATCCAATGTCTTTTAAAAGTTAAAATGACATGGTGCATGGTTATGGCCTAGTCCCAAAAAGTTTGTGATTGTGTGTTGTAATTCTTAATACGGCCTGCGTGTCGTGCCTTTCTCCTAATATTCTTGTTGTAAAATTAGTTTTAGACTAATGTAACTCGAGTATTTCTCCTTTGTAATGTACAAAACAAGGATGGAGGGTCCATTGGAAGATGAGGTTACAAGGAGGAAGTCAACACACAAGACAACCAAAAGGAAGCACTTAGGAGAAGATGCTATCCCTAGGTTGACCAATCAATCTTTTCATTGGCTTGAGAAGATTGTAGAATAAGGGCCATAACCATGACACGTTAGTTTAATATGTATGTGATGCATGTTAGTTTAATATGTATGTGATGCATGATTAGTTTAGCTTATATGTGATGTATGCTAACATGTATATGATACATGTTTATTTCTTAATAAGTCTAAACGATATGCCTACCAAAGTTGGTACTCACTACTTCCTCGATCATTTGTTATTGGGTTTGCCAAAGCAAAGCAATGCATTTTATCTTGGAGGGGTGCGAGTGGACAATCGTGATGTCCCGCTATCAGTCTTGGTTAAGACTTAATTAAGTGTTTTCTTAATTGGTTAAGAAAGTAGAGGCATATATTAGCTTTGAACATAAGTGTTAACATTAGTTTTGTGTGATTTCCGAACATCAGCTTTGTCTTAGAAGTGGTCGTTGCTCCGATATCCAAGAAGGCCCCTGTGCCTCGCCACAGCCTGGAAGCTGGTTTAGGAATAAACACTAAACTAATCTAAAACTTAACCAAAGCTATTAAAGAGTTACATCAGATGTAATTGGCAAAAGATTGCCTACCTAATTATACTACGTCTTGGGCGATTAGCCAAAGCTAACTCAAGACGAATTATGATGTGGATCTTTATCCCATATAAATTTATAGCTAAATAGTAGCTATGAGAATTTAGTGGGAGCCTCATTTAATTAAAGGCCTAATTAAATGATTTAGGTATGATACTTAACTTTGCATTTTTAATGTTGTAGATCACCATGTCATCTAACACGTCGCACCCCCTCAACTTGCGATCTGTCCTTGAGAAGGACAAGCTCAATGGAGCAAATTTTCTTGACTGGTATAGGAACTTAAGGATTATCCTCAAACAAGAGCGTAAACTGTATGTCCTAGAGCAATAATCCACTGAAACACCATGCGCCACTCGTCTTGAAAAGGATGCTTATAAGAAGCATCAAGATGACGCATTGGATGTGTCATGCCTTATGCTTGCCACCATGAACTCTGAGCTTCAGAAGCAACATGAGAACATGGATGCCTATGATATGGTTGAGCACCTGAAACAACTATATCAAGGACAAGCTAGGCACGAGCGTTTTGAAGTGTCTAAAGCTCTTTTTGCATGCAAGATGCAAGAAGGAACACCTGTAGGAACTCACGTACTCAAAATGATTGGGTACGTTGAGAACCTTGAAAGACTAGGTTTTCCACTGAGCCAAGAATTGGCAACTGATGTTATCCTGCAATCGCGTCGGAAGCATACAATCAATTCGTCATGAATTATAACATGAATGAAATTGATAAACCTTTCGAGATTCTCAAAGGCATGTTAAGAATTGAACCAAATCTCAAGAAGAAAGTTAGTAATGTACTAATGGTCAAAAGGGCAAAGGTAAGCGCAAAGGCAAGGGTAAGACCAAGCCAAAGGCAAGGCCAATTCATCCACTTCAAAGGGTGTACCGGAAGGCTTCCATTGCGGTGAGTGGACCTTGGAAGCGGAGCATGCAAGTCTACCTTGAGGAAGTAAAAGAACAAGAGAAGTGGGACTTACGCACCGGTATACACGTTATAGAAGTTAATCTATCTATTTCTTCTACATGGGTATTAGATCGGATGTGCATCTCACATTTGTACTAATGTGCAGGACCGAGAAATAGTAGAATAATGGCAAAGGGTGAAGTGGACCTCTGAGTAGGCAATGGCGCAAAAGTTCTTTGTGTAGTTTGTAGGAACATATTCTTTGTCTTTGCCCACCGGGCTTATCTTAGAACTAGAGGAGTGCTTCTATGTACCGCATTAACAAAGAACATAATTTACGTATCTTGTTTAGACAAGAAAAACTTTTCTTTTATAATAAAGGACAAATGTTGTTCCATTTATTTAAATGAAATGTTCTATTGTAATGCACCACTTATGAATGGTCTCTATGTTCTAGATTTAGATAACCCAATTTATAACGTAAATACCAAGCGGTTCAAATCGAATGATTTGAACGACATATCTCTCGCAATCGCCGCCTAGGTCACATAAATGAAAAACGCATATCCCAACTCCATAAAGATGGATTATTGGACTCATTTGATTTTGAATCATATGAGGTATGTGAGTCTTGTCTTTAGGAAAGATGACTAAAACTCCATTTAGTGGACATGGCGAGAGAGCGACGGATTTGTTAGAACTCATACATACTGATGTATGTGGCCCTTTCAATGTCGAAGCCAGAGGAGGCTATAAGTACTTTATTACTTTCACTGATGATATGAGTAGATTTGGCTACTTATATTTGATGAGACATAAGTCGAATCCTTTGAAAAGTTCAAAGAATTCAAGAATGAAGTACAAAACCAACTTGGTAGCGTATTAAGCTACTTGATCGGATCGAGGTGGTGAATACCTTAGTCAAGAGTTTCGTGATCACTGGTGAGTGTGGGATAATATCCCAACTCACTCCACCGAACACCACAATGGAATGGTGTATCCGAGAGGAGAAATCGTACTCTATTAGATATGGTACGATCAATGATGAGCCGATGATCTACCTACTTCCTTTTGGGGTTTAGCTCTAGAGATACCGCTTTCACACTTAATCGCGTTCCATCAAAAGCCGTAGAAAAGACACCATATACGATATGGACGAAGAGTCCCAAAATGTCTTTATAAAGATTTGGGGTTGTGAAGCTTACGTTAGGCGTCAAGTCTCGGATAAACTAGGACCCAAATCGATAAGTGTTATTTTGTAGGATATCCCAAGGAAACTAAGGGATATTACTTTTACAATCCCACACTTGGCAAGGTGTTTGTTGCAGAAATCTTTGTCTTTCTAGAAAGAGAATTTATTTCTAGAAAAACTAGTGGGAGTAAAATTCATCTTGAAGAAGTTCAAGATGACGATAACACTAAGGCTTCGATGGAAAATGAACAGCACCACAAAGTGTTGTGGATGAGGAATTTGTTGCCCAAAGAGTTGTGGAGCAAACACTGCTCAAGTAGACCAACCTCTTCGTAGATCTAATAGGATCCGTCGTCCAACCCGAGAGATATTCTTTTCTCTTGATCGACAACGGTGAAGTATTGCTTGTCGATCTTGGACGAGCCTACATCCTATCAAGAAGCTATGATGAGCCCAGATTCCGAGAAATGGCTAGAGGCCATGAGATCCAAATGGAATCCATGTACACTAACCAAGTATGGACTTTGGTTGATCCACGAAGGGTAAAACCCATTGGGTGTAAGTGGGTCTTTAAAGTAAAGACTGACATGGATGGTAATAAGCATACCTATAAAGGTAGATTGGTAAAGGATTCAAACAAATTCATGGTATTGACTATGAAGAAACCTTTTCACGATTGCGATGCTTAAATCCATTCGGATCATACTTGCTATCGCACCTACCATGATTATGAGATCTGGCGGATGGATGTCAAAACCGCTTTACGAATGGAAAGCTACTCGAGATGTGTACATGACACAACTGAGGTTTTGAAGATCAAGCATCTGGAAAGGTATGCAAGCGCAAGGTCCATTTATGGACTAAAGCAAAGCCTCTCATTTGGAATCTTGATTCGATGATGCAATCAAAGTTTGGTTTCATCAAGAATGAAGATGAGCCTTGTGTCTACAAGAGAAATAGTAGAACATGATTGTATTTCTTGTCTTGTATGTAGATGACATACTTCTCATCGAAAATGATATTCCCTCACTCCGATGCTGTGAAGATGTGGTTGGGAATTGTTTCTCGATGAAGGACTTAGGTGAAGTGCCTATATTCTAGGCATCAAGATCTATAGAGATAGATCTAGAAGATTACTTGGCCTAAGTCAGTACATACATTGATAAAGTGCTAGATCGTTTTGCTATGCAAAATTCTAAGAAAGGGTTTCTGCCTTTATCACATGGTGTGAGTCTTTCGAAGACTCAATGTCCCTCTTCTAAGGAGGAGAGAGATCGCATGGATAAGATCCCTTATGCATCAGCTATAGGGTCTATCATATACGCCATGCTTTGTACTCGTCTGCGTCTCGTATGCTTTGAGCATGGCGAGTAGATACGGTCGATCCGGTGAAAGTCAGCTGGATAGCGATCAAAAATATTCTTAAGTACTTACGAAGAGCGAAAGAATATTTCACGATATTTGGAAGGCAATGAGGAGCTAAGCGTAAAGGGTTACGATGATGCAAGCTTCCAAGCAGACAAGGATGACTATAGATCGCAATCCGAGTCGTGTTTTGCAGAATGGTGGGTGATTTGGAAGAGTTGAGCGAGACACGATTCTTGATTCTACAAGCCGAGTATATTGCGACGATCGATCGATGCAAAGGAGGTATTTGGCTCCGAGTTCATCGGTGAACTTGGGGTAGTTCCTAGCATTGCAGATCCAATAGACCTCTATTGTGACAACAATGGGGCTATTGCTGAGCTAAGGAACCTCGATCACATCGTGGACCAAACACATCTGCGGCGCTTCCATCTCATTCGAGATCATCGATAGAGGAGATGTGAGGATATCTGCAGAGCGAAGCTAACATCGCGGATCCATTGACCAAGGCTTTGTACGGAGGAAGCATGATGGTCACACTAGGTCACTAGGTATTAGATATCATAGTGATTGGTACTAGTGCTAGTGGGAGATTGTTAGTTAAAGCCCTAGAACCAATCATGTGATGGTTGAATAGGGAACATTTTGTATCATATTCTATAAAGGCAAAGGATTGGTTATTATATTTACATCTTGCTTGTGCCAGCTAATTTAAATATAATAATGCCCTAGAAAAGTAGGTTCTTATCTACAGCACATCAATTGGCAGAATTGATTATGAGAGGCTGTAGAGAACACTTTCCTAAATGTTCCTAGTCGAGTATTAATATGCAAGGGCAATATTAATACATAAAGACTAGCATGTAGTCAATATGAGATATTGAGCTCATTTGTTTGAGTTAGTTTACTCAGGGATCAAGAAACACATAGATTGATCGAGGATGACACGGTCTATGCCTCATTGATCAATCTGATATCAAGGATAGAAGGACACGGTCATATATTATAGTAGTCACGGAAAGGTTAGTCGGATCTTGACTTATCTCGTAACTTGGGTAGCAATGATGTATTGCTAGATGCCGCTCATTGCTTGTGTATCTAAAAGAGTTTAGGTCCACTGCCAACGTTATGAGAGCCTATAGGGTCACACACAAAGAGCATGATAATTAGAGGAATTAGAGTATTCTAGTCTGACTAGAATAATTTGGGAATAAGCTTAAGTACAAAATGGTTTTTGGACTTTAAGCTTAATGAGAATTTTAGCTAATTGATTTAATGAGATTAATTCAATATGTTACCTTATTGATTTAATAAGATTAATTCAATATGATAACATAAGCTTAATTGAATTAATAAGATTAATTCAATATGATAACATAAGCTTAATTGAATTAATAAGATTAAATCAACATGCATGAATGCCACATAAGAATGCCACATAAGCATGCCACATAAGCATGCCACCTAAGCATCCACCTAAGCTAGATAAGGTGGAAGGAAACAAAATGGTTTTGTCTCCTTAAGTGGCCGGCCAAACAAATGTCCCAATGCAATGGATTGCATTGAATGGTAGGAGGTGAAAGGGTTTTTCCAACCCTATAAAAGACCATGAAGTGGCCGGCCATTCCATAGCAATTGTTGTTGTGGTTGTGGAGTGTGGTTGTTGGGAGCTTGAGGCTTGGAGAGAGCTTGAGAGCTTATTGTTGTGTGGCTTTTTGTGAGTAGCAAGAAGAGTAGTCTTCTTCTTCCCTTCTCTTTTCCCTAGCTTCCTCTCCTTTAGGGACTTCTCTAGCAAGAAGTAAAGGAGAGCTCCTCTAGTTTTCTTTTGTGAGACAAGAGCGTGCTCGTGTGGATACGTATAGAGGCACGGACACTTGAACGTGCTAAAGATCCAACAAACTAAAGGGATAAGCGGGATTAACAAGGGCACGCAACAAAGGTAATCCTCTCCTATAAGATAGGTTTGGTTTAGAGAAATTTATTTTGTACGAGTTTGCTTTCGCATGGATCACTTGGAAGGGATCCTATTTTCCGTTGCGCATATGCCATTTGGCATACGAGATTTCCCTACAGAGGTAACCTTTACAATCAAGATCACTCTTCTTACAATAAGATTGAAGTAAAAGCAAGTAAGAAGAGTAGGGAATCGTGTATGGCACTTTGGGAGAAGTTTAGAGCTCAAGCATTAGCCTCCCAAAGCCCCATCCTCTTCCTTTTTATAGAAGAAGAGGGTTTCTTCCCGTTGACACAGGAGCAGTCGACTGATGCCCTCGATCAGTCAACTGGTCCTATAGCCGTTGCCCAATAATAGTCGTTTTCCACGTTGGATTTCATCCAACGATACTGGCATCAGTCGACTGATATTACCATCAGTCGACTGGTGCTCGATCAGTCGAGTCCTCAATGAGGTCGACTCCATTTTGTACCCGTGCACAGTGCCATCGATTATTTGCCGTCCCTTAGCGATCGGTCGATGTCATCGATCGTCGGTCCATGCCGTCATGGTAGTCGCTGCCAAATGCCCATGAGTCAGACACCTGTCGAACCCAATCGACTCAGAGCAGTCGGCTGCCATTCCATGGCAGTCGACTGGTATCGGAAAATCCCATCCGACCCTTAGCCAAATGGCCAAATTTCACTTACGAGCTACTACCCCTTCCCGGGTTACATTCGCTCACTCTCATTCCTCGGAGTCCCTCGCCTTCGAAGTTCTCTTCGTTCGCGGCCACGTCCCTCGGCAGCATCAGGTGCACGGCTCTGCAATGCTCCTTCGCATCTCTTGCCTCGAAGTCTACTTCCTCCAGCTTCACTCCAAGCTCCTCGTTCGGCAGTCCCTCGGATGCTCCAAGCGCACGACTTCCGCAAAGCTATCCTTCACCAACTCAAGGACCGAGTCATGAGATGTGAAACTCGCCACGACTCCATGTGCAAATTACTAAGTCCTGCACGACTTCAACGCACATATCAAATCAACATAACAAACTAACTTAAACCCTTTTCCACACACATCAAAACCTAATCATGGCAAGAGATTGCCCTAACAATCTCCCCCTTTTTGATGTGTGACAATCCGTTTAAGTTAGGTAAAAACATTTGATAAAAATTCTAAGGTAAGAAAGCATGTAAACATAAACATTGATATATCAACATGCAACTCCCCCTTAATCCATGAAACTCTCTCTATAAATTCTCCCCCTATCATAATTAACTTAAACATAATATTTTCTCCCCCTTTGACACCATCAAAAAGATCAACACTAAGTTATAAACTCATGGCATCAAGTCTAATAGAAGGAAAATACCAAAAATTAGTCTAAAATATGAATTCGGCCTTAACTAGTCTGATTTTGAGCCACGGTCATTGGTTCGGACTACGATCGTACGCGAATTGAATTTTACGATTTCGGACCGAATTTCAGAAATGCATTAAAAATTCCAGAAAATTCGAAAAATCATGAATTTGGGGAACATATTTCTTGTAAGATTATTTATTAGTGAAAAATAGGTCTTCATGAAAAATCATTATATTTTCACGTATTTGACAAAAATCCAAAAGGCTTAAAAACCACTAGGTTTTTGATCATGTGAGTGTCAAGTTAAACACCTAGTTTTGGTTCTAATTATTTCAAAACATGAATAAATAGATTTTAGATTGAGAAATTGTTTTGAAAATATATGAAATATCCAACCATGATCTTTGGGCAATATGTCTATTAATTAAACATAAGCCTTCCCCATGATTGGTCTATTATTGCTATTTTGATACTTTAAATGACCATCTAAATGCCATAGACATTAGTGAACATTTGTATCATCCTAACATCTCACCCATGCTAAGTTTTCAATCAAAGTAGCCTATGGTGAGTGTGAGATGCATCCTAGGGGGTATTTGTATATACTTAACCATTATATTCATACAATTCTATCAAGGTTAAGTATCATCCTAACACTCAACATGATCATAAAGATATATATGAATTAATTCTACATTATGATCATGAAATACATGTATTCATCAAATTGTAATCATGCATTAGGTATTATATCATGATTATAAACAAAGTATCACCTAAAGCATGATCTACACCTATTTCTCATGATTATGTGCCAAATATCAAAATCATAAATCATGATTGCAAACATACATAGAAATTACATTAATTATCATGATTTAAGCATTATTAACTATTTATAGGCACGTTATCATCACCTAACACTATTTCAAAATGTTGTCCCGCCATCCTAAGTCAACCAAAATATGATATAGGTCAATTGCATATGGTTGACTACCCTAGGGGTTTACTAACCCTTAAGGATCGATTTTGGAACCCAAAATAAGTTCTTGCCTTTGGGGTTCACTAGATACTCCTTAGGAATCCATTTCCTAGCTATTACTTTCTTCTTATCTTGTCCCCTAGCAATTAGGTATTTGTAGGCCTTTTCATTTTTCTTTCTTTGTATCCTAGGCCTTTCTTGTTAAAGCTTGCTCTTTGGCTCCCTATGATAATGTTCAAGGTGTTGGAGCCTATAGTGAATTTTTCTAGGGCTTTTGTCAAATAATCTACCTTTTCCCTTAAAGCCCTATTTTCATCCATACATGCATCACTAACATTAAATGGGATATATTCATGTGAGCATGCATCATTTAAGCTAGAAGAAATATTATCATCATTTAAGCATGATTTTTCTAGTTTATTTTCTAAGTCCTTAATTTGATCTAGCATGCTTTTGTTCTTCTTCTTAGCTCTAAATAAATCCGTAGTTAAGCTAGAAACCATGGAAACTATTTTCTTAGGAGTTAGATTCATTACCATAGTTTCCATGTCCTCTTCTTCTTCTTCGGATGAGGAGGATGTAGAGGCTCCCCCTTCACTTGAGCTCTCTCCACTTGAGCTTGATTCTTCATTTTCGGTGGAGGAGCAATCCAAGTCATCGAAAGCCATCAATGCAAGGTTGGAATAGACTTGTTCCTCTTCTTCGGATGAGGATGAGGAGGAAAGATCATCCCATGTCTTGGCTTTGAATGCTTTGGCCTTCCCCTTTTCCTTTGCCTTCTTCTCCTCTTTCTTCTTGCTCCCCTTTTTCTTCTTCTTTTCTTCCTTCTTCTTCCTTTCTTCTTTGCTCTTGTTTAGGAGAGGACAATTGTCCCTTATGTGCCCCTCTCCTTGGCAATTGTAGCATATGACCTTCCCCCTTGGTCTTCTATTCCTTTCATTAGACTTATTAAATCTAAAACCTTTTCATGCACGCCTTACCCTCCTTACCATATACGCTTCTTCCATGCTATCCATGGAGGAGGAGGAAGAGGCTTCATCATCGGAGGAGGAGGGGATCTCTATCTTCTTCTTCCCCTTGTTTGTCAAGAATGCTACTCCTCTTGAAGGTTGGATTTTTGGCTCTTCTTGTATTCCTTCAAGCCTTGTTTCGTGAAGCTCCATGGTTGAGAAGAATTCCTCCAAGGTGCTTACTTCTAAGTTCTTGGAGATATAAAATGAGTCCACCATGGAGCTCCATCTTGAGGACCGGGGAAAGACATCTATGGCCTTCATTACCATATCCCGGTTGGAGAGCTTTTCTCCTACACTTGTTAGCCCAATTAATATTTCTTTAAACCTAGAATGTAATGATGTTACCTTTTCTCCCTTTTCTAATTTGATATTTGATAATTGAGAGTGGAGGAGGTCTCTCCTTGCAAGTTTGGCTTCCGAAGTGCCTTCATGAAGTCCAACCAATCTCTCCCACATCTCCTTAGCACTTGAGCATTCCCCAATTTGGTTGATCTCTTGTTGGGGGAGCACATTGAAGAGATGGTGCTTGGCTTTTGAGTTGCAAGGTGCTCTTCCCTTTGCTTTTTGGTCCACCTAGATTTCTCTATTGGCTTCCCTTCTTCATCCCTAGGAAAAATGAAACCAGATTCCATTGTAATCATAATATCAAAATCCGTTTCGAAAAATACCTCCATTCGCTTTTTTCACCAAGCGAATTTCCCTTAAAACTTCGGCGGATGAATGTTCGAGCCGACCATCTTTTGATGAAGAGCTTGTTGCGGCGGTTAGTCCGGTGACAAGCAACCTTGCTCTGATACTACTTGTTGAGGGATTGAAACGGCCAGCTAGAGGGGGGTGAATAGCCCTCGTTCGTTGGATGTCGTATTTTGCTCGTCTACAAAACGTTAGCGCAAGCGGAATATGCAAATATAAATAAAGACAAAGCAAAAGATAAACAAACAATACAAACACCAAGATGTAATGTGGTTCACGGCTATGCCGCTAATCCACGGTCTGATTCGTCCATGGTGAATCACTTCGCCAAAGCCAATCACTATTGGTCTCTCCTTTGCACCAAGCTAGGTGGAGGTAACCTTTACAATCAAGATCACTCTTCTTACAATAAGATTGAAGTAAAAGCAAGTAAGAAGAGTAGGGAATCATGTATGGCACTTTGGGAGAAGTTTAGAGCTCAAGCATTAGCCTCCCAAAGCCCCATCCTCTTCCTTTTTATAGAGGAAGAGGGTTTCTTCCCGTTGACACAGGAGTAGTCGACTGATGCCCTCGATCAGTCGACTGGGCCTGTAGTCGTTGCCCAATAACGGTCGCTTTCCACGTTGGATTTCATCCAACGGTACTGGCATCAGTCGACTGATATTACCATCAGTCGACTAGTGCTCGATCAGTCGAGTCCTCAATGAGGTCGACTCCATTCTGTGCCCGTGCACAGTGTCATCAATCGACTGCCGTCCCTTGGCAATCGACTGATGTCGACAGCAGTGGACTGCCAGTCCATGGTAGTCGACTGCTTGGGCCAAATGCCCATGAGTCAGACACCAGTCGAACCCAATCGACTCAGAGAAGTCGACTGCCATTCCATGGCAGTCGACTGGTGTCGGGAAATCCCATCCGACCCTTAGCCAAATGGCCAAGTTTCACTTACGAGCTACTACCCCTTCCCGGGTTACATTCGCTCACTCTCATCCCTCGGAGTCCCTCGCCTTCGAAGTTCTCTTCGTTCGCGGCCACGTCCCTTGGCAGCATCAGGCGCACGGCTCTACAATGCTCCTTCGCGTCTCATGCCTCGAAGTCTATTTCCTCCGGCTTCACTCCAAGCTCCTCGTCCGACGGTCCCTCAGATGCTCCAAGCACACGACTTCCGCAAAGCTATCCTTCATCGACTCAAGGACCGAGTCATGAGATGTGAAACTCGCCACGACTCCATGTGCGAATTACTAAGTCCTGTGCGACTTCAACACACATATCAAATCAACATAACAAACTAACTTAAACCCTTTGCCACACACATCAAAACCTAATCATGGCAAGAGATTGCCCTAACATTCCTAATATATAGAGAAGGGGATATGGTGATACGCGGGTATACGGATGCCAGCTTTCAAACAGACAAGGATGATTCCAGGTCTCATTCTGGATACGTGTTCACCTTGAATGGGGGCGCAGTGAGTTGGAAAAGTTCCAAACAAGACACTGTAGTGGATTCTACCATTGAGGCAGAATACATTGCAGCTTTGGAAGCAGCAAAGGAAGCGGTTTGGATCAAGAAGTTCATTTATGAACTTGGTGTGATTCCAGCCATTCTTGAAGCAATATCGGTCTACTGCGACAACAATGGAGCAATTGCACAGGCGAAAGAGCCAAGGTCTCATCAACAATCCAAACATGTGCTTCGCCACTATCATATTATCAGAGATATCATCAGTAGGAAGGAAATACAAATTGAGAAAATCCCCACTGAAAGGAACTTAGCGGATCCTTTGACTAAGGCATTACCTCAAAGTAAGTTTGAGGGTCATGTTAGAGCTTAAGGTATTGGATACCGTAGCGATTGACATTAGGCCAAGTGGGAGTTTGTTAGTAATATATGAGAGATGTCCTAAGGCAATCGCCTTATGTTTGAACCATTTATATGATAAATGAAGATTCACTATTTGAGTATACATGTTTTCATGTATTTGATTAGATCTTAAACTCATTTACTGAATGCCCACGATATGATTCATAGCATGAGAGAATTTGTGATTGGATAACAATTAGTGAGTATCTCTACATGTGTAATTGTGATGTATCGGAATTATCCCTAGTCGATGAATTGATGAATTTGGACACCATTGATTCTGTCGAGACTAGCACGAGGTATACTCCTTGGTGTATCCAAGCAGCTGATTCTCACTAGCTGGAGACATTGTGATGTCCGGAGTTAATCGTGGATGCTAGTTATGGTAACTAGTTCATTGGAGTGACCAGCCGTAAGACTTCATATGGTTCTCTGCATATAAAGATATGTCAATGAAGTTCTTACTACAGCTTAAGTGCGATGTTCCTTTGACTTGCGGTATTCAAGTCATCTTGATCATAAAGACTTATGCTTTGACATCTTAAGCAAGCATCTCTGAAATGATGTGGACCCGGGATGATTGGGTATAAGTCGAAGTGATCGAAGGTGTTTGAATAGCCTATAAAGATTCACCACTCCTTGCGAGGAGATGTATACTCATGGCCTCTCGTCGGATTGTTACTAAAGTCTTTGGCCAAAGCATTACATGTTTAGAGTAAGGTACTCTTTGATACATGTGCAGTAACTAGAATCCGTAGAACGAGGAAATGATACTTGGGCTAGGTGTGACGTAGTCAGCCTAGTGGGGACTGACACTATAGACCATGTCCTGAACCAAGTGGGTATAAGATGAGTGAAGGGAATGGGGCACGATTCATTCGAACTACTGAAGGGTTTCAAAAATAGTTCTGGATCAACCGTTGATCTTTTCGGTTAATTGGGGATCATGATGTACTACTAGGTGTCACACATGGTCGTTCTATAATTAATGGTTAATTATAGATGGCCAACATAAACTGAGAACCTATTTGGTCACACGCACAACGAGCGTAATCCGAAGGATTTAAAACGAGCTTGAGAATGAGATTCTCAGACTGAGAGAAACTAGTTTGGTTGGACCAAACATGGAGCGAGCATGAAATCATTTCAGTCGCAATGGAAGCGTGGATGAGCCGTGTCTTATGAAGACATGATGGATGAACCAAATTGGTTTGGTTCTAATCCAATGGAGGAGAATAAACCAAAGGGTTTGGTTTGTTTTAAACGAATGAACCAAAGTTGGTTCGGTTCGTTTTAACTTAAAATAAACCATCATGGTTTAGTTTATTTTAACTTAAATTAATGGAGCGGGTTAATGGGCTTTTGGTTATGATCCGATAACCATTAAGAGAATTTGTTCTCTATAAAATAGGGCTTAAGGGTTTTGGTAAGCCCTAATATATGAGTTGCCACCCAACCCCCTCTCCTCTCCAAGTCTAGTCGGCGCCAACCCTATTGCCGCCGCCCAGCTCCCTTGCCGGCATCCAGAAGGTGCTGTCCTTCCCTCTTGCCGGCATTGAGCTGCTACCGAAGAAGATCCGGTGATCTCCTTTCGGTCCGGCGACAAGGTGAGCCTCAACCTTTCCTTATTTGGCCGGCCCCTATTCCTCCACCAAAGCTGTCCAAGTTTCTGTACATCTTGTTTCCTTCTTGTCGGAGCGTCGTTTGGACGACGTTTGGAGCTCTGAAAGAGGTAGCCTTGCCGGTGATTCTATCTCCGATAATCCTCATAGGTGGAGGATGAAGGATTCGTCAAACGGTTGACAAATACCTCTCTAGAGAAGCGAGTTTTTGAGGACTCATTTTGGATCCGAATTTTTGATTCGGATCGTGATCTTCTCTCGATCATATCATCTTCAACATGAGGCTAGTAACCCGTACGAAGATGAGGCTCGTGACTTTGTGAAGTCATCCCGAAGATACTCGGCGTGGATACGGATAGAGACGATTCTAGCGAGAATCGTTTCGGTTGATGTCTTTCCCGCTACATGTGATACGTCAAGTATACGTAGTATAAATTTCCTTTTATTGCAAAATTTGAATTTACGGTTATGTCTACACATGTTGTACTATGCATGCGTGTGATGTGTGTATTGTAATAAATTAGATTTATTATTTTATTCCTTCCGCTGTGCACATGTTTACGAAACATATTTGAACACACACTCGCCGCGGTGTCGCAAACCCAACATTACAGTCATGTGATCACTGAGTGGCTTGGTTCCGTCGGTATCGACGTAACCAAGGGGGTCATAAAACCCATGACCACGAAGTATGATCGTGTGAATGCCATGACTTTCTCTTTAGTGAGCTTGAAGACCTCCGACGGATCTATGATCTAGGAGGATGGATGGTAGTAGGCGGGTGACGCTCCACCTATTCCTGAGGTTGCTGTAGAGGATGTCACTGTGCCGGAGTCGGATGTCGCAGCATGCCTCGAGGCATTTGAGGAGACCATGGACACACGATTTGAGGAGCTTCATCTTGATCACGAGGAGTTCTAGACCTTGGTCCTTTCTCAGCTGAGCACATTGAACCAGCATCAGCATGAGCTATTGGCACTTTTTTGCCCTCCTGAACCTGGGCATTGCCTACTGTTGATGGTTCATAGTCAATGGCAATGGATGTTGATGACAATGACTAGATAGCCATTGATTGTATCTTTTCTTTTTGTTTGACTTTTGTAAGGCATTGCCTATGGAATTTTTGTCAGTAACTTTTTTAATAGAATAAAAATTTCTTTTGTTGCCTCTATATATATTTTATTGATATTGTTATGGTTTGGTAATTTGAAATTAAAAATTTGAACATAAGTTCCTACGTACTTTTGATAACATTGATGGGGTCATTCATTTGATTGCACTCATTATTGATAATATTGGTACAATGTTAGCCAAGAAAATTAACAATTTTTAACGTTTTGGATTTTGTTTTAATCTGTTAATATAATGGGTCAAGTTTTATCCTTCCATTTTTCACCCGTTATACCGGACATAAGTAATGTGTATGCCATGTTTCATGATTTTTTAAAATTCATAGAAATACTTGCGCATTTCTTAACCTGGCTTGAAATTCACTGATTTCAGAACTATCAAAAATCAGTCGATTGTTCCTTATGGCAGTTAGCTGCTGACGTCCACAGTTAAATGGTGACTGCCTCAATTGACTGATAGCTCTGTTTAGGGCTCAATACTTTGTGTTGATGTCTTTAAGACTTTATCCTAGATGCTCTAACATCACACTCTAATTACTACAACATCTTATGATAATTTGTATGGAAAAATAGGACTAAATTGATGCACGAGTTAAGGGGGAGTGTTTTATGCATATTATCTATTCCCATAATCTAGGATTGTTGGTGCTACATTAGGTTCTATATGCTTTGGATTAAGGGGGAGCTTTATGTCTATGTTATACCTTAGTTCAAGGCATCACCAAATTTTAATCATTCATGAGCTCATTTTATATGAGTCATTCTCTTTTTGATGTATGTCAAAGGGGGAGAAAGGGGATTTAAGTTAGACTCACATATTGGATATTGGATTTGTGATTTAGTTATGATGTCCTTATTGCATATTTCAATACCTAACTTAAATGATTACCAAACATAAAAAGGGGGAGATTATTGGTGCAATAATGACCCAAGAACTTATGAATTTTGATGTTTAGATAATCATTTATAGTTAGGCAATATTTGTGATCTAACTGTGAATATGTTAAGTGATAGGAAAATCCAACTATGAAAACTTGGTAAAGAGAAGTCCAAGTGTGAATCTTGGCGAGGAAAGTCCAAGGGAACATCTTGGCAACGTAAGCCCAAGCATGTAGTCTTTGTTAGGATGAATACTAAAAGCCTAGCTTTTGTATGAACATCTTCATTTTGAAATAAGAATCACATGATCATTGTTTGCATTTTATATTTATGCATATTGTCTGATACTTTACATTGTAGATAACATGGTGTATGGTGTCGCACAAAAGATCATGTTATTAGTTCCTTGTAAAGTACTAAGATGGTTTTGGACAAACCATTGGCATGGTTGTAGTGTATTTTAGTATTGATTTATCTTGACCATAGAATTACACTAGTACACTTTGTGTCTATTGTGCAGGACCGATTTAGAGGTGATTCAATTTATACTGATTATATAATTGAATCAGACCTCAGATATTATAGTGTACATGCTCTTAATCCCGATATAATAACGGGCACATGTACTTAGTATTTATTTTTTTTATTTACCAATGGACAAGATTTAAGTGATAAATCGATAGGCCTGATAATTTGGGAAATAATATTATTTACATGGTGTGCTGTTGATTATAGGAGGAAATCATGTCCTTTACACTAGGATGATGATGCCCCATTGAGGAGCTCATAGAGTTCATCATGTAAATCCTGCAGTTGGACTTGGTCCAACATAATGATAAGGATGAGTGGTACTACTCATGGAGTTAGATATTGATTAATTAAATTATCAGTAATTTAATTAATTAATGGACATTCGATATCTTAAACACGGGGAGATATTTTGTACAAATAATATGTGGAGCTCATATTTAATTATGGGAGTTCGTGAGGTAGATCAATGATGATCCTCTAGTGGAATGGATCATCATTAATGGATCAAGTTATATGTGGTTCGGATCCATTGGGTGGCCAAGATCCAACTCCTCCTCATGGTTCCTATTGTAGCCTATTATAAATACCTCATGAAGCCTTGACCTAAAAGGGTGGGTGTTGGATGTGAAGAGGCTTGGGTGGCAAGGATTAGGGTTTTGCTTCTAGGGTCGGCGGCAACAAGGAGTTACGGTTTTGATTCCTATGCTTCCCTTTGGCCGGTGCCTATTCTCCCTTTCCTTAGGGCCGGCGGCAAGAGGAGTTAGGGTTTAGCTCTTTCTTCCTTTCTTTGGCCGGCACCTCCCTCTCCTTGTCCTAGGGCTGGCGGCAAGAGGAGTTAGGGTTTTGCCCTTTCTTCCTTTCTTTGGCAGGCGCCTCCTCTCTTCTCCTTTGGGCCAGTGGACACCACACTTGATGTTTGGTGGTCGGTACAAGCAAGGAGAAGAAGGGAGGATTTTCTTCCCTTGCTCGGAGCGAGCAAGGAAGGAAAGATACATGGTCTAGGAGGCTTCAATTCTTGGAAGATCGTCGCCCACACGATGTCCAAGAAGAGGATAGAAATACAATAGAAGATCAAGAGGTATAATCTTGTTTAATTTTCATTCTTGCTCTTTTGTATTTTTTATGTTGTTGATTGACATGGACTCCAATCATAAACACAAAGACCGGCGATCCGTACATCATCTATTCCATGGCTAATTGAGGAAAAGGGTTAGGTTGCTTGAACAACAAGTTTGTTTAAGCGACCACTCAAATCGAATAGCACGATGATGAATCGGTTGCTTGGGTAATCCATCTCCATCTGGATTAGTTTTAATTAATAAAGTTTTAATCTGGGGACATGAGATAGGATCACCATGGACAAGCAACCGAAGTGAAGCGAGAAAAAACACCTCCCCTCAATTGGTATCAGAGCCACAGTTTCTGGTTTTGTGTGTTTTGGATTCGGTTACTTTCACCCATTTATTATATATTGTTTATGCCGGATAATAGTAGGATGTGCGTAGGCTAACTTTTTGTTTGCAAGCATAAGATCCAACTATTATGGCTATGTGGATGTATGTGATTGTGTGTGTGTGATTGTAATTAATTATTTGAATCCTCGGGGTTGACGAGGCTAATTAGTATTTATTTTTTGTAATTAAATACGACACTGTTTAGCCACTCATTTTAATTTACTTTCGATCTAGATATGTTGCACACTCCTTCGTGGAGTATAGGATCGACGGATGTAAATTTAAATAGTTTATCTCGGCTCGGATCCCCTTGTGGCTTGTGCATGGTAAAGGGAGGAGCGGACGTGGTGGAGACACGACGGGAAGCATATTGGAAAACAAAAGACATAATAGTTGAAAAATTGTTTTCATATTTATTGCTTATTGTTTGATATACATGTTGTGTGTGTTTGAAAATTCCTCAATTTTAAATTACTAAGTGGGAGAGGGATATTTTTTTTTAATTCCTGGGGCCTCCATTACAATTTGACATGTGATGCGAACAAACTTGCGCATTGGCTCTGAGTGCCTTCCTCCATATTGGATGAGTTTGTTTTGTGGATTACTAGGTCAAATATGGTCATAGGAAATTTTTTAGAAGCGTGTGTACTTCCCCATCGAAAGACACATAATCCGAAGTAATTGACTTAGTATCGAGTAATGGTAAATACTTAGATGCAAATAAAAGTATCCTCCCCATCGGAGTCACTGCTTTTTTTTATAGGGCTGAAGAGGAACCAACTATTAATTTTATTTCTCAAAAAGTAAGGTTGATAGGAAAATAAAATTAATGGTAAAACCTCCTCTTACAAATGTAGAATTCATATATGTCCACACTATCGTGGCATACGATATTCTTGGTGTTTTGAGGTGTTGGTTGATTTTAAAATTTTATTGTTTGAGGAATCAATAAATTTTTGAAATCTAATGTTTTGATCAGTGTGATTCTTAGGTTTCAAAATGGCTTTCAACCCACTTGCCGTGATTCTAAAAGAAAACAAACTTACTGGCCCTAATTATGTTGATTGGAAATGATATCTAGACATTTTCTTGACTGCTGAGGAGTACGAATATGTGCTCTTCGAAGAATGTCCTCCTATTCCTACAGATGATTCTAGTGAAAAGGATAAAGAGAGTTATAGGAAGTGGATCAAGGTAGATGAGATGGCACGGTGTTACATTTTGGCTTCTATATCAAATGTATTGCAACATCAGCATCAGGCCATGACTAGTGCCTATGACATGATGCTTAATCTTAAGGAACTTTTCGGGCACCAGAATCGGGCTGCTAGGCAGGAAGCTATGAGAAAATTGATAACGACCACCATGATTGAGGGAACACCCATGAGGGATCATGTTCTCAAGATGATGGCTCATTTAAATGAGCTGGAAGTCCTTGGAGTGGAGATTGACGGGGAAACCCAGGTCGATATCATTCTCCAATCTCTACCTAGAAGTTTTGAGTAGTTTCTCTTGAACTACAACATGAATAAGAGGTTATATTCGTTGGTGGATCTTCTGACAAAAGTCCAGGCGACATAGGTGCTTTTTCGTTAGAGTGCTCATGCCATGGTTGCTCAAAAAGTTTCTACTTCCAAGCCGAAAGGCAAGAAGAAGAAGAAACAAGGTGTGGCAAAGATGGCAGTAGGATCTCCGGTAGGAATGAAGAAGCCGAAAGGCAAGTCCTTCACTTGCAAGCAGACTAGACATTGGAAGGCAGACTATCCTAACCGAAAATAGAACAAAGGTATATCTTTTAGTTTAGTCATTGAAACATATTTAGCGGTATTATCTACCGGTACTTGGTGTGTAGATACGGGAGCCACTGATCATGTTTGAAATTCTTTGCAGGGGTTCCAGGAAACCAGACGACTAGCTGAGGGAGAGATTATCATTTACATGGGCAATGCTACGAAGGTGGCGGCTATTGCAGTGGGAGATGTTTATTTATCTTGTGATAGGAATAAAACTTTGGTTCTGAGAAATTATCTTTATGTACCTACATTTTGAAAGAATTTGATTTCAGTTTCTGAATTGTTTATGGATGGGTATTCCATTTCTTTTAATGACAGAGTTGTTATAAAAAGGAATAGGGAGATTATTGTTGGGAATTCGACGCCACTAGAGGGGGGTGAATAGCGGGTGACCCGTACGTCGATGGAATTCGTTCGCGTGCTTGTCTACAAGATTCGTTATGCGCAGCGGAATAGAAATAATAGCAGTAACGAAATACAACAATCACACGAACACAAAGATATAACGTGGTTCGGAACCGTAACGGTTCCTACTCCACGGATCGGGCTCAAACGAGCCCTAGCGATGCCAAACACACACCACTATCAAATAACTCCTTCTCGACACAAGTCGGAGGTGGAGAAACCTCGTACAACAGTTTACAACAATAAACTAAGTACAACAAGCAATTACAATGAAATACAATGCAATACAAGTAAAGAGATCACTTTACAAATGCCTTTAGATCGCTTGCTTTTGGTTGCCTTGGACTAGCCTTGAAGGACTGGAAGAGCACCAACTATTCCCCTTCAAATCGCCCAAGAGAACACTTGCTTCAATCCTCCCACGAACAGCTCCTTTTAACCTGCGTCGGGCTGGATTTCCGCCTATCAGTCGACTTCCATAAGTCCCCAGTCGACTGATGTCACTGTTGTCGTGAGACAACGGATCGATCCACGCTGGAAAAACTCCAACGGATCTCTTGGCAGTCGACTGCCAACATTGGCGCCGATCGCTAACGCCGTAGTCGATCGCCCACGGCCACGAGCGCTCGTGTGACACTTGACGCGATCGGCGATCGCCATCCCTTGGCAATGATCGCAGCATTTTCACCTGCCGGCGATCGAACTCAAGTCGACTCACGGCAGTCGAACCGGCCATAATGTCAGTCGACTGCCAACCTCAAGAATGAGGTTTTAACCAAAGTATGGTGCCCCCATACTTGCTAGACCACCCTTAGCCTAGACCTAAGCCTTCTAGCCACCTCCATCAGCCTCACGCCTCTCGGATCCCTCCAAGTCATCCATGACTTGTTCATCCATCGCGCTAGCCTCCAGGTGTTTCCCTCGGCTATGTCATGCTAACGGTTTCTACACCGCCAAGGCACATTGGACTTACACCGCCAAGACTCCGCTTGGACTTTACGCCGCCAACCATTGGACTTATGCTGCCAAGACTCCCGCTTGGACTTTACGCTGCCAATATCAAACCCTTGGACTTCTCAAATGCCAAGACTCAAGCTTGGACTTTCCCTTGCCAACCCATGTTGGACTTTCCATGCCAAGACCATGCTTGGACTTTCCTTGCCAACCCATGTTGGACTTTCCATGCCAAGACCCATGCTTGGACTTTCCATTTGCCAAGACCCATACTTGGACTTCTCATTTGCCAAGACCCATGCTTGGACTTCCCATGCCAAGTACTCAAGACTTGGACTTTCCCAAATGCCAAGTGTCCCACTTGGACTTTCCATGCCAAGTACCCATGACTTGGACTTTCCCATAAACACATGGTCAACCCTAGTCAACCATCAAAGTCTCCCTCGAGTCAAACTCGAGTCTGGTCAATTATAACCTGGGTCGATTGTATAAACAATCTCTCCAAAACATATTAACCGACATCAATGTCAAACATCAATGTCAAACTACTTTGTCAAACATCAAAACATCACTCGAGTCAAACTCGAGTCCTGGTCAATCGTGACCTGGGCCGATTGCACCAACAATCTCCCCCTTTTTGATGTTTGACAAAAACCAATCAAATCATGAGTTAGAACACTAACTCAAATCCCTTACCAATTATCCCAAATTGGTAAACACTCACCAAATGTTCTTCCCCAAACATTCAAGTGAAAAAGTAAACCAAATGTTCCCCCCTAAACATTCTCCCCCTTTTTGACTAACATCAAAAAGGTTATCTCTCCAAGGAGGTCAATGTCTCATGTCCCAATGAGATCTTACAATCTCCCCCTTAATCAAAAATACCTAGGATGCCTACCATCTTCCTAGTGATAATTCCCATATCACTCAAGAGGGGCAATCCTAAACACTCTCCCAATTTCCAAATTGGGTATCAAAAACCCATCAATTTTCCCAATTGATGATACTCTCCCAATAACTTCTCCTCTCCAAGGAGAAAAACACATCCATCATCCCAAGATGGATAACTCCCCCTAAAGGCTTGCTCCCCCTTGGCCATTGCACCAACAATGTCCTTGGGAAGCCCCTAAGCCAATAGGAACTCTAAACCACCAAAATTAAGGTTCTAAGTTCAACATAGAACTTTCACTCACCCTAAATTTGATACTTTGACCTAACACATCTCCTAATCCATATCCAATGGATTTTCACCCTTTATAATGCTTCCTAAAGCATATCCTAGGGTTAGGAGTGATTAGGAACCTTTTCCATAGCTGAACATGGGCTAAACAAACCTTGTTAACCCGAAATCAGACCTGTGATGTCGATCGATTACCACATACATCGATCATTGCCACCAATGGCAATGATCGTAGTAGCTGAATTTTCCGAAATTCAGCTATCAGAATCCAATTTCAGAAAATCATAACTAATTATACGTATATCGAAAAATCACGAAATTTGATACGTATAATACTTATGACCAAAACAATGGGTGAAAAATATTTGAAAATTATTTTACCCATAAAATAGTGAGTTTGATACAAAACTCAAAACCATTGAAATTTTCAATGTTTTGGCCCTATTTTGTATCAACTCTATCAATGGTGATTGCTATCAAAAGATAGACTTCACCAAGGTTTTTCAAAGTGATTTTAAAATGTTTTCAAAACCTTATTTTGGATCATATTCCTTGGGCTCTATGTACATGACTTGTACACAAGCTTTCCTAATGATCCACCAATAAAACAAGATGAGTTTTAGTTCATCTAGATGCAAAAACTATGCACCTTGAACTCAACTCATATCCTAGCATCTCACATGTATCTAGGGTGTATAAATACACATACATGTCAATTGGATGTGAGATGTGGGTTTTGTTCTCCCTAAACTAGGGTTTCATGCATTTTTCTAAGGCAACTCTACTTGATTCCCTTATAAATGGGACTCCAAGTCATGCCATTGTCCTTAAATCAATTTCAATCAAATTATCTTAAATGCATGAGTGATTATGACATTTGAGATAATATAGATAAACATATGCTCATAATCATGATGTCATGGCATAAGATGAAATCTAAAAACACATGACATTTAAAACTTAATCCTAAGCATGATCATGACATTTAAATGATAAAAGTAAACATGATGTCATGTCATGGCATATGGCAAACAACTCATGGCATATAAAATATATGGGTATAATAATACCTAAATTTTAATATTAATTGTCATTTCATATAATTAATTGCATTTTGCCATATTATCATTAATCTCCCTAGTGTGCCAAACACCCAAAATGGCACACCAACCTCTAAACCTAAATTGTGCCAAAAAGATCATTTTATCAAACTTCATAATTAATATTGGCACATCCTAAAATCTTTTAGGATATTAATTCAAATCTATTTCCAAGGTAACCATAACCTTGAAAATATCCTAAAGTGCCACATTTACCATGGTTGAGTTAACTACCCATCCAATCGAGGTTGACACACCCTAAACCCATCTAGCGTGAATCAATCACGCTCTTAGGAATCCAAAACCTATTTGAGCTCCTAGGGTTAATTAGATATTCCTTAGGGATATCCTCCCTAGATACCTTTCTAATGACCTTCCTAGGCTTGTTAGCCTTGGTCATTTGGGTCTTACCTAAGTTGACTCTAGGGGTAACTCCCCTTGCAACCTTCTTAGTGGCCACCCTAGGTTTCCTAGAAACCCTAGCCACTAGGCACACCCTTTGGTCAACTCTAGGGATGACTTCCCTATTGACCTTGGTCTTCCTAGACCTAATTTGGGTTCCATAATCAAATGGAACACTATGATAAGCCACCTTAGGCTTAGGTTTGTGACCCAAACCTTGCTTGCCCTTGGTTGACTTTTGACTCTTAGGTCCTTGGTGTTGACTTTGAGATTTAGACCTAGACTTTTCATCATTTGACCCTTTAAATTGATTTTGTATAATTTTAAGGGTCTTCTCAAGTTTTTCAAGCCTTGACCTCAAGACTTGATTCTCTAATTCTAATTGCCCAATTGATTTTTGATTACATTCTTGAGCATGGGACTTTCTAGTCATATGCCTAGTCCATTTAGGATTAACACCTAGGTGCTCTTGCACCTTTCTAATGGTCTCCCTAGGTAAAATTTTCTTAGAGTTATTTGACCTAGGTTTGTCCTTAGATAAATTGTTTTTAGGGACATTAGTCCCAAATTTCTCCTTACTTTTGAAGTTAACGCTTTTAGCTCCTAAACAAATATATTTATCTCTAGCATGCTTTTCATGGTGAATTGCAAGAGAATTAAAATCCCTAGCATGCTTTTGCTTATAAATTGAAGAAAGAGCAAAATTAGAAGTTACCCTAGGGTTTGCCTTAGCTCCCCCTACATATGATGCTCCATTTTGAGTCTTCTTGCTCCCCCTAAGACATTGATTCCTATAATATCCTTTTGAATTGCACTTGAAGCATATGATGTGCTCCTTGCCTTTAGGTGTTGGGGAACCGACATCCTTGACCTTTGGAACCGGTTGAGCCTTCTTGACCCTTTTTGGACACTTACTCTTGTAGTGTCCGGATTCCCTACACTCAAAACAAATTATATGTTTTTTATTTAAAACCAAATTGCTTGAGTTACCTAGTTCGGTGGTGGAGACCGGAATTGGACTTTGGGATTCTCCATCTTGACCGGATGTTGAAGCTTCTTCTTGATGTTCCGGTATGGAGGTTCTCTCCTCCCCCTTAATCCTTGAGGTCGATACTTCTTCCACTTCTACCTCCTCTTGGAGATTGATGGCCTCTCAACCTCCAATTCTTCACACTCTCCTCTTGACCCGGATGTTGACTCTTCTTCAACTTCCGAATCCTCACTTGCTTGTGAGGAGGAGCTTGCTTCTTCGACCTCTTCCGATTGGACCGATGAGCATTCTACATCTTCTTCTTCTTCTTGGACCGATGATGAGTTTTCATGGAGCTTTTCCACTTGGCTCCATAACTCTTTAGCATCTACATAATTACCTAACATACACAAGATATTGTTAGGTATTAAATCAATTAAAAATTTTATCACCTTATCATTTTTCTCAGATGCTTGAACTTGCTCTTCGGTCCACCTCTTCTTTTTGAGGAATCCACCTCTTGGTCCTCTTGGATATTCAAATCCATCCATCAAAATGGACCATTCCTCAAAGTCTCTCATCATAATAAAATCCTCAATTCTTCCCTTCCAAGAATTGAATCCTTCTCGTCCGTATAGGGTGTAGGGCACCGGTGTGTTGATGTCCCAACCTAATCGATCTTGGACTTCCATCTTTTACCCTCTAGCGTCTTGCTCCCGGTTGTTAATCCGTTGAAGAGCCACCAGGCTCTGATACAACTTGTTGGGAATTCGACGCCGCTAGAGGGGGGGTGAATAGCGGGTGACCCGTACGACGATGGAATTCGTTCGCGTGCTTGTCTACAAGATTTGTTATGCGCAGCGGAATAGAAATAATAGTAGTAACGAAATACAACAATCACACGAACACAAAGATATAATGTGGTTTGGAACCGTAACGGTTCCTACTCCACAGATCGGGCTCAAACGAGCCCTAGCGATGCCAAACACACACCACTATCAAATAACTCCTTCTCGACACAAGTCGGAGGTGGAGAAACCTCGTACAACAGTTTACAACAATAAACTAAGTACAACAAGAAATTACAATGAAATACAATGCAATACAAGTAAAGAGATCACTTTACAAATGCCTTTAGATCGCTTGCTTTTGGTTGCCTTGGACTAGCCTTGAAGGACTGGAAGAGCACCAACTATTCCCCTTCAAATCGCCCAAGAGAACACTTGCTTCAATCCTCCCACGAACAGCTCCTTTTAACCTGCGTCGGGCTGGATTTCCGCCTATCAGTCGACTGCCATAAGTCCCCAGTCGACTGATGCCACTATTGTCGTGAGACAACGGATCGATCCACACTGGAAAAACTCCAACGGATCTCTTGGCAGTCGACTGCCAACATTGGCAGTCGATCGCTAACGCCGCGTAGTCGATCGCCTATCGGCTCACGGAGCGTGCTTTCGACACTTGATCGGTCGATCGCCATCCCTTGCGCGATCGCCAAAGCATTTTCACCTGGTGGCAGTCGAACTCAAGTCGACTCACGGCAGTCGAACCGGCCATAATGCCAGTCGACTGCCAACCTCAAGAATGAGGTTTTAACCAAAGTATGGTGCCCCCATACTTGCTAGACCACCCTTAGCCTAGACCTAAGCCTTCTAGCCACCTCCATCAGCCTCATGCCTCTCGGATAACTCCAAGTCATCCATGACTTGTTCATCCATCGCGCTAGCCTCCAGGTGTTTCCCTCGGCTATGTCATGCTAACGGTGTCTACACCGCCAAGGCACATTGGACTTACGCCGCCAAGACTCCGCTTGGACTTTACGCCGCCAACCATTGGACTTATGCTGCCAAGACTCCCGCTTGGACTTTACGCTGCCAATATCGAACCCTTGGACTTCTCAAATGCCAAGACTCAAGCTTGGACTTTCCCTTGCCAACCCATGTTGGACTTTCCATGCCAAGACCATGCTTGGACTTACCTTGCCAACCCATGTTGGACTTTCCATGCCAAGACCCATGCTTGGACTTTCCATTTGCCAAGACCCATACTTGGACTTCTCATTTGCCAAGACCCATGCTTGGACTTCCCATGCCAAGTACTCAAGACTTGGACTTTCCCAAATGCCAAGTGTCCCACTTGGACTTTCCATGCCAAGTACCCATGACTTGGACTTTCCCATAAACACATGGTCAACCCTAGTCAACCATCAAAGTCTCCCTCGAGTCAAACTCGAGTCTGGTCAATTATAACCTGGGTCGATTGTATAAAAAATCTCTCCAAAACATATTAACCGACATCAATGTCAAACTACTTTGTCAAACATCAAAACATCACTCGAGTCAAACTCGAGTCCTGGTCAATCGTGACCTGGGCCGATTGCACCAACAATTATTTGTTCTGGTGCATTGGTAGAAAATTTATACACTTTTGAACCAAGAACTCCCACGATGCAAATAGAAATAAATAACTCATCTTCTAAATCTAATAAGAGAAAAGAATCTTCGAAAATGAACCAAACATATCTTTGACATCTAAGGTTAGGTCATATTAACCTGAGTAGAATTCAAAGGTTGATACCTGATGGACCTTTGGGTTCATTAGTGGTGGAAGATTTCCCAACTTGCGAATCTTGCTTGGAAGGTAAAATGACCAAGAGGCCTTTTAAGGCCAAGGGGTATAGAACTAAAGACGTGTTGGAATTGGTTCATTCTGATTTGTGTGGTCCTATGTCTATTCAGGCTGGAGGGGGTTTTGAATATTTCTTATCTTTTATAGTTGATTATTCAAGATATGGATACATTTACTTGATGCACCGCAAGTCTGAATGCTTTGACAGGTTCAAAGAATTCAAGGCTGATGTGGAGAAACATCAAGGTAAAAGTAACAAGACACTACGATCTGATCATGGTGGTGAGTACCTCTTGAAAGAGTTTAGGAGTTATTATCAGAGGCTGGGATTCAATCCCAACTGTCTACACTTGGTACACCCCAGCAGAATGGTGTGGCGAAGCGAAGGAATAAGACTCTTATGGAGATGGTTAGATCGATGATGAGTTATTCCGAGTTACCAGATTCATTCTAGGGGTATGCTTTGGAAATGACAGTGTATATTCTAAACTTGGTATCATCTAAATCAGTACCTTCTACTCCCATAGAATTGTGGACTGGGCGAAAGCCTAGTATGAGATATATACGGATTTGGGGTAGTCCAGCACATGTGCTGAAGGGAGATGTTGGTAAGTTGGAATCTCATGCAGAAGTGCGCCTGTTTGTAGGCTATCCTAGAGAAATGAAAGGTGGTTTGTTCTATAGTCGTAGAGATCAGAGGGTGATCGTTAGCACGAATGCCCGATTTTTAGAGGAAGACTATGTGATGAACCATAAGCCCATGAGCAAAATGGTTCTAGAGGAATTAAGAGGGGAAGTCCCTACTTCAGTACCAACGGTACAAGAGGACATACCATAAGTGATGCACCGTGTGTCACAGAGGATACACAGGTGATACCTCATCGTAGTGGGAGGGTTGTTAGACAACATGATAGATTTATGTTCTTGGGAGATGAAGGGAGAAACTTCGCTTCCCTCCTCAACTCGCTTGTGCATGGCGATCCCATCTACGTCCTCGGATTAAAAAATAATCCAAGACGATGATGGATTACCCAAGCAACCGATCCATCATCGTGCTATTCGATTAGAGTGGTCTCTTGAACAAACTAGTTGTTCAAGCAACCTAACTCTTTTCCTCGATTAGCCGCGGAATAGATGATGTATGGATCGTCAGTTTTTGTGTTTATCTTCGGGGTCTAAGTAAATTAGTCACATGCAATTACATACATAATACAAAGAAACAAAAGGAAACCAAAACAAGAATTATATTGTTTACCTCTTGGCCTTCTATTGTATATCCTATCCTCCTCTTGGACGTTGTGTGGGCAACGATCCTTCAAGAGATGAAGCCTCCTAGATCTCGTATCCTCCTTTCCTTGTTCGCTCCGAACAAAGGAAGATAATAAGCTCCCTTCTTCTCCTATCTAGTTCCGGACACAATCCCTTTGGAGAAAGATCAAACCTATTCCTCCTCTTTATTATTGCCAGCGACCACCAAGGAGAGGGAGATAGAAGATGGGTGCCGGCCAACCAAAGGAAGAAGCGCAAAGCCTTGCCCTAGTTGCTGTCGGCTAAGCTTGAGGAAGAAAGGAGATGGGTGCCGGCCAAGAAGAGAAAGAAGATAAGATATGGGTGCTGGCTAGACCTTATGAAGAGAAGAAGGTCTTCCACTTGTTGTCGCCCAAAGCCTCTCCAAACCCTAGCCGCCCAAGCCAAAGAGCAAAACCCTAATCCTTTCTCTATTGCTCTCACTGCCCAAGGCCTAGCCCTCCTTTTATAGAGCTAGGCTTAAGCCTCCTTTCATTTTCCACCGTCAGATCTAGGGATTCAATTTCCATCGTCGGATCTAGGGCTTCATTTTCCACCATTGAATCTAGGCTTCATGAGGGTTTTAATAGGCTACAATAGAGACCATGAAGAGGAGTTGGATCTTGGCCACCCAATGGATCCGACCCACATAAAATCTGATTCATTAATGATAATCCATTCCACTAGAGGATTATCATTGATCTACCTCACCAACCCCCATAAATAAATATGGGCTCCATATATTAATTGTACAAATATCTCCCCGTGTTGAAGATCTCGAATCTCTGTCAATTAATTAATTTACTGATGATTAATTAATCAACCTCTAACTCCTTGAGTAGTACCACTCAACCTTATCATCATGCCAGACCAAGTCCACCTGCAGGGTTTACATGATGATCCTTATGAGATCCTCAAGGGGACATCATCATCCTAATATATAAGACATGATTTTCTCCTATAAACAACGACACACCATGTAAATAATATCATTTCCTAACTTACCGAACCTATCAATTTAATCTATAAATCTCGCCCATTAGTAAATCAAAGAAATAAATACTAAGTACATGTGCCCGTTATTATATCGGGATTAAGAGCATGTAGACCAAAATATCTGAGGTCTGATTCAATTATGTAGTCAGTAATAAATTGAATCACCTCTAAGTCGATCCTGCTCAATACACACAATGTGTACTAGTGTAATTCTATGGTCAAGATAAACCTATACCAAATTACACTACAACCATACCAATGGTTTGTCCAAAACCATCTCAGTTGTGAGCCTCTACTTATACTCTATAAGGAACTGATAACATGAACTCCCATGTGACACTACACATCATGTTATCTACAATGTAATGTATTAGACAATATGCATAACTATAAATATGCAAACAATGATCATGTGATTCTTATTTCAAAAATAAAGATGTTCATACAAAAGATAGACTTTTCAATATACATCCCAATAATCTGCCACTTATACTAAAAGACTATGCTACCATCAAAGTGTCATACATCTGATTCCCATTCCCTCCACATGCCTATCAAAGCTCTCACTAGAAGGGCCTTAGTGAAAGGATCTACCAGGTCATCCTCTGATGCAATCTAGGTGACAACAACTTCTACCCGCTTTACGACCTCTAGTATCAGGTGGTACTTTTGCTCTATGTGTTTACTTGTCTTATGGGCTCATGGTTCCTTCGAGTTTGCTACTGCACCACTGTTATCACAATAAATTGTGATAGTTCTGAGAAAAATAGGAATCACATCCAAGTCCATCAAGAAGTTCCTGAGCTATACAACTTCTTTGGCTGCCTCAGAGGATGCCATATACTCAGCTTCCATGGTAGAGTCCACCATACATTTCTGCTTAACACTATTCTATACAATGGCTCCACCTCCCAAAGTAAACACAAAACCCGAGGAAGACTTATTGTTATCCCTATATGATTGGAAGTCGAAATCTGTGTAACCCACAGGGAGTATTTGATCTTCCTGGTATAACAACATATAATCCCTAGTCCTTCTCAAGTACTTCAATATATGCTTTACCACAGTCCAATGTCTCTGTCCTAGATTACTCTGATATCTGCTAACCATGCCAATGACAAAGCAGATATATGATCTCGTACATAGCATAACATACATGAGGCTTCCTACTGCCGAAGCATAAGGAACATCCTTCATCTCCTCTATCTCCTTTGATGTTCTAGGACACATCTTTTTAGGTAAAGGTACTCCATTCCTAAAAGGTAGAAAACCTTTCTTGGAGTTTTGCATGCTAAAACGAGCTAAAATAGTGTCTATGTATGAAGCTTAAGACAAGCACAACATCTTTTCCTGTGATCCCTTATAACCTTGATCTCAAGGATGTATTCCACTTCTTCCAAGTCCTTAATATCAAATTGTTTGGACAACCATACCCTTACGTCTGATAACACTTTGACATTGTTGCCAATTAACAAAATGTCATATGTATAGTACAAGAAATACCACTATGTTTCCGTCACATCTCTTGTATACAAAAGACTAATTCGGACTTTGAATAAATCCATAAGACTGAATTACCTCATCAAAGTGGATGTTCCAAGATCTTGAAGCTTACTTCAATCCATAAATGGACCGATTAAGCTTGCACACAACATGCTCTTTTCCCTTTGCAATGAATCCCTTTGGTTGCTCCATATAGATATTTTCCTCAAGACTTCTAGTAAGGAAATCTATCTTGACATCCATCTGCCACACCTCATAATCCATATGAGCAGCAATACATAAGAGAATTCGGATAGACTTAAGCATGACTACTGGAAAAAAGGTCTCCTCATAATCGATACCCTCTTTCTAAGTATACCCTTTCGCAACAAGCCTTGCTTTGAAAGTCTCAACCTTCCCATCTATTCCTCTCTTTCTTTTGTAGATCCACTTGCATTCAATGGTTTTTACACCATTGGGTGGTTCTACTAGCTCCCAGACATGATTTGAATCCATAGATTCTATCTCAGAATTCATTGCACTTTGCCAAGATACCACATCTTTATCTTGGATTATCTCGTCATATGTCCAGGGATCAGGTTCATGTTCGTCGGGGACCAAATCAGAAGATTCTCCCAAGAACATAAATCTATCAGGCTGTCTAACAACCCTCCCACTATGACAAGGTATCATCTGTGACACGCGGTGCAGTCACTTGTGGTATATCCTCTTGTACCGGTGGTACTGAAGTAGTGACTTCCCCTCTCAATTCCTTCAGAACAATCTTATTCATGGGCTTGTGGTTCATCACATAGTCTTCCTCTAAAAATCTAGCATTCGTGCTAACGATCACCCTCTGATCTCTAGGACTATAGAACAAACCACCTTTCGTTCCTTTAGAATAGCCTACGAACATGCACACTTCTATACGAGGTTTCAACTTACCAGCATCTGCCTTCATCACAAGTGCTGGACTCCCCAAAATCCGAATATATCTCAGAATAGGCTTTTGCATAGTCCACAATTCTGTGGGAATAGAAGGCACTAATTTAGATGATACCAAGTTCAGAATATACACTGCCGTATCTAGAGCATACCCCCAGAATGAATCTGGCAACTCAGAATAACTCATCATCGATCTAACCATTGTTGGTGATCGTTTGGAAGCTAGAGGGGGGGGGGTGAATAGCTTCTTTTCGGTTTCTACAAAAATGATTAGCGAAAGCAAGCACAAATAATATATGTAAAAACACAAAAACAATGCTAACAAGGCCTTTACGTGGTTCGGAGATAACGCTCCTACTCCACGGCGATCCTTAAGGTGGATCAACCCAAGCAATTCCACTAAGAAGCTTTCTCTTTACAAAGACCTCCTCTTCTTACAAAAGATGAAAATGAAGATTTGAGAGGAGGGAGATTAATACACTTAGAAAGCTTGGAAAACTTGTGGGAGCTTAGAAGAATGATCAGAATATAAGCATTAGCCCCTTCTTGCTCCCCTTGGGCTCTTTTTATAGGAAAGAGCCTCTTTTTCCCGTTGGAGGTATATCGATCGTATATTCGATTCTAACGGCTTACGAACGGCCGGATTCGGGATTTGCGATGCGTCGCAACGGAAGACTATCACCGATCGCCGCGATGGGCGATTCGATAATCTTGCCAGATAGCCGACCGCCACCGGTTATAGGCCATTACGCTTTGTGACGATCGCTAATAATGGCGATCGATCGCCAACTTGTATCCGGCGATTGCGTCGAAGTCGACTCTCACCGCTTTGATCGATAACCCCCGATCATCGCTATCGTCTTCCAACCTCTAATCTTTGCATTGTAAGGGCAGGCCGACCGACACCATGTTCGGTCGATCGCACACCCAAGTATGACTAATTCATACTTGAAAACATAACCTAAGCCTAGACTTAACCTTCTAGCTTCTCCATCAGCCTTGGGCCTCCAGGATTTCTTTGAGTCCACGACTCCATCCATGCGCTTGCCTTCAAAAGCTTCCTTCAATTTCGTCATGCTTTGGTTTTCTTCTTTGCCAAAGTACGCTTGGACTTTACGCCGCCAAGACTACATGCTTGGACTTATGCCGCCAAGACTTTCCTTTGGTCTTTCTTTTCCAAGGACTGCTTGGACTTTACGCTGCCAAGACTACATGCTTGGACTTACGCTGCCAAAACAAAGACCTTTCCTTTGACTTCTCTTTGCCAAGATCACACTTGGACTTGTCTTTTACCAAGTCTTCATACTTGGATTTTCCTGTCACTTAAACATGTTTACAATTAGATCACAAAACATTGCCTAACTTAGATGATTATCCAAACATCAAAATATATAAATGCTTGGGGCATTGTTGCACCAACAATCTCCCCCTTTTTGATGTTTGGCAATCATTTAAGTTAGGTCTTTAACACATACATATAAACATATTTCAATATGAATTCTAACTTAAATATCCTTTCTCCCCCTTTGACATACAACAAAAAGAGAATAGTTTATCCAATAAGTGCAGGAAGAATTGACATATCTTTAACAAAGGTATAAAATTGATACGAAGCTCCCCCTAAATCCAAGACATGTTTCATGATGGGGAAATAACATGTGAAGCAAGGCATAAGCAATAGAATAAGCAAATATGTCCTAGCCTTGCACCAACAATTATAGAAATTAGGGATGTAGCTCCCCCTAAACCAGTGCACCAAGAAAATCCGCCTTTCCATACAAGTTATCATGTATATACTGTGGAAATCATATAATGTCCAAAATTGAACCTTTTAACCGATGAAAAATCGTTTTCTATTCCAAAACAGTGTCACCGGTTCGACTGGAATAGGCATCCAATCGCTTGGTAGTCGACGCCAATAACGATCGATCGATATCGCATAAAATCAAAATCGAATTTTTCAGTCAAGGTTTGAAAATGCGTAGAAAATTCTGTGGGTGTCCAAAAATCACAAAACTCGTCATACACATTTTATTCGACTAATATAACATATGAAAAATATTAGACGAAAAATATGCTCATCAGATTAATGGATTGATACGATATTCAAAATAACAAAATTATGACACAAAAAGTGTAATTGTATCGTATCAATATTCATAACTTCGTACTATATGCTCAACTTCTAAACTTGACAAATAACAAGTTGTAGACACTAATAGAAATGAATTAAAACAAGGACACAATTTCATTTCATTAATCAAAAGTTATGACACAAGTAGGAGTTTATGCCGTACATACGGCCAAAAAGAAAAATAAAAAAAAGCGAGCTAACGATTGTCGTCCTCAGCATCCATCGGTGCAGATGACGATCCATCGTGAGGTGGGTGTCCAAGTGCAGCAGGGCGGAGAATCACCATGATGTCCTGCTACTGCAGATGCATCCCTCTCATGAGGGAGAGGAGCTCCTGATGCTCCCAGCGAAGCTCCTGATGCTCTAAGCACAGCTTCTCAAAATGTGTGTCTACCCGCTCCGCAAAAGCATCGAAACGGGCAACGAAGGATGGATCTGGCATAGATTGCCGCAGTAGTCTCCCAGATCTGCTCCTCCGAACACCCTCGAACACCTTCAAGAACTCCTTACAGGCATCCTCCGTGCCGGAGCGCCACCTGCTAGCCGTTGTGCTGGGTCCCAGAAAACGGATCCTTTGTCGGCCTTCAGGCCTGCCAAGGAGAAACTCCGTCGAGTCATCTGATCATATTTTCTATTCATGACTTTAATGACTCCTATATTGACATCAATGCCTACGGAGCTGAGCCATTGAGTAAGGACATTTCCAAAAGGAATATGAACCTTCCCATTGTTTGGCCTTATGAAATGAGTGATGCAATGGAAGGTATTGAGGCCAATATTGATGTCTAAGTATGAACGAAAGAGATGCATGAGAAGTAAGTGTGGAGGGCGAACCAAAGCCAAACCACGAGTAACTATAGGGAGAAGACAATGAGCAATGACCTTATAAAGGACATTGTCAGAGGCAGAAAGTTCTTGTGATTGAAATAGATTAGTGTTCAAAGGTCGAGGAGAATGATAGAAAGTAGTGTGAAGGGAATCCAAAGAAATCTCCTCAAAAGGAGGTGGAAGAGGTTCACTCCAAGATGGATATAAGATGAAATCATTCTCGGAAGAGAGACAACCGAGAAAATCAGATCTGGTGGGATCAATCCGTATCGCACTGAGCAACGCGAGTCCCAGATTCACCATCCCAACCTGGTCAGAGTTGTTGAAAAATTCAGGGAGAAGAGTGATATTAACATGATGTTCACAAAAGACTAAAGACTCAAGTTTGTAATGTTGAATGATTTGAACAATGTCAAAACAATAGTCTTTAAGAAAATTGGGATCCATTGATCTAGGTGGAATAAGTTGAATTTGTTTTATTGAAAGCACTTCTGGAATTTGAAATCGAGGATCGACAGAGGGTCGAGGGTCTGACGGGCCTCGCTGGCCTGAGGTGCCCGTGCACGCTTAGTAGCAAAGTGCTTAAGTCTAAATGTGAAAAGACAACAAAAAAAATATGCACAATGTAGGTTGGATGATGCATGGACAAAGACAACAAGACAAGCATGGGTTAGTGAAATACAATCATAGAACAAACAAACATTGATCAGAATGAGAATATACCTAGGTGGTATGGTGAATAAAGAATGTTGTTTACCACTAACCCTAGCCGAAGTGAATCGGAAACTAGGGCGCGAACGGAGGACAAGAGGAGGTCTCGAGTCGAGAGCACTCTAAATGGGAGCACTAGAAGTCGCGAAAAGCGAGGGAGAATGGCTAAACAAGACGCGTGGAGGTTCGCTTTAAGAGGAAGAGGAGAGAAAATCGGGATGGTTCGTAGTCGAACTTGGAAAGCCCTAATGCGATATCGGGCCGATCGCCATGTTAGCCAATGAATCGATGATCACCGAACCGGCAATGAGATACGAACGATTCTCAGACAGCAGCCGATCGCTATAAATGGCAATGAATCGATGGCCGAATCACGAATCGACTGAATCGATATGAACGATTCATAATCAGGTACCGATCGCTATAAATGGTACGAAGATAACGAACCGTAAGCCTTGCTTCGATATCGCCAGATCACCGAATCGCATCGTACTACGATCGATATCACCGATATTTTTTCAGATTAAAAATTCATAATTAATTCAATAAAGATCAAAAATCACTAAATTTTGGGGTAATATTGTTAGATCATTTCCTATCAAGGAAAAATTATTTTAAAATTATATCACCTCTAGATTTTGATATTGACACAATCTTGAGATTTTGCAAAAGTTATGATATTTTTGCAAAACTTTGTATCACTTTGGCTTATCAATACGAAATTGTTTCTCAAGATTTGATAGACCTAGTTTAAATTTTATTTTATTTGACATTTCCAATCATATTCTTGGAGCTATATGCACATTAATTGTACATAGGCCTTCCCAATGATTGGTCCAATGAAGGATTAATGTCTCTAGATGACACTTTGGTTCATAGTAATGCATCATAACAAGCATGATGATCCAAGTGCATCTTCCTAACTTCTCACATGTTGTCTAGGTGGGTCAATACAAAAATCATGGTTTCGTAAGTATTTTGTGAGATGGTTAAAGGTATAAATCCTAGTATTTCTATAGGATCATGCAAACCTACATTTCTATTCTACAAAGCACATTCCAAGTTCTCTCCTAAGTGATGAAAATTCTATTTCGGGGAGAGGCTTGGTAAAGATGTCGGCTAGGTTGGACTTAGATTCAATGTAATTAAGCTCAATGTCCCCCTTAGCCACATGGTCTCTAATGAAGTGATGTTTCACTTCAATGTGCTTGGTCCTAGAGTGATGCACTGGATTCTTGGTCAAGTTAATGGTGCTCACATTATCACAAAATACTTTCATGTTGGAGTAAAATAACTCATAATCTTCTAAGGTATGTTTCATCCATAATAATTGAGCTACACAACCACCCATAGCCACATATTCGGCCTCGGTGGTGGATAAAGCAACACAAGGTTGCTTCCTACTACTCCAACTCACTAGGGAGGACCCAAGGAATTGACATCCACCACTAGTACTCTTCCGATCCAATTTGCAACCGGCATAATCGGAATCGGTGTACCCAACCAAATCAAAGGACCTAGTCCTAGGGTACCATAGACCTACATTTAGTGTGCCTTTAACATATCTTAAAATTCTCTTAACGACAACTAAATGAGATTCCTTAGCACATGATTGATACCTAGCACACACATACCAACCGCAAATAATATGTCGGGTCTACTAGCGGTTAAATACAAGAGGCTACCAATCATGCTCCTATAAAGGGTAAGATCTATTTGTTTTCCTTCACTATCACTATCTATTTTAGTATTGGTTGCCATTGGAGTTGACACTACCTTAGCATTTTCCAAACCAAATTTCTTAATCATTTCCTTAGCATATTTGGTTTGATAAATGTAAATTCCTTCACTTGTTTGTTTAACTTGCAATCCTAGAAAGAAGTTTAATTCTCCAACTAGACTCATCTCAAACTCTTTTTCCATATTTTTAATGAAGTTTTGAAGAAGTTCATCATTTGTTGACCCAAAGATAATGTCATCAACATACACTTTGGTTACAAAGATGTCCTTAGATGTTGACTTTATAAAGAGAGTTTGATCTATACTACCCCTTTTGAAATCCTTAGAGATTAGGAAAGATGACAATCTTTCATACCAAGCCCGGGGAGCTTGTTTCAAACCATATAAGGCTTTCCTAAGCTTGTATACATGGTTTGGGTAGTCCATATTTTCAAACCCGGGAGGTTGTTCTACATACACCTCTTCCTTAATAAACCCATTTAGGAATGCTGATTTGACATCCATTTGATGGAGTTTGAAACCCATATAGGAGGCATATGCTAAAAGTATTCTAATGGACTCTAACCTAGCAACTGAGGCATATGTTTCATCATAATCAAGTCCTTCAACTTGATTAAAACCCCTTGCAACTAATCGTGCTTTATTTCTAGTGATATTCCCTTGGTCATCTAGTTTGTTCCTAAAGACCCATCTTGTAGTAATAATAGTGTTTTCACTTGGTCTAGGAACTAACTCCCATACTTGACTCCTTTCAAATTGAGCTAATTCATCTTGCATTGCTAAGATCCAATCCGGATCAAGTAATGCATCTTTAATTGTTTTGGGCTCAATTTGAGAGATTAGAGCAATATGACTAGTAGGATCCCTATGGAATGACCTAGTCCTAACTCCTTGAGATAATTCACCCACAATTTGATCTAAAGGGTGACTTTGATGAAATCTTATGGTTCTAGGAGGTGTGTTAGATGGAATTTGATCATGATCAACCTCAATCCTATGCTCATCATCGGAATCATCCCTTACTCCCCCTTGATCATTACCCCCTAAGTTTAAGTCTTGAAATTGTTTGGTAATTTCTTGATTTTCAATATTTATATCATCATCAATAGGGGATTTCCTAGGGTATGTATTTGAAGTTTCATCAAATTGAACATTTGAAGATTCTTCAATCTTCTGAGTCCTTTTATTGTAAACTCTATATCCTACACTAGTGGATGAGTATCCAACTAGGATTCCTTCATCCGCTTTGGACTCAAACTTACTTAGGTTGTCTTTGGTATTTAAGATATAAACTTTGCATCCAAAGACCTTAAAATAATGAATTGTTGGAATTGTACCATTCCACAATTCAAATGGAGTTTTTCCTAAAAACCTATGAATCAATACCCTATTTTGGATATAGCAAGCGGTATTAACCGCTTCCGCCCACAAGTAGCTAGGTAAGGAATATGCATTAAGCATTGTTCTAGCCGCTTCTTGTAGGGCACAATTTTTTCTTTCCACAAACCCATTTTGTTGAGGTGTTCTAGGACAAGAAAATTCATGCTTGTACCCTTGTTCTAAGCAAAAATTTAAAAAATTAGAATTCTCAAATTCTCCACCATGATCACTACGGATCCGGTTGATTTTGAGTTTTCTTTCATTTTCTACTCTTTTGCTAAATCCTATGATTATTCCTAAGGTTTCATCTTTATTTTTCAAGAAAAACACCCAAGTAAATCTAGAAAAATCATCTACTATTACCAAGCAATATTTACTACCAATTATAGATGGGGTACTATGGCAATCAAATAAATCCATATGTAGTAATTCTAATGGTAAAGCGGTACTAAGTAAATTTTTACCTTTGTGTGATGTTTTTGATTGTTTTCCTTCTTGGCAAGCATCACACATCTTGTCCATGAGAAATTTGACTCTAGGCAATCCTTTGACTAGCTTCAATTTTGCTATTTTGGCTATATTCTTCATGTTTTTGTGTCCTAGCCTCCTATACCAAAGCCAACTTTCTTCCTCTTTTGCAATAAGACACTTAGTGGAAGGATTAGTAGCATAGGATAAATCAACATAATATATATTTGATTTCCTAAAACCTACTAACATGCAATCGTTTATAGTTTTGTGTCTTATAAAACATTTTGAGGAATCAAATTTAACATCAAAGTTTGCATCACATAATTGACTTACACTAAGTAAATTAAATTTCATATTTTTAACTAATAGAACTTTATGAATGGCAAGATTGGGAGATACCTCAATGGTGTCCTTTCCTAAAATTTTAAGTTTGCCGCTATTACCAAATGACACTTTTCCTTTGCTAGTGTGGTTGATAGTGGAGAATTTTCTCTCATCCCCGGTCATATGCTTTGAGCACCCACTATCAACTATCCACAAGCTTGGTTCTTCTACCTATGTCACATGAAAAACACAATCCTTAGGTACCCAAATCTTAGGACCACTAGCATCAATTATGAATTTCTTTGGTACCCATGCCTTTCTCCCCTTGCTTTTAATCATTGTTTTCTACTAACAAGGGATGCAAATGCTACCTTTTCTCCTTAGGTCTATATCCTAATCCGCCTTATTGTAAATTGCCCTTTGATTTTTAATAATCATATCTAGATATTTAGAACCATTAGTGAATTTTTCTAGGCATGCTCTTAATTTACCTATTTCTTTTCTTAACTCATCATTTTCATCCCTAAGAGTACATTCATCAATATCACTAGATTGTTTGCAACATGATGAATCTACACTTTTGAGTGATTTGATTTCTAATTTTAGATCCTTAACCCTAATTTTTGATCTATTTAAAGCATTTTGTAAACATGCAATAGTCTTATAAAGTAAATCTATTTTAGGTGAGTTGTTTACCTCATTATCATCACTTGATGATGATTCATCACTTGAAGATGAAGAGGACTCCTCGCTTGAGCTCGCGGCTTCTTCCTCTAATGCCATAAGAGCTAGGTTCCGGGTGGCATGGCATACTTCCTCATCGTCGGAAGACTCCTCCATACTTAGAGTGTCCCATGTTTGTGCCACCATTGCTTCTTTCTTCTTCTTTTCCTTCTTTTCCTTCTTCTCCTTATGCTTCTTTTTGTAACGCCCGTAAAATTCCTAGCAATTTTACAAGAATTTTTGGCTTGATGATAATGGGCTTTATGTAGGCCTTTTTCCAAAACAAAAGAAAATAAGCCAAAAATGGATACAAGACCTAGGAATTGAACTCCAGACCTCTAGAGATAGCCAAGCCCTATAGATGTACCCACTAACCATAAGCCCAATAGGATTGTATGATTAAGGAAAGGGGGGGGGGACTATAGATAAATGGAACTAAGGGTAAATGAAGAGGCATAGAAAAAGAAAAGAGGAACTTCTCTTCCTCCCCCCTTTATAAAGAAGAGGGAAGATTGAAATTGTTTACTTCCTCTCTTCTTCTCTTCCTCTTCTCACCGAAATTCCAAGGCTTCCCTCTCCATTTCCCCTCTTTTGGCCGAGCCTCATCCAAGCAAGAAAGCTAGGGCTAGGTTGGTTCTTTAGGTTGTCTTCTCCACCAAAAGCAACGCGAAGGATGTAAGTATCCCTCACCTGCATACGAGTAGCTTCGGTTGACGTTTTATAAAAGAAATCTATATAGTTATTTTCGGCCAAGATATGATCTAGGGTTTCCATGAAGTTGTATGCCATGCTTTTGTAATTAGATGATGATGTTAGGGCTTAAAATGGATTAGGTCAAAAGTTGAACCTAGGAAACCCTATGAACCATTCGGCCAACATGAGTTTTGTTAGTGTTTTATTGAAGTTATATCTTGTTTTTGCTTGCAAGTGATGATGTTAGCATGTTATAGGGATTAGGGTAAAGATCTAACCCTAGAGGCCTCCATGACCCATTCGGCCAAGTCATGAACTAGGGTCTCAAAGAAGCTCTATGCTATGTTTATGCTATGTTTATAACTAGATCATGATGTTAGGGTTTAAAGTGGGTTAGAACAAAAGCTAACCCTAATGAACACTTTAGTTCTATTCGGCCAAACCCTATTTTAGGGTTTCAATGAAGTTCCATGCCATACTATGGGAACTAGATGATGATTTTAGGGTTTAAAACGGATTAGAACAAAAGCTAACCCTAAGGAACAACAAGACCTATTCGGCCAAACCCTACTTTAGGGTTTCAATGAAGTTCCATGCCATATTATGGGAACTAGATGATGATTTTAGGGTTTAAAGTGGGTTAGAACAAAAGCTAACCCTAATGAACACTATAGTTCTATTCGGCCAAACCCCACTATAGGGTTTCAATGAAGTTTCATACTATGTTTTGTAACTAGATGATGAGGTTAAGGTTTAAAAAAAAGGGGATTAGGTCAAAGTTAAACCTAAAGGCCCTACATGGACCATTCGGCCACCTTGGGTCTTTAGGGTACAATGAAGTCCATACCATGAATTGTATGCTATGTTATGTTAATGAAATAAGTTATGTTGTTAGGAAATGAAGTATGCCATGCTATGTTAATGAAATAGGATATGTTGTTATGAAATGAAGTATGCCATGCTATGAAAATGAAATAAGTTATGTTGTTATGAAATGAAGTATGCCATGCTATGTTAAAGAAATAAGTTAGGTTGTTATGAAATGAAGCATGCCATGCTATGTTAATGAAATAAGTTATGTTGTTATGAAATGAAGTATGCCATGCTATGTAAATGAAATGAAGCATGATGTGTATGAAATGAATTATGCCATGTCATGAAAATGAAATGAAGAATGATGTGTATGAAATGAAGTATGCTATGTTAATGAAGTGAAGCATGAGGTGTATGAAATGAAGTATGCTATGCTATGTTAATGAAATGAAGCATGATGTGTTATGAAAGTATGCTATGCTATGTTAATAAGACATGTAGTAAAGTAAGCATATAAGTATTTTACCTTCTGCATGGCTTGTACCAAGACCTTAACAAGGTCCAAAGAAGGGATGGGCTCCTAAGATGCCCTAGGTCGATGGAATAAGACTCGGGCCTAGGATGGGCTTCTATGTATGATTGCCCCTAGGTCGATGGAATAAGATTCGGGCCTAGTATGGGATGGGCTCCAAGATGCCTTAGGTCGATGGAGTAAGACTCGGGCCTAGGATGGGCTTCTACGCTATGACGATTGCCCCTAGGTCGATGGAATAAGACTCGGGCCTAGGAACCTATTAGGTTCGAGACTTGCTACCTCGGGCCTATTTAGGGATGCGCGCTATGATAATGAAGAAGTGGTACAATGTCGGGCCCAAATATGTTGAGATTTATATTTGCGTACCTAGTATATATATTTTCAAAAGCATCTTGCATATGTATGTCATGATTGTTAAGTTACATGTTATGTTAAATGATATGTCATGATTGTTAAGTTACATGTTATGTTAAATGATATGTCATGATTGTTAAGTTACATGTTATGTTAAATGATATGTCATGATTGTTAAGTTACATGTTATGTTAAATGATATGTCATGATTGTTAAGTTACATGTTATGTTAAATGATATGTCATGATTGTTAAGTTACATGTTATGTTAAATGATGTCATGATTGTTAAGTTACATGTTATGTTAAATGATATGTCATGATTGTTAAGTTACATGTTATGTTAAATGATATGTCATGATTGTTAAGTTACATGTTATGTTAAATGATATGTCATGATTGTTAAGTTACATGTTATGTTAAATGATATGTCATGATTGTTAAGTTACATGTTATGTTAAATGATATGTCATGATTGTTAAGTTACATGTTATGTTAAATGATGTCATGATTGTTAAGTTACATGTTATGTTAAATGATATGCCATGATTGTTAAGTTACATGTTATGTTAAACGATATGCCATGATTGTTAAGTTATATGTCATGAAAGTTATGTTTTATGATATGTTATGAATGTTTACATGCTTACATTAGATATGTCATGAAAGTTATGTTTTATGATATGTTATGAATGTTTACATGTTTACGTTAGATACGTTATGAAAGTTATGCTTCATGATATGCTATGAATGTTTACATGTTTACGTTAGATACATTACAAGTTATGTTTGATGATACGATGATCCATGCTATATTTTACTTACGTTACTTATGCTACATGTTAAGTTGATGACACCAAGTATGTTACATGTTATATTGCTTCTATGTTGTGAATGCTGCATGCCATGATTTATGATAATGTATGGTTTTAGTGAGTAGGACAGGATCTTACTAAGCCTATGTGCTTATAGTTTATCTTTCTCTCAGATCGCAGAGATAAGGGTAAGGGATGGATAAACTAAAGGGAGCAGCAGGAGGGGCCAAGGTGTGTGGTAGTGGCATGGTGGAGAAGATCCGTTAGGTCTAAACATGTTTACCTATGATAAAGATGTCTATTCATGTCCTCACTTATGTCTCCTTATGATGATGATGTTATGAATTTACTAAGCGCTAAGTATCTGCATATATGATGCATGCTCTATGTTAAGAAGAAGAAGTAAAGAAGAAGTAAGAAGAAGTATCTATCCACGCTATGAAGCATACTCTATGCTAAGAAGAAGTATGTATATATATATGTATATATGTGTTAATGCATGTTTATGTTTAAAAGAAAAACAAAAAAAAAAAGTATTAAGAAGTATGTCTAAAGTCTTCCGCTGTGAGAATTAAGAAGTATGTATAAAGTCTTCCGCTGTATGTAATGTATGTACGGTCGCGTCACGCGCCGCCTCTCCGGACATTTAGGGTCCCGGAAGGGCGGGCGTGACAGGTTGGTATCAGAGCGGATCTGCCTTTCCACTACACACACATCAAGCTCCAATCCTGCCGCTCCAAGTAAGAATTCTATGTCTACTCTAACTTAGCTTATTTAGTTCATGTATGATATAAAGTGCCTCTAGCTTGATTATAAAATGCCTTTACTTTATGTTTGTTCGTGTATGATATGAAATGCCTTAAGATTAAAATGACTTTATGTTAGCTTTAGTCTAAGTATGCGTAGGACAACGAACGGGAACTTACACTAGTTTTACCTTAATGTATGAAGATAAACATGTCTGGAAGACGCAGTAGTAGAACTGATGAGCTAGCACCCCCGCATGACCTTACACACATAGTCACAGAACTCCAACGACAAGTTACAGAACAACAACAAGTAATAACTACCCTAATGAATCAGCGAGGAAACCCTACTGCCCCACCAACGGGCCCCGGCCCGATGGTTCGACAGGAAGCTTACCTGATCCAGTGGCAGAGACTAAAGCCGGAAAATTTCTCTGGTACTGGTGAACCATGGGATGCCCAAGCCTGGTTCAAGATGGTGGAAAGCATCGTGGAGCTACTGGACTGGCCCGAATGCGAGAAGATTAAGTGTGTATCATTCACTCGTCGGGAGATGCTCGGATGTGGTGGGAACGGGTTAAAACCAAGAGACAAGTAAACCAGATGAGATGGGCAGATTTCGAGTACGAATTCTTCGAAGAATTCTTCCACATGAGGGTGACCAACAAGCATTACGACGAGTTCACTGGTTTCCGACAAGGTGACCTATCGGTCAGCGAAGCCGTGAAGAGATTCAACCGACTCGCACGCCTATGCCCGGAGTTGGTCAGCACGGAAAGAGAAAGGGTCAGACTCATGCTGAAGATGCTCCGACCAGAAATAGCTCTGAATGTGGCCGGCGGAGTTCATAGACCGCAAATCGCAGAGGAGCTGTTCAGTAGTGCCTTAATTACCGAGCATTACCTGAGCAACATTAATCGAAAAGAAAGCCGAGTGAAGGCGGGGCAGCCGGTAGAGGTCGAGAGGAACCAGAGTGCTTGGAAAGGAACCCCACCGCAAGAGGAGACAATGGGAGAATCCTAAAGGAGGTCCAAATAAATAAGCGCCAGTTCCCTCTGTGCTACTACTGCGGAAGATACATCCCGGAGTATGATACCGAGGCACAAATGGATGTTATAACCGTGACCGACAGGCATAGAATCAAGGACTGTCCTATCGGACTCAAGCACCTCCTCAGTATACTCGGCCAGGTGCCCCTTCACGATTACATCGATGCAGCCGCAATAGAAGGGACCCCAATCCACCAAGGGAGACTAGAAGCCCCACCAGCTATGACAGATGCTAGGGTATTCTCTCTCACCCAAGAAGACGTGGCAAATGCCTCCACAGTTGTCACAGGTCAGATATTTATTTTCACACATGCCACTGCATTATTTGATACTGGGGCAACACATTCGTTTGTTTCTACACACTTTACCGGAAACATAGACATACCACCACAAGCCCTAGATCACAAGTTCTTAACTACCCTGCCCTCGGGAGAAGTAATGCCCTCCACTCATATGCTGCGAGCCGCACCCATCAGAATTGCAGACAGAGAACTCTACTGCGATCTGATAGTGCTCGACATGCAGGATTATGACATTATAGTTACATGTTGCTCCTAGGACTACCTTAAGATGCACTTATCGCTCTTATGCAAATATCCATACATGGACACTCCTTATATAGATAGTCTTCATTGTATGGCCTTGAAGAAGAGCCAATAAGATTTTATCAGCCCTACAGGCACGTAGGATGTTAGACAGTGGGTGCACTGGGTTTTTGGCACACGTAGTTGATACAAGTCAAGATGAGGGCCAGAAGCTAGAGAATGTCAGAGTTGTATGCGACTACCCAGAGGTATTTCCAGATGAACTACCAGGGTTAGCCCCAGATAGAGAAGTAGAATTTGAGATCGAGTTGATTCCTGGTACTAACCCGATCTCTAAAGCACCTTACCGTATGGCCAGGTGAATTAAAGGAACTTGAGGCGGCTACAGGAGTTACTCGACAAGGGACTTATTACGAGTCGCTCTCCATGGGGAGCTCGGTCTTTGTTGGTGAAGAAGAAAGATGGGTCTAGCATGTGCATAGACTACCGAGCGAACAATGTGACGATCAAGAACCCGGTATCCTTTACGGATTGATGACTGTTCGACCAACTAAAAGGTGCCGCCGTCTTCTCAAAGATTGACACGAGGTCCGGCTATCATCAAGTAAAAGTAAAACCGGATGATATACCAAAGAGGCGGCCTTCGGACAAGGTATGGACATTACGAGTTCGTAGTTATGCCCTTGAGTAACGAATGCACCTGCCCTGTTCATGGATTTGATGAATCGGGTATTCTCGGCAGTCCTCGATAAGTTTGTGATCGTCTTCATAGACGACATACTAATATATTCGAGAACCCCCGAGGAGCATGCAGAACACCTGAATGTGGTATTGCAGATTCTTGGGAAAACATATTCGCAAAGTTCTCCAAATGCGAGTTCGGCTGAACAAGTATCGCTTTTGGGTCACGTAATATCCAAACACGGTGATGGTAGACCCAATAAAGATTGAAGCCGTGAGTAATCGAATCGACCAAAGAATGCCAAATAAATCGAAGCTTCCTTGGGCTAGCAAGTTACTACCGAAGTTTGTGAGAACTTCTCGAGGATTGCCGCCTATGACAATTCCTCACCGAAAGGACAAGAAATATGAGTGGGACGGACATGGACTGACACCGCGAGAGGAGTTTCACAGAGTTGAAAAGGAGATCGACTAGCCCAATTCTTGCTCTTCCTGACAAGAACGAAGGCTTCGACATGTACAAAGGACGCCCAAGATGGGACTCTGAGTCAGACTTATGCAGAATGGCAAGGTCATTGCCTACGCCTAGGCAACTCAAGGAACACGAAAGGAATTATCCCACCCACGATTTAGAGCTAGCGGCCGTGGTCTTTGCTCTCAAAACATGGAGGCATTATCTCGGAGCTCAAGTAGGATTTATACGTACTCACCGTAGTCCAAATATTTCTTCACACGTATGACCTCAACATGAGACAAGCAGATGGCTCGAGCTCGCCAAGGATTATGACTGAGATTCTTTACCATCCGGAAAGCTAACAAGGTGGTCGATGCACTCAGCAGAAGTCCCGCGCCACCTTGATGTCCCTCTCGATGCTATCTCGACCCTTAGAAAAAGAGATTAGCGTTACGGGTGGAAATCATTTCCGACAGCTCAACCCTCGACGATAGCACCGACGCTTGTTCGATGATATACCGAAAAGCAAGCACGTGACCCAAGCCTTCAGAGGATCAAGCAAGAGGTCCTAGAGGGAAAGGACGAGGGTTTTGGATCTCGATAGTGGAGTACTCTACCTCGTGGATCGCCAGTATTCCCGACGATCCGTAATTATGGAAGGAGATATTTGAGGAAGCTCACGGACTCCTATGCGATGCATCCTGAACCACCAAGATGTACCAAGACCAAACGAAAGTTTTGGTGGTTTGGAATGAAAAGAGATGTGGCTCAAGATGTCAAGATTTGCCGACCGCCAAAGGGTTAAGGCAGAGCACCAAAGACCTGGAGGAACACTGCAGCCGATCCAGATTCCAGAATGGAAATGGGAGGACATTTCTATGGATTTAATCTCAGGATTGCCCAAGACGACAAACGGTTCTGATGCTATATGGGTGATCAGAGATGATTGACAAAGTCCGCCCATTTCTTAGCAATCAAGATGACCTATTCGACGAGCAACTGCCTGGCTTATATGCTAGGAAATTATCGATTACATGGAATTCCTAAGACCATCATTTCGATAGAGATGGTCGCTTATTTCCCATTTCGAATGCGTTGAAGGCCTTAGGCACAAAGCTTATTGTTCAAGATCGCTTTCCATCCCTGCAGACGGATGATGAGAAAGAAAGGGTAAATCAAGTACTGGAAGATATGTTAAGAGCCTGCGCCCTGGATTTCAAAGGTAGCTGGTGCCGATACTTATGTTTGGCAGAATCGCTACAATAATAGCTACCAAGCTACTATTGAATGGCACCTTACGAGGCTCTATACGGAGGAAATGAAGATCTCCCATATGCTGGTACGAGGGTGGTGAAAAGAAGAGGATGGGACTCCAGACGGATTTCATCGATGACACCACCTGAGCTATACGGAACACATCCGCCAGAGAATTGAAACTGCTCAAAGCCGACAAAAGAGCTATGCGGATAAGAGGCGAGACCATTAGAATTCGAGGTTGGGGACCTAGTATTCTCAAAGTGGCTCCCATGAAGGGAGTAATGAGGTTCGAAGGAAGGGTAAACCGAGTCCACGCATGTGGGACCGTATCCGATATCGCAGAGGATCGGCAATGTAGCTTACAAGCTAGAGCTGCCTCAAGAGATGTCGGCTATTCACAACGTGTTCCATGTCTCTGTGCTCAAGAAATGCATTTCCAGTACAGACCAAGTGATCGAGCCACAAACAGTACAAGTTCAAGAGGACCTAAGTATTGAAAGTCGGCCTATCCAAATACTAGACCGAGAAATCAAGAGGCTAAGGAACAAAGAGGTACCCTTAGTAAAGGTCCTGTGGCAGAATCAACGGTACGAGGAGGCTACCTGGGAACGCGAGGAGGACATGAAGAAGAAGTACCCACAATTGTTCTAAGTTTCGAGGATGAAACTTTTTAAAGGTATGAAGGATTGTAACACCCGTAAAATTCCTAGCAATTTTACAAGAATTTTTGGCTTGATGATAATGGGCTTTATGTAGGCCTTTTTCCAAAACAAAAGAAAATAAGCCAAAAAAAAATGGATACAAGACCTAGGAATTGAACTCCAGACCTCTAGAGATAGCCAAGCCCTATAGATGTACCCACTAACCATAAGCCCAATAGGATTGTATGATTAAGGAAAGGGGGGGAACTATAGATAAATGGAACTAAGGGTAAATGAAGAGGCATAGAAAAAGAAAAGAGGAACTTCTCTTCCTCCCCCCTTTATAAAGAAGAGGGAAGATTGAAATTGTTTACTTCCTCTCTTCTTCTTCCTCTTCTCACCGAAATTCCAAGGCTTCCTCTCCATTTCTCTTTGGCCGAGCCTCATCCAAGCAAGAAAGCTAGGGCTAGGTTGGTTCTTAGGTTGTCTTCTCCACCAAAAGCAAAGCGAAGGATGTAAGTATCCTCACCGCATACGAGTAGCTTCGATTGACGTTTTATAAAAGAAATCTATATAGTTATTTTCGCCAAGATATGATCTAGGGTTTCCATGAAGTTGTATGACATGCTTTTGTAATTAGATGATGATGTTAGGGCTTAAAATGGATTAGGTCAAAAGTTGAACCTAGGAAACCCTATGAACCATTCGGCCAACATGAGTTTTGTTAGTGTTTTATTGAAGTTATATCTTGTTTTGCTTGCAAGTGATGATGTTAGCATGTTATAGGGATTAGGTAAAGATCTAACCCTAGAGGCCTCCATGACCCATTCGCCAAGTCATGAACTAGGGTCTCAAAGAAGCTCTATGCTATGTTTATGCTATGTTTATAACTAGATCATGATGTTAGGGTTTAAAGTGGGTTAGAACAAAAGCTAACCCTAATGAACACTTTAGTTCTATTCGGCCAAACCCTATTTTAGGGTTTCAATGAAGTTCCATGCCATACTATGGGAACTAGATGATGATTTTAGGGTTTAAAACGGATTAGAACAAAAGCTAACCCTAAGGAACAACAAGACCTATTCGCCAAACCCTACTTTAGGGTTTCAATGAAGTTCCATGCCATATTATGGGAACTAGATGATGATTTTAGGGTTTAAAGTGGTTAGAACAAAAGCTAACCCTAATGAACACTATAGTTCTATTCGCCAAACCGCCACTATAGGGTTTCAATGAAGTTTCATACTATGTTTTGTAACTAGATGATGAGGTTAAGGTTTAAAAAAAGGGATTAGGTCAGTTAAACCTAAAGGCCCTACATGGACCATTCGCCACCTTGGGTCTTTAGGGTACAATGAAGTCCATACCATGAATTGTATGCTATGTTATGTTAATGAAATAAGTTATGTTGTTAGGAAATGAAGTATGCCATGCTATGTTAATGAAATAGGATATGTTGTTATGAAATGAAGTATGCCATGCTATGAAAATGAAATAAGTTATGTTGTTATGAAATGAAGTATGCCATGCTATGTTAAAGAAATAAGTTAGGTTGTTATGAAATGAAGCATGCCATGCTATGTTAATGAAATAAGTTATGTTGTTATGAAATGAAGTATGCCATGCTATGTAAATGAAATGAAGCATGATGTGTATGAAATGAATTATGCCATGTCATGAAAATGAAATGAAGAATGATGTGTATGAAATGAAGTATGCTATGCTATGTTAATGAAGTGAAGCATGAGGTGTATGAAATGAAGTATGCTATGCTATGTTAATGAAATGAAGCATGATGTGTTATGAAACAGTATGCTATGCTATGTTAATAAGACATGTAGTACAAGTAAGCATATAAGTATTTTACCTTCGCATGGCTTGTACCAAGACCTTAACAAGGTCCAAAGAAGGATTGGCTCCTAAGATGCCCTAGGTCGATGGAATAAGACTCGGGCCTAGGATGGGCTTCTATGTATGATTGCCCCTAGGTCGATGGAATAAGATTCGGGCCTAGTACGGGATGGGCTCCAAGATGCCTTAGGTCGATGGAGTAAGACTCGGGCCTAGGATGGGCTTCTACGCTATGACGATTGCCCCTAGGTCGATGGAATAAGACTCGGGCCTAGGACCCTATTAGGTTCGAGACTTGCTACCTCGGGCCTATTTAGGGATGCGCGCTATGATAATGAAGAAGTGGTACAATGCCGGGCCCAAATATGTTGAGATTTATATTTACGTACCTAGTATATATATTTTCAAAAGCATCTTGCATATGTATGTCATGATTGTTAAGTTACATGTTATGTTAAATGATATGTCATGATTGTTAAGTTACATGTTATGTTAAATGATATGTCATGATTGTTAAGTTACATGTTATGTTAAATGATATGTCATGATTGTTAAGTTACATGTTATGTTAAATGATATGTCATGATTGTTAAGTTACATGTTATGTTAAATGATATGTCATGATTGTTAAGTTACATGTTATGTTAAATGATGTCATGATTGTTAAGTTACATGTTATGTTAAATGATATTCCATGATTGTTAAGTTACATGTTATGTTAAAAGTTACATGTTATGTTAAATGATATGTCATGATTGTTAAGTTACATGTTATGTTAAATGATATGTCATGATTGTTAAGTTACATGTTATGTTAAATGATATGTCATGATTGTTAAGTTACATGTTATGTTAAATGATGTCATGATTGTTAAGTTACATGTTATGTTAAATGATATGCCATGATTGTTAAGTTACATGTTATGTTAAACGATATGCCATGATTGTTAAGTTATATGTCATGAAAGTTATGTTTTATGATATGTTATGAATGTTTACATGCTTACATTAGATATGTCATGAAAGTTATGTTTTATGATATGTTATGAATGTTTACATGTTTACGTTAGATACGTTATGAAAGTTATGCTTCATGATATGCTATGAATGTTTACATGTTTACGTTAGATACATTACAAGTTATGTTTGATGATACGATGATCCATGCTATATTTTACTTACGTTACTTATGCTACATGTTAAGTTGATGACACCAAGTATGTTACATGTTATATTGCTTCTATGTTGTGAATGCTGCATGCCATGATTTATGATAATGTATGGTTTTAGTGAGTAGGACAGGATCTTACTAAGCCTATGTGCTTATAGTTTATCTTTCCCTCGTACTGCAGATAAGGGTAAGGGATGGATAAACTAAAGGGAGCAGCAGGAGGGGCCAAGGTGTGTGGTAGTGGCATGGTGGAGAAGATCCGTTAGGTCTAAACATGTTTACCTATGATAAAGATGTCTATTCATGTCCTCACTTATGTCTCCTTATGATGATGATGTTATGAATTTACTAAGCGCTAAGTATCTGCATATATGATGCATGCTCTATGTTAAGAAGAAGAAGTAAAGAAGAAGTAAGAAGAAGTATCTATCCACGCTATGAAGCATACTCTATGCTAAGAAGAAGAAGTATATATATATATATATGTATATATGTGTTAATGCATGTTTATGTTTAAAAGAAAAACAAAAAAAAAAAAAGTATTAAGAAGTATGTCTAAAGTCTTCCGCTGTGAGAATTAAGAAGTATGTATAAAGTCTTCCGCTGTATGTAATGTATGTACGGTCGCGTCACGCGCCGCCTCTCCGGACATTTAGGGTCCCGGAAGGGCGGGCGTGACACTTTTCTTTCTCCTCTTTTTTCTTTAGTTCCGGGCAATTTGGCTTGATGTGCCCTTTCTTATTGCAACCATAGCAAGTTACATTAGATGAAGAATTTGAATTATTTGAAGATTTACCTCTTGAGGATTGGAACATCCTCTTCACATCTTTCTTGGTGAGTCTCCTTGACTTCCCACCAAACTTCTTGACGTAATGTGCCACCTCGCTTGCCGATAACTCATCTTCACTACTTGATGAGTCTTCATCGGATTCGGATGAGGAGGACACTTCCTTCTTCTCCTTCTTCTTCTTCTCCTTCTTTCCTACAAAAAGAGCTATACCCTTCTCTTTGGATGAAGTGTTAGCTTGTTCATGTAATTGAAATTCACAAAAAAGTTCATCTAACTTGACTAATGAAAGATCCCTAGAGACCTTATAGGCATCTACCATTGAGGCCCATAAGGTGGTCCTTGGGAAAGCTTGTAATACATACCTTACAAGGTCACGGTTGTCGACCTTTTCACCTATAACGTGTAGTCCGTTGACTACTTCCTTGAAACGCCTGTGCATTTGGCTCACGGTCTCGTTTGTCTTCATAGTGAAGCTTTGGAGTTGGCCAATCAAAAGATCCCTCTTGGCCCTTCTTGTCTCTTTGGATCCTTCGTTGAGTTCAATGAGCTTCTCCCAAAGCTCTTTTGCAGAGTTGAAGGGCCCGACCTTAGAGAGTTGCTCCTTGGATAGACCACATTGAAGTGTGGTCGATGCTTTTGCATTTGCTTGTGCTTTCTTGGCCATCTCTCTTGTCCAATCTTTTGTCGGTAGTGGGGCTCCGAATTCGTCGACCGACTTTTCGAATCCATCTACAATACTAAACCAATTTTCTATGTCATTCATGAGATAGTATTCCATCCTACCTTTCCAATAGCCGAAGTCATTGTCGTCGAAAAATGGAGGCCTTGCCGTGCTATATCCCTCTTGAAATGCCATGCTCCGGTTGATGGTTAGATCTTCCGATGCGATCCGGGCTCTGATACCACTTGTTGGTGATCGTTTGGAAGCTAGAGGGGGGGGTTAATAGCTTCTTTTCGGTTTCTACAAAAATGATTAGCGGAAGCAAGCACAAATAATATATGTAAAAACACAAAAACAATGCTAACAAGGCCTTTACGTGGTTCGGAGATAACGCTCCTACTCCACAGCGATCCTTAAGGTGGATCAACCCAAGCAATTCCACTAAGAAGCTTTCTCTTTACAAAGACCTCCTCTTCTTACAAAAGATGACAATGAAGATTTGAGAGGAGGGAGATTAATACACTTAGAAGGCTTGGAAAACTTGTGGGAGCTTAGAAGAATGATCTGAATATAAGCATTAGCCCCTTCTTGCTCCCCTTGGGCTCTTTTTATAGGAAAGAGCCTCTTTTTCCCATTGGAGGTCTATCAGTCGAATGATGACTTACATCAGTCGACTGCCGCCGATTCTAACGGCTTCTGAATAGCCGGATTCGCAGGATTTACTGACATCGAACGGAAGACTATCGATCCGCCAATGCTGCGATCGATATCGCCGTAGCCGATCGACTACGGCCATTCTGTTTGTGGCGATCGCCCGGCTTGTATCCAGCTGGGTTTGAGTCGACACTCACCGACCGACGATAACCCCACGATCGCCAATGCCTTCCAACCTCTAATGCTGCATTGTAAGGGCCAGTTTGACCGATACAATGTTCCAGTCGACTGGCACACCCCAAGTATGACTAATTCATACTTGAAAACATAACCTAAGCATAGACTTAACCTTCTAGCTTCTCCATCACCCTTGCTCCTCCAGGATTTCTTTGAGTCCACGACTCCATCCATGTGCTTGCCTTCAAAAGCTTCCTTCGGTTTCGTCATGCTTTGGTTTTCTTCTTTGCCAAAGTACGCTTGGACTTTACGCCGCCAAGACTACATGCTTGGACTTATGCCGCTAAGACTTTCCTTTGGTCTTTCTTTTCCAAGGACTGCTTGGACTTTACGCTGCCAAGACTACATGCTTGGACTTATGCTGCCAAAACCAAGACCTTTCCTTTGACTTCTCTTTGCCAAGATCACACTTGGACTTGTCTTTTACCAAGTCTTCATACTTGGATTTTCCTGTCACTTAAACATGTTTACAATTAGATCACAAAACATTGCCTAACTTAGATGATTATCCAAACATCAAAATATATAAATGCTTGGGGCATTGTTGCACCAACAACCATCTCCATAAGAGTCCTATTCCTTCGCTCCATTACATCATTCTATTGGGGTGTGCCAGGTGCAGACAATTGGGATTGAAGCCCAACCTTTGATAAGTAATTCCTAAACTCTCCCAAGAGGTACTCACCACCACAATCAGATTGTAGTGCCTTGATACTTTTACCTTGACATTTCTCCACATCAACCTTGAATTCTTTGAACCTATCAAAGCATTCAGACTTGTAGCGCATCAAGTAAATGTATCCATATCTTGAATAATCGTCTATAAAAGAGACAAAATATTCAAAACCACTTCTAGCCTGGAAAGACATAGGACCACACAAATTAGAATGAACCAATTCCAACACATCTTTGGCTTTATACCCCTTGGCCTTAAAAGGCCTCTTGGTCATTTTACCTTCCAAGCAAGATTCACAGGTTGGGAAATCTTCCACCACTAATGAACCCAGAGGTCCATCAGCTATCAACCTTTGAATTCTACTTAGGTTAATGTTTGGTTCATTTTCGATGGTTCTTTTCTCTTATTAGATTTAGAAGATGAGTTATTTACTTCTATTTGCATCGTAGGAGCTTTTGGTTCAAGAGTATATAAATTTCCTATCAATGCACCAGAACAGATAATCTCCCTATTCCTTTTTATAACAATTCTGTGATTAAAAGAAATAGAATATCCATCCAAAAGCAATTTAGAAACCGAAATCAAATTCTTTCTAAATAAAGGTACATAAAGGCAATTTTTCACAACCAAAGTTTTATTCCTATTAAAAGATAAATAAACATCTCCCACTGCAACAGCCACTACCTTCGTAGTATCGCCCAAGTATATGGTAATGTCCCCCTCAGCTAGTCATCTAGTTTCCTAGAAACCCTACAAAGTATTGCAGACATGATCAGTGGCTCTCGTATCGACACACTAGATGTCGGTAGATAACACCGCTAAACATATTTCAACGACTAGACCAAAAGATATACTTTTGTTCTGCTTCCGATTGGGGCAGTCCTTTTTCCAATGTCCAGTCTGCTTGCAAGTGAAGCACTTGCCTTTCGGCTTCTTCACTCCTCCCTGAGATCCTCCCGCCACCTTTGCTCCACCTTGTTTCTTCTTCTTCTTGCCTTTCGGCTTAGAAGTCAAAACCTTCTGAGCAACCATGGCCTGAGCCTGAGCACTCTAACGAAAAAGCCCCTCTGTCACCTGGAGTTCTGTTAGAAGCTCTGCCAACGAATACAACCTCTTATTTATGTTGTGATTCAAGCAAAACTGCTCAAAACTCCTAGGTAGAGATTGGAGAATGATATTGACTTGGGTTTCCCCATCGATCTCAGCTCCAAGGACTTCCAGCTCATTCAAATGAGCCATCATCTTGAGAATATAATCCCTCACGGGTGTTCCCTCGATCATAGTGGTCGTCATCAAGTTCCTCATGGTTTCCTGCCTAGAAGCCCGATTCTAGTGTCCGAAAAGTTCTTTGAGATTGAGCATCATATCATAAGCAGTAGGCATGGCTTGATGCTGATGTTGCAATACATTTGACATAGAAGCCAAAATGTAACACCGCGTCATGTCATCAGCCTTTATCCACTTCTTATAACTCTCTTTCTCCTTTTCCCCAGAATCATCCACAGGCTTAGGAGGACACTCTTCGAAGAGTACATACTTGTACTCCTCAGCAGTCAAGACAATATCAAGATTCCTTTTCCAATCAACATAATTGGGTCCAGTAAGTTTATTCTCCTTTAGTATCACAGCAAGTCGATTGAAAGTCATTTTTGAAAAACCTAAGAATCACATATATCAAAACATTAGATTTCAAAAAAAAATTATTGATTCCTCAAATAATAAAATTTTAAAATCAACCAACACCTCAAAATACTGAGAATATTGTATGCCACAATAGTGTGGACATATACGAATTCTACATTTGTAAGAGGAGGTTTTACCCATTAATTTTATTATCCTGTCAACCTAACTTTTTGACAAATAAAATTAATAGTTGGTTCCTCTTCGGCCCTACAAATAAAAGAAGTGACTCCGATGGGAAGGATACTCTTATTTGCATCTAAGTGTTCACCATTACTCGATACTAAGGCAATTATCTCGGATTATGTGCCTTCCGATAGAGAAGTACACACACTCCTAAATAATTTCCAATAACCATATTTGACCTAGTGATCTGCAAAACAAACTCATCCGATATAGAGGAAGATACTCAGAGCCAACGCACAAGTTTGTTCGCATCACATGTCAAAATGTAATGGAGGTCACGAGAATTAAAAAATATCCCTCTCCCACTTAGTAATTTAAAATTGAGGAATTTTCCTAGCACACGACATGCATATCAAACAAGAAGTAATAAATATGTAAAAAAATATTTTCCAACTATTATGACTTTTGTTTTCCAATTTGCTTCCCGTCGTATCGCCATCTCGTCCGCTCCTCCCTATGCCATGTACAAGCCATCCGGAGATCCGAGACGAGAATAATTATTTTAATTTACATCCATCGATCCTATACTCCACGAAGGAGTGTACATGAAATCTAGATCGAAAGTAAACTAAAATAAAAGAGTGGCTAAACAATGTCGTACTTAATTACAAAAAATTAAATACTAGCCTCATTAACCCCGAGGATTCAAATAATATTACAATTACACACATCCAATCACATACACACACATATGGCCATAATAGTTGGATCTTATACCTGCAACTAAAAAGTTAGCATACACACATCCTACTATTATCCGACACATACAATATATGATAAGTGCATAAAAGTAATCGAATCCTAAAAACACAAAACTAGAAACCATGGCTCTGATACCACTTGAAGGTGGAACCGAAGCTTTGCTTCCCTCCATAACTCGCTTGTGCATGGCGATCCCATCTACGCCGTCAGATTAAAAAATAATCCAAGACGATGACGGATTACCCAAGCAACCGATCCAACATCGTGCTATTGGATTAGAGTGGTCTCTTAAACAAACTAGTTGTTCAAGCATCCTAACTCTTTTCCTCGATTAGCCGCGGGGTAGATGATGTATGGATCGCTGATTTTGTATTTATCTTCGGGGTCTAAGTAAATTAGCCACATGCAATTACATACATAATACAAAGGAACAAAAGGAAACCAAAATAATAATTATACCTCTTGTTTACCTCTTGGCCTTCTATTGTATATCCTATCCTCCTCTTGAACGTTGTGTGGGCAACGATCCTCAGAGAGATGAAGCCTCCTAGATCTCGTATCCTCCTTTCCTTGTTCGCTCCGAACAAAGGAAGATAATAAGCTCCCTTCTTCTCCTATCTAGTTCCGGACACAATCCCTTTGGAGAAAGATCAAACCTCTTCCTCCTCTTTGTTGTTGTCGTTGGCCACCAAGGAGAGGGAGATGGAAGATGGGCGCCGACCAACCAAAGAAAGAACGGCAAAGCCTTGCCCTAGTTGCTGCTAGCCAAGCTTGAGGAAGAAAGGAGATGGGTGCCGGCCAAGAAGAGAATGAAAATAATATATGGGCACCAGCTAGACCTTTGGAAGAGAAGAAGCTCTTCCACTTGTTGCCGCCCAAAGCCTCTCCAAACCCTAGCCACCCAAGCCAAAGAGCAAAACCCTAATCCTTTCTCTATTGCTCTCACCTCCAAAGCCCTAGCCCTCATTTTATAGAGCTAGGCTTATTCCTCCTTTCAATCTCCACCGACGAATCTAGGGATTGAATTTCCACCGTCGGATCTAGGGTTTCATTTTCCACTATCGGATCTAGGCTTCATGAGGGTTTTAATAGGCTACAATAGGGACCATGAGGAGGAGTTGGATCTTGGCCACCCAATGGATCCTACCCACATAAAATCCGATCCATTAATGATAATCCATTCGACTAGAGGATTATCATTGATCTACCTCACCAACCCCCATAAATAAATATGGGCTCCATTATTAATTGTACAAATATCTCTCCATGTTTAAAATCTCGAGTGTCCATCAATTAATTAATTTACTAACGATTAATTAATCAACATCTAACTCCATGTGTAATACCACTCAACCTTATCATCATGCCAGACCAAGTCCACCTGCAGGGTTTACATGATGAAACTTATGAGCTCCTTAAGGGGACATCATCATCCTAATATATAGGACACGGTTTCCTCATATAATCAACAACACACCATGTAAATAATATCATTTCCCAACTTACCGAGCCTATCGATTTAATCTATAAATCTCGCCCATTGCTAAATCAAAGAAATAAATACTAAGTACATGTGCCTGTTATTATATCTGTATTAAGAGCATGTACACCATAATATCCGAGGTCTGATTCAATTATGTAGTCACCAATAAATTAAATCACCTCTAAGTCGATCCTGCTCAATACACACAAAGTGTACTAGTGTAATTCTATGGTAAAGATAAACCAATACAAAATTACACTACAACCATACCAATTGTTTGTCCAAAACCATCTCGGTTGTGAGCCTCTACTTATACTCTATAAGGAACTGATAACATGATCTCCCGTGTGGCACTACACACCATGTTATCTACAATGTAATGTATCAGACAATATGCATAACCATAAATATGCAAACAATGATCATGTGATTTTTATTTCAAAAATAAAGATGTTCCTATCAAAGATAGACTTTTCAGTATACATCCCAACAGGAGAATCTTCTAATTTTGTCCCTGGCAAACATGAACTTGATCCCTAAACATATGACGAGGCACTCCAAGATAAAGATGCGGTATCTTGGCAAAGGGCGATGAATTCTAAGATATAATCTATGGATTCAAATCAGGTCTGAGAGCTAGTAGAACCACCCAATGGTGTAAAAGACATTGGATGTAAGTGGATCTACAAAAGAAAGATAGGATCAGACGGGAAGGTAGAGACCTTCAAAGCAAGGCTTATTGTGAAAGGGTATACTCAGAAAGAGGGTATCGATTATGAGGAGACTTTTTTGCCGGTGGCCATGCTCAAGTCTATCCAGATTCTCTTGTCTATTGCTGCTTATATGGATTATGAGGTATGATAGATGGTTGTCAAGACAGCTTTCCATAATGGAAGTCTTGAAGAAAACATCTATATGGAGCAACCAGAGGGATTCATTGCAAAGGGAAAAGAGCATCTTGTGTGCAAGCTTAATTGGTCCATTTATGGATTAAAGCAAGCTTCAAGATCTTGGAACATCCGTTTTGATGAGGTAATCCAGTCATATGGATTTATTCAATTTCCGGATGAGTCTTGTGTATAAAATAGATGTGACAAAAATGTAGTGGTATTTCTTCTACTATACGTAGATGACAGTTTGCTCATTGGTAACAATATCAAAGTGTTATCAGACGTAAGAGTATGGTTGTTCAAACAATTTGATATGAAGGACTTGGGAGAAGTGGGACACATCCTTGGGATCAAGGTTATAAAGGATCGCAAGAAAAGAATGTTGTGCTTATCTCAAGCTTCATACATAGACACTATTTTAGCTCGTTTTAGCATGCAGAACTCCAAGAAAGGTTTTCTACCCTTTTGGCATGGATTACCTTTATCTAATGAGATGTGTCCTAGAACATCAAAGGAGATAGAGGAGATGAAGGTTGTTCCTTATGCTTCGACGGTAGGAAGCCTCATGTATGCTATGTTATGTACAAGGCTGGATATCTGCTTTGCCGTGGGCAGGGTTAGCAAATATCAGAGTAATCCAGGACAAGGACATTGGACTACGGTAAAGCATATATTGAAGTACCTGAGAAGGACTAGGGATTATATGCTGGTATACCAGGTAGATCAATTACTCCCTGTGGGTTACACAGATTCTGACTTACAATCAGATAGGGATAACAGTAAGTCTACCTCAGGTTATGTTCTTACTTTGGGAGGTGGAGCCATAGTATGGAGGAGTGTCAAGAAGAAATGCATGGCGGACTCCACCATGGAAGTTGAGTATGTTGCAGCCTCTGAGGCAACCAAAGAAGCTGTATGACTCAGGAACTTCTTGATGGACTTGGATGTGATTCCTGGATTGCCCAGAACTATCACAATTTATTGTGATAACAGTGGTGCAGTTGCAAACTCGAAGGAACCACGAGCCCATAAGGCAAGTAAACACATAGAGCACACGTACTACCTGATACGAGAGATCATAAAGTGAGAAGTTGGTGTCGCCAAGATTGCATCAGAGGATAACCTGACAGATCCTTTCACTAAGGCCCTTCCAGCTAGAGCTTTTGATATGCATATGGAGGGACTGAGAATCAGATGTATGGCAATTTGATGACAGCATAGTCTTTTAGTATAAGTGGGAGATTGTTAGGATGTATACTAAAAGCCTAGCTTTTATATGAACATCTTCATTTTGAAATAAGAATCACATGATCATTGTTTGCATTTTATATTTATGCATATTGTCTGATACTTTACATTGTAGATAACATGGTGTGTGGTGTCGCACAGAATATCATGTTATCAGTTCCTTGTAGAGTATAAGTAGAGGCTCACAACCAAGATGGTTTTGGAAAACCATTAGCATGGTTGTAGTGTAATTTGGTATTAATTTTTCTTGACCATAGAATTACACTAGTACACTTTGTGTGTATTGAGCAGGATCGATTTAGAGGTGATTCAATTTATACTGACTAATAATTCAATCAGACCTCAGATATTATGGTGTACATACTCTTAATCTCGATATAATAACGGGCACATGTACTTAGTATTTATTTATTTGATTTACCAATGGGCGATATTTATGTGTTAAATCGATAGATGATGTTAGCAAAACATATAGGGTTTTAGGAGTAGTTTTTGCTCACATCTTGTTATATTTTGCATTAGTTTTATGCATATGTTACTCTGTTTTTGTATGAATTTCCTATTTTCTAGTTCGGATGTCTGCTCATTGTTCTTTTGAATGTAGGTTGGCTTTTAGGGCGGAAAAGACGTATTTTCGTAACGAAAGAAGGACATTCATGCTAGACGCAGAGTGGGACACGGCCAGGGTGTGTGGATTCACACGGCCATGTCCGATGGGTGAAGATCATCACACCAGGGCCACATATGGCATGACCGTGTGGCGGCCCGATGGAGTTGCGCGACTAGGGTTTTTTCCCGATTTTGCAGCGGTCTGAGGTGACGTCTATATAAATATGGCTCCACCTAAACCCTAGGGGGGAGGCACAACGGCTAGGATGGCACGCCGAAGCCCTAAAAAGCTTCGGTAACTCACAGCGGGGAGGAGGAACACCGTCGGAGGTCAACCACTTGCAATACAACACCGGAGAGATGGTCACAACACATTGTAATCTCTATTTCTGCGCTCTTTCTATTGTAATTGAACTTAAACAAGTGTTGTGATTCTTCCTTCGTGTTTATAGAGTAGAACTTTTGAATCTAGGATTAGGGAGTAGCTTATGTTCATAGACAATGTTGGTTCATATTAAATTCTAGCCAAAAGTTTGATTTGACAATTGGATGTTGCTCTTTATTATACCTACGTGTATTTGACTTTCTTTCCGCTCTGCTTAGGCGATATGAGGTGGTGACAACCCTCGCAATCTAGATTTAGGAGGTTTGATCAAGGAACCTAGGGGTAAACCTGACCTCCCGTAACTGCAGGGAGAAGGGAGCGGTGGAATCGGAAACGGTCCACCGTAAGGATTGATTTGGCATCCTTGTACCCTCTATCCCGTCCTTTTGGGCGAGGATAGCTCCCGGTGAATATGGCGACTCTGCGGGAGAGTGTATGATGTCTCTTCCTCAAAATCGTAAGTAGAAGTTTAGACGATGCCAATTGACAACGTTGTTCTGTGGTACACAAGTGAAATCGAAGTCCTAGAATCACCTTTTTTAAGACCCCAACACACTCTTTTCCTCCTCCGTGTGACACCGCACTGAGTAGGGTCCTCCGATAGTCCTCACCAACCGACTCTCACTGAGATTTCGTTCGAACAATCGCAACCACTTAGTGTATTGGTACTCGAATTCCAGTCCCTGTGGGATCGATAATCTATTTATTACTTGACGACATTCGTGCACTTGTGGGTGTTGAGCACGAGCATGTACTTTGAGTCTTCGACGGTCTCCATCGCTAGATTTAAGGTCGCGACCATGTGCATCAAGTTTTTGGCGCCGTTGTCGGGGACTGTCGATTCGATATCAAATCGAATGGTGGTAGATTGGATCGGACTTAGGATTAGATTGTTTTCCTACTTTATTTTACTTTATTTGCTTTAGTTTTAGTTTCCATATTTAGATTTAGTTTTTATTTGCAATAGTAGTTTCCTTTTTACTTATTGGATCTTAGGTTTTTATTTATTAGATTTATTTTCTGCTTTAGCATTAGGTTAGCACTATTACTTTTGTGTGTTGGTTCGTCGTATGCTTAGAAGTCTCGGGTTGGAAGGTCTAATTTCGATCGATTTAGAGATAGAGAGAACCTTTCACCGATGGAGAGCAGCGCAGCGAAAGATGGAAGATCAAGCTGCATCCGAGGTGAACGTAGGCAGCCGACCTCTGCGGGACTACGTAGTTCCTAGCGCTAGAGGATTTAGGCCGAGCATAGCTGGACCATCCATATCGGAAAAAAACTTTGAGCTGAAGCCGACACTCATACATATGGTCCAGCAGACCCAATTCGGGGGAGTTGCTACTGAAGATCCGAACTGGCATCTTGAGGCTTTTCTAGAAATCTGCTCAACCATGAAACTGAATGGAGTCCCTTCTAACGCAATCCGCCTGAGCATGTTTCTGTTTTCACTGTGGGATAAGGCTAAGGCTTGGCTTCACTCCTTACCCTCTGGCTATATCACCACATGGGAGCAGTGTGAGCAGCAATTTCTGAATAAATACTTCCCACCAAGTAAGACTGCTCACATGCCCCATCTTATCACTAGCTTTCGCCAGAAGGAGGAGGAGTCCCTGTTCGAAGCATGAGATCGCTACAAGGGACTACTTTATCAGTGCCCACACCACGGACTAGAGAGGTGGCTGGTGATCCACATTTTCTATAATGAGATCGCTTACGCCACGAAGATGTCCTTAGATTCTGCCGCAGGAGGAGCCTTAATGAACAAGACCATCGAGGAGGCAGAGGATCTTATTGAAGAGGTGGCACAAAACCACCATCAATGGGCCTCCGAACTGATGGGGGTTTTGCCCCGGAAGCTCTCCCACTAATTGTAGGGTTTTAGCTTATCGAGTCCGTGAGGGGAAACTTCGCTTCCCACTTCACCTCGGTAGCTTGTCCATGGCGATCCCTTTTATGTCCCCGGATTAAAAAAATTTAATCCAAGACAAAAGGGATTGCCCAAACCACCAAGTCATCGTTGTGCTATTCATTTAGAGAGGTCACTTGAACAAACTAGTTGTTCAAGCGACCATCCTCTATTCTACGAGTAGCCGCGGAATAGACGATGTCCGGATCACCGATTTTTGTATTTATGCTCGGAATCCAAGTATTATTTAGCCATATACAGATTTATATCATGCTCATAAATGAAAAACAAATACAAACATGTAACATATAAAAATTAGAGAATCGATATACCTCTCGATCTTCTAATGTATGTCCTTCCTCCTTTCGGACGTCGTGTGGACGACGCTCTACCAAAAGTCGAAGCTCCTAGATCGCAAATCTTCCTTCCTTGCTCTTCCAAAGCAAGAGGAAGAATAAAAAAAAAGCTCTTCTCCTTCCTATGGCCAACCAACAAGCAACAAGGAGAATGCTTGCCGCCGGCCAACAAGGAGAAGGAGATAATGGTGGAAACTGGCCAAGACACCAAGGGAAAGCCCTATATCTTGTTTCCACCACCTAAGGAGAAGGAGAAGGAGTCTTTGGATGCTGCCCAAGGGCTGGGATAGGGCTGTGGGCACCGGCCACCAAAGGATGAAGAAGAAAGAAACCTTCCTTATTTGGTGCCACCCAAGCCTCCTAAACCCTAAGCTTCCAAATCCTAATCCTAGCTTTCCTTATTGCCGGCCATGGAAGAGGGGAAGAAGAATAGGATGAGCTCATGCCAAGGTAGAGAGGAGAAGAATAGGGGTCGGCCAACCTTTGGAAGAAGAAGGAACACCTCCTTGAGTTGCCGCCCACTCTAATCCCCAAAACCCTAACCCTAGCCACCACTCCCAACCCTAATCTAATTAGGATTGGTTGCCGCCCAAGGGAAAAACCCTAATCCCCTCATCCATCCTTATGTCTTTCCGCCCACTTATTAATCTCTATTTATAGAGTTGGGCTCAAGCCATGATTTAATCTCCTCCATTGGTTCTAGGGATTTAATCTCAACCGTCGGATCTAGAGATTTAATCTCAACCGTCGGATCTAGAGATTTAATCTCCACCTTTGGATCTAGAGTTTTGTTTCTATCCTTTGGATCTAAGCTTCATGAGGTGTTAATAGGCTACATTAGGGACCATGAGGAGGAGTTGGGTCTTGGCCACCCATGGATCAAGCCCACATAAAGTCCGATCCACTAATGATGATCCAATCCACTAAAGGATCATCATTGATCTACCTCACCAACCCCCATATGATAATATGGGCTCCATATATTATTTGTACATTTTCTCCCTGTGTTTAAGATCTTGAATGTCTGTCGATTAATTAATCTACTGACATTAATTAATCGACATCTAACTCCTTGAGTAGTACCACTCAACTTTTTCATCATGCCAGACCAAGTCCACCTGCAGGGTTTACATGATGAACCTTATGAGCTCCTCAAGGGGACATCATCATCCTAATATATAGGACACGGTTTCCTCCTATAATCAACGACACACCATATAAATAATATCATCGCTCAACTTACCGAGCCTATTGATTTAATCTATAAATCTCGCCCATTGGTAAATCAAAGAGATGAGTACTAAGTATATGTGCCCGTTATTATATCGGGATTAAGAGCATGTACTAAATAATATCTGAGGTCCGATTCGATTATGTAGTTAGCAATAAATCGAATCACCTCTAAGTCGGTCATGCTCAATACACACAAAGTGCACTAGTGTGATTCTATGGTCAAGACAAATCAACACCAAATCACACTACAACCATTCCGATGGTTTGTCCAAAGCCATCTCGGTTGTGAGCCTTTACTTATATTTTACAAGGAGCCGATAACATGATCTCCCATGTGACACCACACACCATGTTATCTACAATGTAACATATTAGACAATATGCATAAAAATATGCAAACAATGATCATGTGATTCTTATTTCATAAATAAAGATGTTCATAGAAAAGATAGACTTTTTAGTATACATCCCTACACGAACGTGGTCAACCCACGCCTGCGGAAGGACGATACACTGTCAACTCCATGGACCACCTTTCAGCGAGGATGGACGCGCTAAGCAGACAGTTTGTGTTAGTAATATATGAGAGATGTCCTAAGGCAATCGTCTTATATATGAACCATTTATATGATAAATGAAGATTCACTATTTGAGTATACATGTTTTATGTATTTGATTGGATCTTAAACTCATTTACTGAATGTCCACGATACGATTCACAGCATGAGAGAATTTGTGATTGGATCACAACTAGTGAGTATCTCTACATGTGTAATTGTGATGTATCGTTATCCTAGTCGATGAATTGATGGATTTGGACACCATCAATTACAGCCGAGTAGCAGTATACTCCTTGGTGTATCCAAGCGGTGATTCTCCGGGAGACATTGTGATGTCCGGAGTTAATCGTGGATGCTAGTTATGGTAACTAGTTCATTGGAGTGACCAGCCGTAAGACTTCATATGGTTCTCTGCATATATAGATATGTCAATGAAGTTCTTACTGTGGCTTAAGTGCGACGTTCCTTAGACTTGCGGTATTCAAGTCATCTTGATCATGGAGACTTATGCTTTGACATCTTAAGCAAACATCTCTAAGGAGATGTGGACCCGGGATGATTGGGTATAAGTCGAAGTGATCGAAGGTGTTTGAATAGCCTATAAAGGATTCACCACTCCTTGCGAGGAGATGTATACCCATGGCCTCTCATCAGATTGTTACTAAAGTCTTTGGCCAAAGCATTACATGTTTAGAGTAAAGTACTCTTGGATACATGTACAGTAACTAGAATCCGTAGGATGAGGAAATGATACTTGGGCTAGGTGTGACATAGTCAGCCTAGTGGGGACTGACACAATAGACCATGTCCTGAACCAAGTCGGTATAAGATGAGTGAAGGGAATGGGGCACGAATCATTCGAGCTGCTGAAGGGTTTCAGAAATAGTTCTGGATCAACCGTTGATTTTTTCGGTTAATTGGGGATCATGATGTACTACTATGTGCCACTCATGATCGTTCTATAATTAATGGTTAATTATAGACGATCAACATAAACCGAGAACCTATTTGGTCACCGCTGTGGCGTAATCTAAAGGATTTAAAAGCGAGCTTGAGAATGGGATTCTCGGAGAGAGAAACTAAGTTTGGTTGGACCAAACATGGGCGAGCATGATATCGTTTGATCGCAATGGAGCGTGGATGGGTGTGTCTTATGAAGACATAATGGATGGACCAAAATGGTTTGGTTCTAATCCAATGGAGGAGAATAAACCAAAGGGTTTGGTTTATTTTAAACGAATGAACCAAAAGTTGGTTCGGTTCGTTTTAACTTAAAATAAACCATCATTGTTTGGTTTATTTTAACTTATCTTAATGGAGCGGGTTAACGGGCCTAATGGTTATGATCCAATAACCATTAAGAGAATTAGTTCTCTATAAAAGAGGGCTTAAGGGATAATTAAGCCCTCATCCAAAAACCCTAGCACTAGTTGCCGCCCACCCCATTGAGGGTGCTTTGGCGCCAACCTCTTGCCGCCGCCATAGCTCCTCAGCGGCATCCGGTAGCTTCCTTCCCCCGCGCGTCGAGCTGCTGCGGTTAGTGCTCGGAGATCTCCTTCAAGTTTGGCATCAAGGTGAGCTCTATCTTCCTTTGTTGGCGGCGCCTATCACCTCCACCAAAGCTGTCCAGTTTTCTGGACAGCTTGTTCTCTCTCGTCGGGCGTCGTTTGGGCGGCGGTTAGAGTTCGACAGCGGCTAACTTACGGGGATTCGATCTCGGTAATCCTCTGGTGGAGGGCGAAGGATTCGTCAATTGGTTGTGAATACCTCTCGAGCGAGTTTTGAGAACTTCGTATTAGGATCGAATTTGGATTCGGATCGTGATCATCTCGATCACGTCGTCTTCAACGAGGCTAGTAACCCGTACGAAGACGAAGCTCGTGGCTTAGCGAAGTCATCCCGAGGAACTCGGCGTGGATACGGATAGAGACGATTCTAGCGAGGATCGTTCCGGTTGATGTCGTTCCCGCTACACGTCATACGAAAGGTATAACGTAGATAAATTTCCTTTTATTGCAAATTTAAATTTACGGTTATGTCTACACTTGTTGTAATATGCATGCGTATGTTGTGTGTGTTGTAATAAATGTAGATTTATTATTTTTATTGCGTCCGCTGTGTTCATGTTTACGAAACGTGATCGAACACACACACACCGCGGTGCCGGAAACCCAACAGTTTGAATCTTTGAATCCTTCATCTGCATGTGCGGCCATTGACTTTGGAGAAGGGGCGACAGCGTATTGTGAGGATCACTATGTAGGGCAGGGGATTGCAGATGAGCAGATCGAGCATTGTGACATGATTGGGGACTATGATCAAAGGCCCCATAACCCATACTCTAATACCTACAATCCCAGATGGAGGAGTCACCCAAATTTCTCCTACAAAAATAACTCGGGAAACCCCCAACCATTCGGATGATACAAGCAGCAGCAGCGCAATGGGCAGCGACCACAGAAGTCCAAACTAGAACAGATGATGGAGGACTTCATCGCTACCCAAACTAAGGCCAATGAAAAATTCCATCGCCAACATCAAAAGTCTGAAGAAGCACTGAGAGACTTGAAGGCCACCGTTGATGGCCTTGCAAGTCATACCAGGATGTTGGAGACACAAGTGGCCCAAATAGCCCAATCCGTGTCACAACCTGTGAAGAACTCTCCGCTAAGCCAAGGAAAAGAGGAAGGAGTAGGGCAAAGTAGCTAATTCGCCAAGGGGTGTGCAGCCATGATTTCCACCCTACCTGACCAATCTGAGTTTGAAGAGAAAATCCTAGTACAGCTTGAGGACCTTGGTGAATTCATTGTTCCCTGCTCGATTTATGGGGAGAGTTTCGACGAAGCGCTATGCTACTTGGGGTCATCAGTCAGTGTGATGCCCTATGCATATTTTCTGAAGATGGGACTAAGCGGGCTCCAACCAGCGAATCTTGGTATACGTATGGGGGATGACTCAGTGAATGAGCCCGTTGGCCTGCTACCAAGCGTTCCTGTGATGATTGAAGATTTCGTGATACCCACAGACTTCATCATATTGGACATAGGACCGAACCCCCAGAATCCTATCATTCTGGGAAGGCTTTTTCTAGCAACCGCAGGGGTGTGCATAGATGTGAAGGAACACCGAATCTCCCTGGAGGTAGACGAGGAGATCATCCTTTTCAGTCTTCCGGAGCAAAAAGCTTCCTACTTTGACGGCTTCACGATTAGCAGATTGAAGTTGGAACCTCCAGACGCAGATCTCGAGACAGATGAATGGAGGTTCACTGAACCACCAGAGCTGAGTTGATAGAAGAGTGCGGTCGAGCCAAACGACATTAAACAAAACGCTTCTTGGGAGGCAACCCAAGTTTAGTTGTAGATTTCCCTTTTTCTATTGCATTGCATACATGTGTTAGATTTTAGTTTTGATTTCCATCACATTTAGAGTTAGGAGTAGAAAAGAACTTTGCTAGCCAAAAATGAAACCCATATTAGTCTACACGGCGAAATGTATGAACCCATATTAGGCGGAGATAGCTCCCCGTGAATGCGGTGGCTCTGCGAGAGAGTGTATGATGTCCCTTCCCCAAAACAGTAAGTAGAAGTTTAGACAATGCCAATTGACAACGTTGTTCTGTGGAACACAAGTGAAACCGAAGTCCTAGAATTGACTTTTTTAAGACCCCAGCACACTCTTTTCTTCCTCCGTGTGACACTGCACTAAGTTGGGTCCTCCGATAGTCCTCACCAACCGACTCTCACTGAGATTTTATCCAAACAACCACAACCACTTAGTGTATTTGTACTCGAATCCCAGTCCCTGTGGGATCGATAATCTATTTATTATTTGATGACATCCGTGCACTTGCGGGCATTGAGCACAAGTGCGTACTTTGAGTCTTCGACGGTCTCCATCGCTAGATTTAAGGTCACGACTGTATGCATCAATAGACCTGGTAAGTGATTCGCACGAATGAAACCTCAAATCTTGTGATGGAGATCGTCGAAGACTCAAAGTTTGTGCTCGCGCTCAACGCCTGCAAGTGCAAGGATGTCATCAAGTAATAAAGATTATCGATCCCACAGGGACTAAGATTCGAATATCAATATATTCAGTGGTTGTAATTGTTCGGACGCAACTCTAAGAGATTTCGATTGGTGAGGGTTGTCGGTGGACTTTATTCTATACGGTGTCACACGGAGGAGGAAGGGAGTGTGCCAAGGTCTTCAAAGGTGATTCTAGGACTTCCGTTTTGCTTGTGTATCACAAAACAATGCTGTCAATTGGTGTTGTCTAGACATTTATCTATAGTTTTGTGGAAGGGACATCATACACTCTTCCGATGAGCCGCCGCATCTACCGGGAGCTATCTCTACCTAAAAGGACGGGATAGATGGTACAAGGATGCCAAATCAATCCCTACGATGAACCGTTTCTAATTCCACCGCATCCTTCTACCCACAGTTACAGGAGATCAGGTTTACCCCTAGGTTCCTTGAATAAATCCCCTAAATCTTAAATACGAGGGTTGTCACACCTCGTATCAACTAAGCACAGCAGATAGAAAACCAAACACACATAGATATAGTAAAAACAACTAGCAATTGTCAAATCAAACTCAAAGGCAGAATTTAATCATGAACCAACATTGTAATGTGCACACAAGCTACTCCCTAATCCTAGAATCGAAAGTACTACTCCATGTATATGAAGGAAGAATCACAAAACATGTTTATGCTCGAATACATAAGGAATAAAATGCAGGAACAAAGGATTACAATGCTTTTGTGGTCTTCTCTCCGACGTTGAAGTGCAAGGCGTGGACCTCCGGCAGCGTTCCTCCTCCCCGTTGCGAGTTCCCGAAGCTTTTTAGGGCTTCGGCGTGCCATCCTAGCCGTCGTGCCCCCCTCCTAGGGTTTGGGTGGAGCCATCCTTATATAGACAACACCTCGGACCACTACAAAATCCGAAAAAACCCTAGTCGCACAAATCTGGTGGGTCACCACACGGCCGTGTGGAAACGTACGACCAGGCCATGTGCGACCCTGGGGTGGTTGATCTCGCCCATTTGACACAGCCGTGTGTAGCCACATGCCCTGGCCATGTCTCATTCTGTATCTAGCTGCAAAATGTCTTTCTTTTTCTCCGAAAGTGCGCCTTTTTCCCCCGAAATGCTATCCTGCACACAAAAGTACAAAGAGCAAACCTCCGAACTAGAAAATAGGAAATGCATGCAAAATAGAGTGACATATGCATGAAACTAACATAAAATGTAACGAGATGTGATCGAAAACTACTCCCTAAAACCCTATATGTTTCGCTCACATCACTTCCCCCAGACTTAAATCTTTGCTTGTCCTCAAGGAAACCTCAGTACCATGAAATTTAAAATACATTGTTCCATACTTAGCATGACAACTAAATTTATCAAGTGGTATTTAGAATCAAAGCAGAATAAATATGTTCTAGAAATTCACTAAGTTAGCTCCTTGTGCTTGTGCTAAGCGAGCCATTCTTAGGGGATGTCCGTTCCATGGTGAGTTAAGTCGTCACCCCTAGATCTAGCATAAAGTCTTAAAGGCGTGTTCAGTATTGAGAGAAATCAGTAGGTGTTTCTCCTGTAACCTAACTCGGTCTCAAAAGGGCACCTAACCATTTCCACCCACGACAACTATTTTTTTTTATCCCTCATAATCTTCTATCTCTCTATCTTTTTTTTCCTTTTTTTTTCTTGTTTTCTTTTTCATCCTTTTCTCTTTCTCTTTTCTTTTTTTTTTCTTCTAACTGGTATTTTGATTTTTTCAAATGGGCTTACACAATCTGAGCATCTCCAGTAACTAAAATGCTAAACCTAGAGTCACCTATGGATTCTAAAGTACTGGACTATTGAGATGAATCATAACTAGTTATGTACTAGATTTTCCCTTTCAGAGTGTTCGACATATGTAGGTGTAAAAATAGAAACTGACCAGTGTAAGTCTAGAACATTCATTAGAGCAAATAAAATAAAGTTCCACGAGATAAATGAAGTTACACTACTCATGGAAACAACTCATGAAAAAGACTTTTTTAAAATACTACTGAGGCAGCTTTACAGATAACAAAAACTAAGTATTGAAAGAAACTCAACAACCCATGCATGAATAAATGAATGAAAACACCAGAAAAGAAACTACTGCTAGGAAACAAAACAAAATAGACTTTGGGGCGCCCCAGACTTAAATGAAAATATACCTCTAGTATGGTGGACGAGGTGGAAAGTTTGGGAGCCTCGGCATCTCTGGACCCTAGGAGAACCTGGTGCTGAGCTGCTAATGCCACATGTACATATGGTTGATCTAGGAGCTGGTGGATGCAGTGGCTGCTCGGTGCTCCTCCTCCCTAGCCAACTGCGCCTGCTGGGCATGTATGTGCTACCGCATCTCTGAAGGGGGGGGGGGGAACTTCGCTTCCCACTTCAACTCGGTCGCTTGTTCATGGCGATCCCGTCTTTGTCCCCGGATTAAAAAAATTAATCCTTGACAAATAGGGATTACCCAAGCTACCATTTCATCATCGTGTTATTCGATTAGAGTGGTCACTTGAACAAACTTGTTGTTCAAGCAACCAAACTCTATTCTACGATTAGCCGCGGAATAGACGATGTACGGATCGCCGGTTTTTGCATTTGTATTCGGGGTCCAAGTAAATTAAGCCACATATCAAAACATACAACAAACAAACAAATAAAAGGAAAGAAAAACAAGAATTATACCTCTTGTTTACCTCAAGGTCTTCTATCGTATGTCCTATCCTCCTCTTGGACGTTGTGTGGGCAACGATCTTCCAAGAGTTGAAGCCTCCAAGATCACGATCTTCCTTTCCTTGCTCGCTCCGAACAAAAGAAAGAATACTCAAACCCTTCTTCTCCTTACTTGCGCCAACCACCAAGCACCAACTTGGTGTCTGCTGACCCTAAGGAGTGGGAAAGGATTTTCCAGCCAAAGGATGAAGAAGAAGAAGATGGGGCGCCACCCAAACCCAAGGAAGAGGATGCCCTAGATGTTAGTAATATATGAGAGATGTCCTAAGGCAATCGCCTTATGTATGAACCATTTATATGATAAATGAAGATTCACTATTTGAGTATACATGTTTTATGTATTTGATTGGATCTTAAACTCATTTACTGAATGTCCACGATACGATTCACAGCATGAGAGAATTTGTGATTGGATCACAACTAGTGAGTATCTCTACATGTGTAATTGTGATGTATCGGAATTATCCCTAGTCGATGAATTGATGAATCTGGACACCATCAATTCTGTTGAGACTAGCACAAGGTATACTCCTTGGTGTATCCAAGCAGCTGATTCTCACTGGCTGGAGACATAGTGATGTCCGGAGTTAATCGTGGATGCTAGTTATGGTAACTAGTTCATTGGAGTGACCAGCCGTAAGACTTCATATGGTTCTCTGCATATATAGATATGTCAATGAGGTTCTTACTGTGGCTTAAGTGCGATGTTCCTTTGACTTGCGGTATTCAAGTCATCTTGATCATGGAGACTTATGCTTTGACATCTTAAGCAAACATCTCTAAGGAGATGTGGCCCGGGATGATTGGGTATAAGTCGAAGTGATCGAAGGTGTTTGAATAGCCTATAAAGGATTCACCACTCCTTGCGAGGAGATGTATACCCATGGCCTCTCGTCGGATTGTTACTAAAGTCTTTGGCCAAAGCATTACATGTTTAGAGTAAGGTACTCTTCGATACATGTGGAGTAACAAGAATCCGTAGGACGAGGAAATGATACTTGGGCTAGGTGTGACGTAGTCAGCCTAGTGGGGACTGACACAATAGACCATGTCCTGAACCAAGTGGGTATAAGATGAGTGAAGGGAATGGGGCACGATTCATTCGAGCTCTTGAAGGGTTTTGAAATAGTTACGGATCAACCGTTGATCTTTTCGGTTAATTGGGGATCATGATGTACTACTAGGTGCCACTCATGATCGTTCTATAATTAATGGTTAATTATAGACGGCCAACATAAACCGAGAACCTATTTGGTCACACGCACAACGAGTGTAATCCAAAGGATTTAAAACGAGCTTGAGAATTGGATTCTCAGACCGAGAGAAACTAGGTTTGGTTGGACCAAACATAAAGCGAGCATGAAATCGTTTCAGTCGCAATGGAAGCGTGGATGGGCTGCGTCTTATGAAGACGTAATGGATGGACCAAAATGGTTTGGTTCTAATCCAATGGATAAGAATAAACCAAAGGGTTTGGTTTATTTTAAACGAATGAACCAAAAGTTGGTTCGGTTCGTTTTAACTTAAAATAAACCATCATGGTTTGGTTTATTTTAACTTATCTTAATGGAGCGGGTTAACGGGCTTTATGGATATGATCCATTAACCATTAATAGAATTAGTTCTCTATAAAAGTGGGCTTAAGGGATTGTTAAACCCTAATCATCCAAAACCCTAAACCTTGGCCGCCCAACATAGTTGCCGCCCACCTCCTTGGTGATTTCGGCGCCCAGCTTTGTGCCGCCGTCCAAGACCCTTGCCGGCGTCCAAGCTCCAGCCGGTGAACCTCCGGCGACCCTCCGGTGATCTCCTATAGGTTCGGCATCAAGGTGAGCTTTTTCTCTCCTTGTTTAGGCCGGCGCCTACTCCTCCACCAAGCTGTCCAGTTTTCTGGACAGCTTCTCCTCCTCTCGTCGGAGCGTCGTTTGGACGACGGTTAGTGCTCCGACAGCGGCTAACTTACCGGGGATTTGATCTCCGGTAATCCTCTGAGGTGGAGGACGAAGGATTCGTCAAACAGTTGACGAACACCTCTCCGGAGAAGCGAGTTTTGAGAACTCGTTTTGGATCCGAATTTGGATTCGGATCGTGATCATCTCTCGATCACGTCGTCTTCAACACGAGGCTAGTAACCCGTACGAAGACGAAGCTCGTGACTTAGCGAAGTCATCCCGAGGAGCTCGGCGTGGATACGGATAGAGACGATTCTTACGAAGATCGTTCCGGTTGATGCCGTTCCCGCTACACGTCATACGGAAGGTATAACGTAGTTTAATTTCCTTTTATTGCAAATTTTAATTTACGGTTATGTCTACACTTGTTGTAATAGCATGCGTGTGTTGTGTGTGTTGTAATAAATAGGAGTATTTATTATTTTATTGCTTCCGCTGTGCTCATGTTTACGAAACATGATCGAACACACACCTGCCTTGTGATCTTAAACCCAACAAAGGGTATCGAGCCCGGGTTGTGTTTAGACATAATAAAAATGGTTTTGCGATAGTCATAATGTATTTCTGGAAGTTTTCTAAATTTTGGAAATTTAGAAGTATTTATGGAAATTTTTCAATTTTGGAAAGTCTAGAAGTATTTATGGAAATCTTCCACTTTTGGAAAGTTGGAAGTATTTATGGAAATTTATATTTTCCATAAATAAAATATTTGATTAGATTCTGGAAATTTGTTTCCTAATTTAATCATGATTTGATTTGGGAAATCAAATCTTAAAATATTTAATTTCCATAAGTAGTTTTAAAGATTTAGGAAATTGGTTTCCTAAATAGATTTTCCTTAATCAAATAATTCCATGAATAAAATATGTGATTAGATTTGGAAATTTGTTTCCTAATTTAATTATGATTTGATTTGGAGAATCAAATCTTAAACATATTTTATTTCCATAAATAGTTATGACACATAAGGAAATTATATACATGACATAATTGTATGCCATGTAATTGCATTAGATGCATAACATTATGCCATGCGTGTCGTGACATGTAGATGTATGCCATGTATGCCATGCCATGTAGATAATAGTTATTTGCATGCAAAGAGGATGAGACATAAAAACCCTTAATCAATATTAAAGCCTACACCTTCCATTAATATGGTTAGAACCAGAGTTCTGTTTCTTGTTTGGGTTGTTGGACTCTCTCCAAGCCCTACTCGAACTCTGAATATGTTCAAACCATGGAATAGTTTAATACTAATATGGTAAGAGTCGAGGTCAATCATTAGCTTTGGTTGTTGGACTCTCTCCAAGCTGGGCTAATTGGTTGAATGCGTCTAACCATATTAAAACTATGTCTGATTAATGGGTTGGCTTTAACACAGCATCGGTTTGTTGGACTCTCTCAAGGTCGATGTAAAGGGAGGTGAAGTTGGGTGCTATGCATATGATGCATACTTGTTAATGTGTTAACAACCCGATGTATGTGTGAACATTCAATTAGTTGATAGCACATTGTGATAGTTGCATACGGGATATGCAATCGGTATAGATGATACCTACCGTCGTAGTTATGAATGGCTTGTTGGACTCTCTCCAAGGTTGTTCATAACTATGATGGATATCAGCCCATTCGGAGATGGACCTACAATCTCCCGACGTGATTTTGGGGTTTTTGAAATTCGAAAAATGAATGGGATTTATAAATGTATATTGATGCATTTTAAAATCATTTTCTCATATATGCTCGTTTTGTATTTCTAGGTCAATAAATTGATCATGAGCGTCTTTGAATTTGCGCACTATTTTGGATTCGAACAAGTACCGGGCCTAACTTTTTGGGTGGCTTAGAAACACGAGAATTGTTCTCAAGGCGGAAAAGCTTGCATATGTCCTTGAAGAGCCTCTTCCTGACCGTCCTAAGGACGATGCAACTCCAGACCAAATGTTGGTCTATCAGAAGCATGTGGCAGATTCTGAGCTGGCGAGTTGCATCATGCTAGCGGCGATGGTACCTGAGCTGCAGAAGCAGCATGAGCATATGGATGCTAACACTATGGTCTTCCATCTTCATGAGTTGTTCGATGAGCAAGCGAGATCCGAAAGGTTCGAGGTCTCTAGGCTCCTCTTCACCACGAAGATGCAAGAAGGTTAAATCTGTAATGCAGTTTGTGCTAAAGATGAATGGGTACATCAATGACTAGCTACCCTCGGTTTTGTGATGGATCATGAGTTAAGTATTGACTTAATTCTGCATTGTTTGCCCAAGAGTTTCTCGCAATTTGTGATGAACTATCGGATGAACAAATTGGAATCCACCAGTCCCGAGCTCCTCAATATGCTGAAGACTGTGGAGCCTTCTGTGAAGCATGAGGAGAAGGCGGTTCTGTTAGTTGATTCCTCAAAGAAAGGTTCTAAGAGGAAGGCAAAAGAACAGAAGAAAGGAAAGAAAAAGGCAAAGAAGGCGGAACGGTATAAAGGGCACTTGCCATCATCGGCAAGGAAGGCCATCAAGCGAAGAAACTGCAAGATTTATCTTGAGTCCATGAAGAAGAAGAAGGCATCCGATGCCCCATCCTCTTCAGGTATCTTAGTTATTGATTGTCATTCTATTTCCTTAGACACTTGGGTATTGGATACTGGGTGTGGCTCACATATATGTAATGACATAGAGGGGCTAAGGAATAGAAGAAGACTTGTCAGAGAGTCAAATTTGCGAGTTGGCAATGGAGCAAAGGTTCTTTGATGCATACGCCATCGGAACTTATTTCTTTGAAGCTCCTAGTGGACTAGTCTTGGAACTGGACAATTGCTATTATGTTCCTTCTCTAATAAAGAACATTGTTTCTATTTCCTGCTTAAATAGAAATGGTTTCCATTTGACGTTTAGTAACAATTGTTGTTATATCACTTTGAATGGCGTACTTTATGAAATTGTAACATTGAGTAATGGCATTTATCGTTGGACGTATCCAGTGACATTTTCAATATCGAAGCGAGCAACACGCGTGCTCGAAAGGATAATCACATAGACTCCTATATGTGGCATTGTCGTCTTGGCCATATAAGCAAGAAACGCATGTCCGAATTACACCGATGTGGAATTCTGGAATCGTTTGAATTGGATTCATACGATACATGCGAATCCATGTAAAGGCAAGATGACTAAGTTACCTTTTACTGGAAAAGGTGAACGAGTGGGAGAGTTACTAGGTTTAGTACATACTGATGTATGTGGACCTATGTCAACTCAAGCATTAGGAGGCTATAGCTACTTCATTACCTTCACCGATGATCACTCACGGTTTGGGTATGTGTTCTTGATGAAACACAAGTCTGAAGCCTTTGAAAGGTTCAAGGAATTCAGAAATGAAGTAGAGAAACAACATGACAAGAGTATTAAAATACTTCGATCGGATCGAGGTGGTGAATACTTAAGTCAAGAGTTTCTTGATTATCTAAGAGACAATGGCATATTGTCTCAATGGACTCCGCCCTATACACCACGACATAATGGTGTATCGAGGCGTGTTAGGACCTTGTTGGACATGGTCGGTCAATGATGAATCATGCGACTCTTCCCAAGTCCTTTTGGGGTTATGCACTTGACATTGTTTACTTGTTAAGCAGAATGCCTACAGTAGTCTCAACTACTCCATATGAGATATGGAATGGTAAGAAACCTCATGTATCTTACTTGAAGATATGGGGTTGTCACCTTATGTGAAGCGGTATGTCGACAATTGGATGCTAAGTCGATAAATGTCTATTTATTGGATACCCTAAGGAAACAAGGGTTACCAATTCTATCATCTGTGGAACAAAGGTGTTTGTTTCAAGGCATCTTTGTGTTTCTAGAAAGAGTTTCTCTTGCAAGAAAGCGAGTGGGAGTGTCGTCGAGCTTGAGGAGGCTCGAGACTCAAATAGACATTAATGAGATACGGTGAAGCCTGACGGTAGCAACTCATAGTGATGAGCAATCGGTGGACCTATTGTAACACCACATCTTCGTAGATCACGGTAGAACACGCAATATTCTGAGAGATATGGATTTCTCGTAAGCGTGAATCGAGCAGCGTGTTACTCATTGATGATGAGGATCCTACGGTTATGAAGAAGTCTTGACATGTTCGAGAAAGGGATAAGTGGCTTGGTGCCATGAAGTCGGAAATGGATTCCATGTACGAAAACCAAGTTTGGAACTTGGTTGACCCACTGAAGGCATAAAGCCTATAGGGTGCAAGTGGGTTTTCAAGAAGAAAACCGACATGGATGGTAATGTGATTACCTATAAGGCTAGATTGGTGGCGAAAGGATATGCGTCAAAAAGCAAGGTGTTGATTATGGCGAAACCTATTACTTTGTAGCTATCTTAAATCCATTCGGATGCTCTGGCCATAGCGGCTCATTATGATTATGAGATATGGCGGATGGATGTGAAAACAACTTTCCTTAATGGAAACTTGCTCGAGGGCGTGTATATGATACACTGAGGTTTCACATCGGTTGATAAAACCAAGGTATGCAAGTTGCGGCGATCCATTTATGGATTGAAGCAAGCATCCAGAGGCTGGAATATCCGTTTTGATGAGGCGATCAAAAAGTTTGATTTCTCACAAAATCGAGCCGAACCTTGTGTGTACAAGAAGGTTAGTGGGAGTGCGATCGTGTTCCTAGTATTGTATCGATGACATATTACTTATAGGAAGCGATGTGTCCATCTTCTGATCGATTAAGGTTTGGTTATCAAGACATTCTCCATGAAAGACACAGGAGAAGCAACCTACATCCTTGGGATTAAGATCTATAGAGATAGATCGAAGCGGTTGTGGTCTTTCGCGGTCTACATATATAGGCCAGAGTGCTAAGAGGTTTAGCATGTCGAATCCAAGAAAGGTTATCTTCCCATCGGGCATGGGTACACCTTTGAAGTCTATGTGTCGCCTTGAGAAGGCGAGAGGATTTGCATGAGTAAGATTCCCTATGCATCATAGGATCTATCATGTATGCTATGTTATGTCACGAGGCCCGATGTATCGTATGCTCACGAGTGTCACGGCGGATACGATCGATCGAGGAATGGATCATTGGCGGTATTAAGGCGATCCTTAAGTACTTGAGAAGAACTAAGGATGTGTTCCTAATATATGGAGAAGGGGACATGGTGATACGCGGGTATCTGGATGCGGCTTCGAGACGACAAGGATGATTCCAGTCTCGATCACGTGTGTTCACCTTGAATGAAGCGCGATGAGTTGGAAAAGTTCAAACAAAGAGGCGTAGCGGATTCTACCGAGGCGAGAATATATTGCGGCCGGGGAAGAGGCGGTTTGGATCAGAAGTTCGTTCATGAACTTGGTGTGATTCCGGCCATTGTTGAAGCAATACCGGTCTCTGCGACAACAATGGAGCAATTGCCCGAGCGAAAGAGGCAAGGTCTCATCAAGCGATCAAACATGTAGCCGCGCTATCATCTTATCGGAGAGATCATAAGTAGGAGCGAAATACAAATCGAGAAAATTCCCCTTTGAAAGGAACTTAGCGGATCCTTTGACTAAAGCATTACCTCAAAGTAAGTTTGAGGGTCATGTTAGTGCTTATGGTATTGGATACCGTAGCGATTGGCATTAGGCCAAGTGGGAGTCTGTTAGTAATATATGAGAGATGTCCTAAGGCAATCGCCTTATGTATGAACCATTTATATGATAAATGAAGATTCACTATTTGAGTATACATGTTTTATGTATTTGATTGGATCTTAAACTCATTTCTTGAATGTCACGATCGATTCACAGCATGAGAGAATTTGTGATTGGATCACAACTAGTGAGTATCTCTATATGTGTAATTGTGATGTATCGGAATTATCCCTAGTCGATGAATTGATGAATCTGGACACCATCAATTCTGTTGAGACTAGCATGAGGTATACTCCTTGGTGTATCCAAGCAGCTGATTCTCACTGGCTGGAGACATAGTGATGTCCGGAGTTAATCGTGGATGCTAGTTATGGTAACTAGTTCATTGGAGTGACCCGGTAGTAAGACTTCATATGGTTCCTTCGTTCGGTGCATGTGCTCTTGATGGAGCATTGGCGGAGTTCATTAATCTCATGGCTCGAGTCCTTGAGCCGGTGAAGGATGGCATGGAGACTTATCTTGACATCTTAAGCCAGCATCTCTAAGGAGATGTGGACCCGGGATGATTGGGTATAAGTCGAAGTGATCGAAGGTGTTTGAATAGCCTATAAAAGATTCACCACTCCTTGCGAGGAGATGTATACCCATGGCCTCTCGTCGGATTGTTACTAAAGTCTTTGGCCAAAGCATTACATGTTTAGAGTAAGGTACTCTTGATACATGTGGAGTAACTAGAATCAGTAGGGGACGAGAAATGATACTTGGGCTAGGTGTGGCGTAGTCGGACCTAGTGAGGTGACACAATAGACCATGTCTGAACCAAGTGGGTATAAGATGAGTGAAGGGAATGGGGCACGATTCATTCGACTCTTGAAGGGTTTGAAATAGTTACGGATCAAGTTGATCTTTTTTGGTTAATTGGGGATCATGATGTACTACTAGGTGCCACTCATGATCGTTCTATAATTAATGGTTAATTATAGGCGGCCAACATAAACCGAGAACCTATTTGGTCACACGCTGCGAGTGTAATCCAAAGGATTTAAAGCGAGCTTGAGAATTGGATTCTCGGACCAGAGAAACTAGGTTTGGTTGGACCAAACATAAGCGAGCATGAAATCGTTTGATCGCAATGGGCGTGGATGGTGCGTCTTATGAAGGCGTAATGGATGGACCAAAATGGTTTGGTTCTAATCCAATGGATAAGAATAAACCAAAGGGTTTGGTTTATTTTAAGCGAATGAACCAAAAGTTGGTTGATTCGTTTTAACTTAAAATAAACCATCATGGTTTGGTTTATTTTAACTTATCTTAATGGAGCGGGTTAACGGGCTTTATGGATATGATCCATTAACCATTAAGAGAATTAGTTCTCTATAAAAGTGGGCTTAAGGGATTGTTAAACCCTAATCATCCAAAACCCTAAACCTTGGCCTCCCAACATAGTTGCCGCCCACCTCCTTGGTGATTTCGGCGCCCAGCTTTGTGGCGCCGTCCAAGACCCTTGCCGGCGTCCAAGCTCCAGCCGGTGAACCTCCGGCGACCCTCCGGTGATCTCCTATAGGTTCGGCATCAAGGTGAGCTTTTTCTCTCCTTGTTTAGGCCGGCGCCTACTCCTCCACCAAGCTGTCCAGTTTTCTGGACAGCTTCTCCTCCTCTCGTCGGAGCGTCGTTTGGACGATGGTTAGTGCTCCGACAGCGGCTAACTACGAGGATTTGATCTCCGGTAATCCTCTGAGTGGAGGGCGAAGGATTAAATCAAGCGGTTGTGAACACCTCTCCGGAGAAGCGAGTTTTGAGAACTCGTTTTGGATCCGAATTTGGATTCGGATCGTGATCATCTCTCGATCACGTCGTCTTCAACATGAGGCTAGTAACCCGTACGAAGACGAAGCTCGTGACTTAGCGAAGTCATCCCGAGGAGCTCGGCGTGGATACGGATAGAGACGATTCTTACGAGGATCGTTCCGGTTGATGCCGTTCCCGCTACACGTCATACGGAATATATAACGTAGTTTAATTTCCTTTTATTGCAAATTTTAATTTACGGTTATGTCTACACTTGTTGTAATAGCATGCGTGTGTTGTGTGTGTTGTAATAAATAGGAGTATTTATTATTTTTATTGCTTCCGCTGTGCTCATGTTTACGAAACATGATCGAACACACACACGCCGCGGTGCCGGAAACCCAACACTAGAGCCGGCCAAGAGGAAGGAGGAGAAAAACCAAAGCCTTACCTCTTGTTTCCACCAACCCAAACCCTAATCCCCTTGAGTTTCTTGCAGCCCAAGCCAAGGAGAGCAAACCCTAGAATCTTGAAAACTCTTGTGTCGCCCAAGCTTTGGCTCCCCTTTTATAGATTTCATCCATACCTCCTTTTAATCTCTACTGTCAGATCTAGCGATTTAATCTCAACCATCAGATCATGGGATTTAATCTCGATCGTCAGATATAGAGATTTAATCTCCACCGTAAGATCTAAAGATTTAATCTCCACTGTTGGATCTAGAGATTTAATCTCCACCGTTGGATCTAGAGATTTATTTTCCATCATCGGATCTAGGCTTCATGAGGGTTTTAATAGGCTACAATAGGGACCATAAGATGGAGTTAGATCATGGCCACCCAATGGATCAAGCCCACATAAAGTCCGATCCATTAATGATAATCCATTCCCCTAGAGGATTATCATTGATCCACCTCACCAACCCCCATAAATTAATATGAGCTCCATATATTATTTGTACATATATCTCCCAGTGTTTAAGATCTCGAATGTCCGTCGATTAATTAATTTATTGATAATTAATTAATCCACATCTAAGTCCATGAGTAGTACCACCCAACCTTATCATCATGTCAGACCAAGTCCACCTGCAGGGTTTACATGATGAAACTTATGAGCTCCTCAAGGGGACATCATCATCCTAATATATAGGACACAGTTTCCTCCTATAATCAACGACATATCAAATAAATAATATCATTTCTCAACTTACCGAGCCTATCGATTTACTCTATAAATCTCGCCCATTTATAAATCAAAGAAAAGAATACTAAGTATATGTATCCGTTATTATATCGGGATTAAGAGCATGTAGAACATAATATCTGAGGTCCGATTCAATTATATAATCAACAATAAATCGAATCACCTCTAAGTCAATCCTTCTCAATACACATAAAGTGTACTTAGTGTGATTCTATGGTCAAGACAAACAAATACCAAATCACACTACAACCATTCCTATAGTTTCTCTATAACCATCTCGGTTGTGAGCCTTTACTTATACTTTACAAGGAACTGATAACATGATCTCCCTTGTGACAATACACACCATGTTATCTACAATGTAATGTTTAAGACAATATGCATTGTTAGGGCAATCAACCCGTGATATGGTTTTGATGTGTGTGGCAAAGGGTTTAAGTTATGATGTTTGGATTTGATATGTGCGTTGGAGTCTTGTAGGACTTAGTAATTCATACATGGAGCATTGGCGAGTTTCACCTCTCATGACTCGGTCCTTGAGTCGGTGAAGGATGACTTTGTGGAAGTCGTGCGCTTGGAGCATCCAAGGTACCATCGGACGAGGAGATTGGAGTGAAGTCGGAGGAAGTAGACTTCAGGGCGAGATGTGAAGGATGTCACTGCAGAGTCGTGCGCTTGGCGCATCCGAGGGACGTGGCTGGACGAAGACAACTTCAAAGGCGAGGGACTCCAAGGGATGAGAGTGAGCGAATGTAACCCGGGAAGGGGTAGTGCGGTTAGGTGGAACTTGGCAAAGTGTCAGATGGGATTTCCCAACACCAGTCGACTGCCACGTAATGGTAGTCAACTACTCTAAGTTGACTGTGACTCGACTAGTGTTTGAGTCCAGTTTATGTGCCAACAGTCGACTACCATGGATTGACAGTCGACTGATGAAGGCAACAGTCAACTGGTCGCAAGGGTTTCGGGCACAGAATGGAGTGCTCGCTTCCGACACTCGACTAATAGCTCCAACAGTCGACTGATGGTAAGATCAGTCAACTGATGTGATAGTCGTTGGATGGAATCCAATGTGGAAGTAACCATTATTTGGCAACGACTACGGGATCAGTCGACTGATCGGGGCATCAGTCGACTGGTCCTGTGTCAACGGGAAGAAACCCTCTTCCTTTATAAAAAGGAGGGGTGAGGGCCTTTGGTAGCCTAATGTTCATGCTCTAAACTCTCCCAAAGTTCCCTAAACATTTTCCATCCTCTTACTTGAGTTTATTTACATTATATTTGTAAGAGGAGTGTTCTTGTGTAAAAGAGGTTACCTCCACCTAGCTTGGTGGAAAGGAGAGATCTAGTGGATAGATTGAGGCGTGTTTCACCTTGGACGAATCGGGTCGTGGACTAGCGGCAAGGGCCGTGAACCACGTTATGACTTTGTGTTAGCGTTTGTATTCTTGTTATTGCTTTGTCATTATTGTTTATACTTCCGCTTGTGCTAACGAATTTGTAGATGAGCAATCGATGAGAAAATTCCACCATAAGCGTATTAGGCTATTCACCCCCCTCTAGCTGGCCAACATCGATCCTACAAGTGGTATTAGAGCCAAGATGCTTGTTGAGGACTAACCACCACTACAACCACTATATCAAGAGATGACCGACTCTAATATTCATCCGCCGAAGTTCGAGGGGGAATTCGCTTGGTGGAAGAAGCGAATGGAGGTATTTTTCGAAACTGACTTCGAAATTCTATTAACTATGGAAAACGGTTTCGAGATGCCTAGGAATGAAGAAGGGGAGCCATTGGAGAAATCAAGGTGGAATAAGAGGCAAAGAGAAGAGTACATGGCGAACTCAAAAGCCAAACATCACCTTTACAACGTACTCCCCCAACAAGAAGTGAATCGGATAGGGGAGTGTGCAAGTGCCAAAGAGATGTGGGAGAAGCTAGTAGAGCTTCATGAAGGTACCTTGGAGGCCAAGCTTGCAAGGAGAGACCTCCTCCGCTCCCAACTAACGAATATCAAACTTGAAAAGGGAGAAAAGGTAACCTCACTACACTCTCGATTTAAGGAAATATTAATTGGGCTAACAAGTGTAGGAGAAAGACTTTTGAACTGGGATATGCTCATGAAAGCAATCGATGCCTTTCCCCGGTCATTGAAATGGAGCTCAATGGTGGACTCCTTTTACATGTCAAAGAACTTAGAAGTGAGCACCTTGGAGGAGTTCTTCTCAACCATGGAGCTCCATGAAACAAGGCTTGAGGGAGTAATTGAAGAATCAAGCATGAAGCCATCAAGAGGAGTAGCCCTAGTAGCAAATAAAGGGAAAAAGAAGAAGATGGAGACTCCTTCCTCCTCCGATGAAGCATCTTCCTCCTCTTCCATGGATAGCACGGAAGAAGCATACATGGTAAGGAAGGTAAGGCATGCTTTGAAGAATTTTAAAGTTAATAAATCTAATGATAGGAGAAGAAGACCAAAGGGGAAGGTGATTTGCTATAATTGCCAAGGAGAGGGACACATAAGGGATAATTGTACCCTCCAAAACAAGAGCAAAGAAGAGAGGAGAATGTTGGTGCAGTAGGCACCTAAGTCTAACCTGAGTTTTGATTATAGCAAACGATACAATGTTAAGCTCATGTCGTTATTTCACGAGCTAAATCAAGTGTGCAGAAAATTGCTATAGCTAGAGCTGATGGCTAGCGACACCCGGAGGAAGCCGCGGTGGTCGGGCGACACTCGGGTGACTTCGGAGGGAGCTGAAGGAATCGAGTGGAAGGCCAGAAGTGAAAGTGACACAGTAAGTATCGAGGTAAGCTCGTGTGTATGTGAGCGTAAATGAGATCGTATCCTCTTTACGGGGATGATCTTAAGCGTAGATCCGACCAAAGACATCCTATAGATAGTCTAGGTCGAGATCGGACGGTCGATGACTGTCGAAATTATGTTTTTATTGAGCTAACTTTGACTTGCAGCAAGCATCAGTCGACTGCCAGCTTGGAGGACTCGACTGCCGTCAATCAGTCGACTTCCGGAGGTTAGCACTCGACTGATGCTGCCATCAGTCGACTGATGATGGCCATCAGTCGACTGATGGTCAAAGGATCAGCTTCCAGGAGTCAAGGCTTATCACCAAATTTCAAGGGGAGTGGTGCTCAAATATGATTGGCTAGGGTTCCTCTCGAAAAGGGGCTCAAAGGCTATAAAAGGAGGTCCTAACCTAGGGTTTCTTCATCAATTCTAAGTGCTCAAAAGCCTCCGCAATGCTGCGACTCTCCGACGACTCTACAACAACGAAGTGCTGCCAACAACCCTAACTTAAGTTCTTTTTTTCTAGTTGTTGGTATAATCTTACTTTGTTATTGCTTTCAATATTGCAATTCTTTTTAATCGAGGTTTTCTATCGTTGCATTTTACTTAAATAGAAGAGAGGGTTTGTCTCTCTATCTTTTTTGCTTCGAAGGTTTTTGTAATCGTCAAACTCCTACCTCCAACGAGGAGGAGTGTTTTAGTGAATTGCCCTCCGTACACAGTCTAGCACCGTTAGGGCCTTGGAGTAGTAGTCGAAGGCTACGAACCAAGTAAAAAATATCTTGTCTCTTTTTGTTTCATTTATTTTCCTCTGCACTTAATTGTTTTGATACGAACTCGAAAAGAAAAAAAAAAGGTTTTTCGCTATTCACCCCTCCCCCCTTCTAGCGAACCGCTTCAATCCAACAATTGGTATCAGAGATGGGGGCGCTTAGATTTGGTGAAACCACCAATCTAGCATTTTTTCCAGATTTGTTTTTCGTTCATATAAATTTTTCTCCCGCACTACTAATCCAAGACGAAGTCTTGGTACTCTTCGTTTGGTTTTGTTTTGCAAGTATTCTCTTTTGGAGTAGCCGATGGTAAAACGGGCATAACTTTTCGTACAAGTTGACCCACGAAACGGTCTACCTACCAAAACGAAGCTCTCAGAAAGATCTACATTCTTATGAGGGTAAACCCTCATAACAAGCTGTATTCATCCCGAAAAACCATCGTTTAGTACCATTTCTGGGACATCGAAGGTTGTAAGTGCTCATCTTTTATTTTAGTTGGTTATTTCTCATTTATTTTTTTTGTTTCTTTTCATTTCCTACATTACTAATCCAAGGTGAAGTCTTGGAACCTTTTTCATGTTTTTTTTGGTATTTTTTGTGCAAGGTTTCCCTTCCAAATGGCCCATCTTGAGGGTTTTAGCACCGTCCGACCTCCGTTTTACAACGGAGATGATTTCTGTTACTGGAAAGGTCAGATGGAATGCTTTCTAAAAACCCAAATCGAGATGTGGATCATAATCCAAATGGGTTTCACACTTCTGACTAACGAAGTGGGTGAATCCTTGGGTTATGACCAATGGAACATTGTGACAAAATGACAAGTCGAAGCCGACGCCAAGGCAACACAAATCCTCCAATGCGGCTTGTCCAAGGAGGAGTTAAATCGCGTCGGCCCCTTCATCAGCGCAAAGGACCTTTGGACAAAGCCAGTGGAGCTACACGAAGGGACCGATGAAGCCAAGATATGTAAGCGCGACCTTTTATTTAATAAATTATATAATCTAAAAATGCAGGAACATGAAACGGCGACGCAACTCGACGCCCGCGTCCAGGACATAGTCAACAATCTACACGCAATCGGGCAAAAGGTCAAAAACCGTGATCTTATAAGGTATGTCCTAAACTCCTTTCTGAGGACTACCTTATGGGCATCCATGGTCGATTCCTACAAGGTCTCTAAGGATCTTTCTAAACTTAGGTTAGATGAACTTTTTTCTGATTTCGAACTTCATGAGCAGTCTAACTCGAAACCCGAGAAAGGTATAGCACTATTTGCAGGTTCAAATAAGAAAACTGCTAGCAAGCTACCCCCGAAGGAAGAAGAGGATGAGTCAGATTCGGAGGTCGACTCGGAAATGGAGGCCGAACTAGTCAACCTAGTTCGGAGGATAGTCAAGGGCCGAAAATGAACCGTCACTCGACCCAACGAAGGTAAGACTAAAAGTTCAAATATTAGATGTTATGAATGCAACAGGTTTGGACATATCAAGTCCGAATGCCCAAAACTCAAGAGCAAGGCACCGAAACACAAAAAGGCACTCAACGCTACTTGGGAAGAAGCTTCTGAGGAAGAAGACGATGATCGAGTCCTCATGGCTAAATCGGTGGAATCGGAGATGGAGTCGGAACCAGAACTTGAATCGGAAACCGAAGACGAGTCGAACTGCGAAGCACTATTCAAGACAAGCCACGGATACGCATCCGGTTCAAAAGATACCCTCAAGGTAAGTCGGTCTCTCATTACTACACTTTATAGTGCAATTAAGTTTTTAAATAGAAAGTTAGCTAAGTCTGAGTCCAAGGTCGAGACCCTGGTTGAGGAAGTTAAACTCCTCAAACATGAGGTCTCCCTAACCTCTTCGACTAGTCGAGTTCAAGAGAAGGACTCAACTCGGGTTGAAAAACTCAAAGTTGAGAACTCACTCTTGAAGAGTCAAGTCGAAGATCTTAGAAATATGTTGGAAAGGTTTACTTTGGGATCCAAAGGACTTGACCTCCTACTTGGATCACAAAGGGCCGTGTACAACAAGGTCGGGCTAGGGTTTAGCTCAAACACGACCAATAAGTCGTATATGTCGATTGTAAGTCGACATAAAAAATGTGTCCAAGCATGGGTCCCTAAGACCACCTTGATTTCAAACTTAGGATCAAACTAGTACTGGGTTCCCAAGGACCAAATCCACTATGTGGAGAGACCGAATCGATTCAACGGTCCAGGGGGAGCTACTACGAAATTTGTTTGTGTTTTAACTTAGAAATTGCATGCTTAGGTTTTTATTTAGTTTGATTTTTTTTAGAATGGTTAGATAGGACTATAACTCATCAACACTTGATAACATAGTACCAGGATGCGGCGAGATGATAGTACGCTAGGAAAACGGAGTCTCGTGTATTCGAGCTAGATAAGATGTATCTAGTTCGATTCACTTGACCGAGTGGAACTAGCTGAAGCTACCTTGCCGTATCCTAGACTAGTTAGACCAGGAAGTGGTCTTAGGTGAGTCAAGTTACTATTTTCTTGAAAATGGCTTTGTCTAAGGAAGTAGTCATTGTTCCGATCAAAGAAGGCCTCTATGCCTTGCCACGACCTGGAAGCCATGATCTTGAAAAAGTGACTTGATAAGCCTAAGGTCAAATCCGAATCTAACACAAGGTTGACAAGTGTTTAAGTCATTAAATTTAAATCAAGTAAATTGGAAGTAATCTCACAAGAACATATAGGGTTAACGTGTTTGATCATGTAGACATGGGTGAGATGATTTAGGTTAATAATTTTCAACTAATCTTTAATAAATCCAATATCCGATCCAATTACCTTGTGTGTAGGATCAATGGATGTTGGACAGTGGTTGCTCCCGACACATGACCGGGGATCAACTCAAGTTTTCGAAGCTTCGATTCAAACGACAAGGATCGGTAGCATTCAGAAATAACGGCAAGCTCAAAATCATCGGATCAGGTGATATTGAGCTTAACTCAAATTTTGTTATTCAAAACGTTTTATTAGTAGAAAATTTTCAATATAATCTACTTAGTGTAAGCTAATTGTGTTATAATAACTATAAGGTCATATTTCTAGAAAATGAATGCGTAATTAATACAAATGAAACCTCTAAAACAATTCTTAAGGGAACTAGAAATAAAAACATTTACACTATTAACTTAAATAACTCCTCAACTAAGTATCTTATGACACGGCAAGAGGAATCATGGTTGTGGCACCGACGACTCGGTCACTCACACCCAAGACTCATCAACAAGATGAGTCAGAGTGACTTAGTCAGAGGTTTTCCTAACCTCAATAACTTGGATAATAAAATATATAATGCTTGTCAACAAGGTAAACAATCTAGGACACAACATCAACTAACTAATCAAGAACAAACCAAAAGTGTGCTTGAGCTCCTACACATGGATCTATTTGATTCACACGGAGCTAAGTCACTTAATGGAAGTAAATTCTGTTTAGTCATTATTGATGACTACTCTAGATTTACTTGGGTTAGGTTCATCAAACACAAAAGTGATACCCTAGACCAATTAATCAACCTATTTAAGTTAATAGAAAATCAACAAAATATTAAAATCAAAAGACTTAGGACTGATCGTGGTGGTGAATTCGAAAACCATAGGTTTACAGAATTCTGCAACCTAAATGGATACCACCATGAGTTCTCTTGCCCTAGAACTCCATAACAAAATGGCCTAGTAGAACGCAAAAATAGAACCCTACAAGAAGCCGCTAGGACAATGTTAAATGAGTATAACCTACCCGATAGGTTTTGGGTGGAAGCCATGAGTACGACATGCTATGTCCAAAATAGGATCCTTATGGTAAAGAGGCACCTTAAGACCTCATACGAGATTTATCACGATAAAATACCTAACATCAAGTACTTTAGGGTATTTGGGTGTAAGGTACATATCCTAAACACTAAGGATTACCTAGGGAAATTTACATCCAAAACCACGATCGGAATCTTTCTAGGATACTCGACTACAAGCAGAGCTTATAGAGTATATAACCACGACACCCTTAGAGTCGAGGAGACTATCAATGTAGTATTTGATGAAGGACACGAACCTACAAAACCCCCGGCAACTCCAATTAGCGAGCCAACTCATACTAGACCTAACTCTGATCCGAATATCAGGTCTAGTGTTAATCCTAACCTAAGTCAACCAAGTCACTCTATCAACCAAGTGATAGATGACTCCAACCAAACTAGAACTCAAACGAGTCATCCTATGGATCAAGTTGTAGACTCAAACCCAAATCCAACTAGGACTCAAACGAATCATCCTATCGACCAAGTGATAGGTCATCCAAGTCTAGGAGTTCGAACTAGAGCCTCATACAGAAACCTTAGTCAAATATCTTTGATTTCTAAAATTGAACCCAAAACTATTGACCAAGCTCTCCTTGATCCCGATTGGATTATTGCAATGCAAGAAGAGTTGGCTCAATTCACTAGGAACGAAGTATGGGAATTAGTACCACCACCTAAAGATAAAACAATCATTGGAACAAGGTGGGTGTTTAGAAATAAAATTGATGATAAAGGTGAAGTAGTTAGAAATAAAGCTAGACTAGTTGCTAAAGGGTTTAGTCAAGTCGAAGGTTTAGATTACGATGAGACCTATGCCCCAGTAGCTAGATTAGAGTCCATTCGAATGCTATTAGCATATGCAGTACATTGAGGATTCAAGTTGTTTCAAATGGATGTGAAATCTGCATTCTTAAATGGATACATTAAAGAAGAAGTTTATGTTAGTCAACCCCCCGGTTTCGAAAGTTTAGACAAACCCGATCATGTCCTTAGGTTAAAGAAAGCTCTTTATGTACTTAAACAAGCTCCTCAAGCTTGGTACGAGAGACTTTTGATTTATCTTAAGTCCAAAGGCTTTAACCAAGGTGTAGTTGACCCAACCCTTTTCGTAAAAACCTTAGGTAAAGACATATTCATAGCCCAAATCTACATAGATGATATTATTTTCGGAACCACCAACTCAATCCTACTAAATGAGTTCATTTTACTTATGGAAAGTGAATTTGAAATGAATTTAGTAGGCGAGTTAAGTTTCTTCTTAGGTCTACAAATTAAACAAACTAAAGATGGAATATACCTACATCAATGCAAATATACTAGGGAATTAATTAAACGCTTTGGAATGCAAGACGCTAAAATTATTAATACCCTAATGACAACTAATGTTAATATAGAAGAAGATGTAATTGGAAACCCAATTGATTTAAAATACTATAGGAGCGTAATAGGGAGTCTCCTTTACTTAACTGCAAGCCGACCTGATATCTTATTTACAGTAAGTATGTGCGCAAGGTTTCAAACCTGTGCCAAGGAGTCTCACCTAACTCTAGTCAAGCATATCCTTAGATATCTAAAGGGTACACTTAATGTCGGTATTTGGTATCCTAGATCTACCGAGTTCAAACTAACCGGCTACTCCGATTCGGACTATGCCGGTAGTAAGCTCGATAGAAAGAGTACGAGTGGTTGTTGTCAACTTCTCGGCTCGAGTCTAGTGAGTTGGTACAGTAGGAAGCAACATTGTGTTGCCTTATATACCACCGAAGCTGAATATATCGCGATGGGTGAGTGTGTCACTCAGCTTCTTTGGATGAAGCACACTCTCCGCGACTTTAAGTTAGACTTTACGAATACTAAACTTCACGTAGATAACATTAGTTCAATTAATCTTACAAAGAATCTGATATGTCACTCTAGGACCAAACATATAGAGGTCAAACACCATTTCATTCGAGAACATGTGGCCAACGGAGCCATACAACTCGAATACGTCGAATCAAAGTCTAACTTAGCAGACCTATTTACTAAACCCCTACCCGAAGACGAATTTAGTCTATTAAGATGAAAATTGGGTATGTGCGTAGTAGAATAGGAACTTGCAAATTATATTTTCTTACTACTATTTCTTAATTTTCATTTTTATGGAACTAGCATAGGACATACCTTAGATATCATGCACCTATAGATTCAAGGAGCCAGTACATCTCACAACACATAGGACTAATGTGTTTGTGTACTTAGCCACGTAGATGGGCGTGAGATGTTAGGACCTTACTCCTGGTTCCAGATGTAGAGCTAGTGCATCGCTATGAACCTTGGAGTATAATCATACATACTCACCGACTCTGACCAGGACTGGTTGACCTTTCATATCAATCAAGCCAAATATGAGTCAAACATTTTATAGATGAACTTATTTTCAGTATATTATTTTCAAAATAATGTGGAACATGCTTGGACTTTAAAATTAATACTTATTTCACACACAACCTCACTCTTTTTGATATATGGCAAAAGGGGGAGAAAAAGGCAAAAGTTAAGGGATCATTTTTTTTTTGTATGGCAAAGGCTTACTTAACTTTAACTTAACAAAACAAGTCAAGAGAATTCTTAACTTAAACACATTCAGTTAACTTGTTCTTGTTAACAAAACGAAAGTAATTTACTTAACCTTAAGTTAACTTGTTAACAAACGGAAGTAAAGGCCAAGGTTGATCTCTTAACTTAAAACTTATTGTAAACACTATGGCCAATATTAAGTAATTTTGGTTACTTAATTCTTTTGTTTAGTAGCAAACACCAAGGGGGAGAGTTAAAACTCTTTCTCATGTACTCACCCTCGGTCAAGGGGGAGCACTTGAACAAAAAGTTTTTATATACTCCTGCTCATTCATGCATAAAAGTTTTTATACTCCTGCTCATTCATGCATATCTCTTACTCATTTTGCTTAATGCACTTAAGTTATTTTTCTTAACTTTGTATGTAGGTTTGCCATAGATCAAAAAGGGGGAGATTGTTGGTGCAGTAGACACCTAAGTCGAACCTGAGTTTTGATTATAGCAAACGATACAAAGTTAAGCTCATGTCGTTATCTCACGAGTTGAATCGAGTGTGCAGAAAATTGCTATAGCTAGAGCTGAAGGCTAGCGACACCCGGAGGAAGCCGCGGTGGTCGGGCAACACTCGGGTGACTTCGGAGGGAGCCGAAGGAATCGGGTGGAAGGCCGGAAGCGAAAGCGACACAGTAAGTATCGAGGTAAGCTCGTGTGTGTGTGAGCGTAAGTGAGGTCGTATCCTCTTTACGGGGATGATCTTAAGCGTAGATCCGACCAAAGACATCCTATAGATGGTCTAGGTCGAGATCGGACGATCGATGACTGTCGAAATTATATTTTTGTTGAGCTAACATCGATCATTTGCCGGCTTGGAGGACTCATTGCCGTCAATCGATCCGGAGGTTAGCACTCGACTGATGCTGCCATTAGTCGACTGATGATGACCATCAGTCGACTGATGGTCAAAGGATCAGCTTCGAGGAGTCAAGGCTTATCACCAAATTTCAAGGGGAGTGGTGCTAAAATATGATTGGCTAGGGTTCCTCTCGAAAAGGGGCTCAAAGGCTATAAAAGGAGGTCCTAACCTAGGGTTTCTTCATCAATTCTAAGTACTCAAAAGCCTCCGCAATGCTGCGACTCTCCGACGACTCTACAACAATGAAGTGCTGCCAACAACCCAAGCTTAAGTTCTTTTTTTCTAGTTGTTGGTATAATCTTACTTTGTTATTGCTTTCAATATTGCAATTCTTTTTAATCGAGGTTTTCTATCGTTGTATTTTACTTAAATAGAAGAGAGGGTTTGTCATTCTATCTTTTTTGCTTCGAAGGTTTTTGTAATCGTCAAACTCTTACCTCCAACGAGGAGGAGTGTTTTAGTGAATTGCCCTCCGTACATGGTCTAGGACCATTAGTGCCTTGGAGTAGTAGCGGAAGGCTACGAACCAAGTAAAAAATATCTTGTCTCTTTTTTTTTCATTTATCTTTCCGCTGCACTTAATTGTTTTGATACGAACTCGAAAAGAAAAAAAAAAGGTTTTTCGCTATTCACCCCCCCCCCCTCTAGCGAACCGCTTCGATCCAACAGAGAAAGAAAGAAGAAAAGAAGAAAAAGGGAAGCAAGAAGAAGGAAGAAGAGAAGAAGGCCAAAGAAAAGGGGAAGACCAAGGCACTAAAGGCAAGGACATGGGATGACCCTTCCTCCTCCTCATCATCATCGGGAGGAAGAAAACGCTTTTGTCACCAACCTTGCTTCGATGGCGTTTGATGACCTAGACACCTCCTCCTCCGAACAAGAATGATCAAGCACAAGTGAGGGGAGCTCTAATGAAGGGGGAGGCTCATCACCATCCTCATCCGAAGAAGAAGAGGACATGGAGACTATGGTAACGAATCTCTCACCCCATAAGATAGTTTCCATGATTTCTAGTCTTACTAAGGATTTATTTAGAGCCAAGAAAAAGAACAAAAGCATGCTTGAGCAAATTAAGGATCTAGAAAATAAATTAGAACAAGCATGTTTAAATGTTAATAATGATGATGCATGCTCACATGACTATATGCCATTTGATGTTAATGATGCATGTATGGATTAAAATAGGGCTTTAAGAGAGAAAGTTGATCATTTAACCAAGGCCCTAGAAAAATTTACAATTGGCTCCAACACTCTTAATATGATCAAAGGGAGACAAAGAGAAAGCTTCAATAAGAAAGGCCAAGGATATAAGGAAAATAAAAATGAAAAGGCCTATAAATGTTTAATCGCTAGGGGTCAAGATAAAAAGAAAACAATAGCTAGAAAATGGATCCCTAAGGAATTTTTAGTGAACCCAATAGGAAAGAACTTGTTTTGGGTTCCTAAATCCATCCTTAAGGGTTAGGAAAACCCTAGGATAGTCAACCATATGGAATTTACCTATATCATATTTTGGTTAACTTAGGATGGCAGGACTAAGTTTTTGAAATAGTGTTGGATGATGATAATGCACCCTTAAATAGTTTAAATCATGCTCAACACTTAGTGTTATGTATGTTGATACACATTTTTAGCATAGTGTTGGGTGATGATAATGTGCCCATCAATTGATAATAATGCTTAAATCATGATAGGTAATGTAATTGTTACACATGGTATTTATGATCTTGATATTTGGCACATAGTCATGGGTATTAGGGTTTAAATCATGCTCAACACTTAGTGTTATGTATGTTGATACACATTTTTAGCATAGTGTTGGGTGATGATAATGTGTCCATCAATTGAGAATAATGCTTAAATCATGATAGGTAATGTAATTGTTACACATGGTATTTATGATCTTGATATTTGGCACATAGTCATGGGTATTAGGGTTCAAATCAAGCTCTAGGTGATATTTGACTTTCTATCATAATTCATACCTAATGCATGATCACAAATTGATGAATACAATTGTTTCATGATCATAATGTGGAAACAATACATTTATGTCTTTATGATCATGTGGGATGATAGGATGATACTTAACCTTGGGTAGAATTTCATGAAATTGAAGGTTAAGTATATACAAATACCTTTAGGATACATCTCACACTCACCATAGGCTACCTTGTTTGAAAATTTAGCATGGGTGAGATGATAGGATGATACTAATGATCCACTAATGCCTATGGCATTTAGATGGTCATTTAAAGTATCAAAATAGCAATAATAGATCAATCATGGGGAAAGCTTATGTTTAATTCATAGACATATTGCCCAAAGATCATGGTTGAATATTTCATATGTTTTTAAAACAATTTCTTACTTTAAAATCTGTGTGTTTATGTTTTGAAACAATCCAAAGAAAAACTAGGTGTTAAAATTGATACTAACTTGATCAAAAACCTAGTTGTTTTTGAAGCTTTGGGATTTTTGGCAAATTTTTGAAAATATAATGATTTTTCATGAAAAACTATTTTTCACTGATAAAGGACCTTAAAAGAAATGTGTTCCCCAAATTTCATGATTTTTCAAGTTTTGTAGAATTTTTAATGCATTTCTGAAATTCACCCTGAAAATCAAAAAAATCCGAAATCAGGGTGCCAGTCGACTGGTAGTCTGAACTAGTCGACTAATCGACTGATAACATGCCTAGTAACTTCTTTTATCAGATTTTAAGGCATGTTTTGGTAATTTTTGATCCCAAGATTTGATGCCATGCTTATATAAACTTTGTTTAAATATTTTTGATGGTGTCAAAGGGGGAGAAATATGCATGTTTAAGTAAGGAGAATTGCATTTAGGGGGAGTTTCATGTATTAAGGGGGAGAGTTGATAATCATGTTTATTTACATGCTTTCTTACCTTAATATTTTTATCAAATATTTTACCTAACTTAAATGAATTGCCACACATCAAAAAAGGGGAGATTGTTAGGGCAATCAACCCGTGATATGGTTTTGATGTGTGTGGCAAAGGGTTTAAGTTAGGATGTTTGGATTTGATATGTGCGTTGGAGTCTTGCAGAACTTAGTAATTCGCACATGGAGCATTGGTGAGTTTCACCTCTCATGACTCGGTCCTTGAGTCAGTGAAGGATGACTTTGCGGAAGTCGTGCGCTTGGAGCATCCGAGGGACCATCGGACGAGGAGATTGGAGTGAAGCCGGAGGAAGTTGACTTCAGGGCGAGACGCGAAGGATGGTGCTGTAGAGCCGTACGCTTGGTGCATCCGAGGGACGTGGCCGGACGAAGACAACTTCAAAGGCGAGTGACTCCAAGAGATAAGAGTGAGCGAATTTAACTCGGGAAGGGGTAGTGCGCTTAGGTGGAACTTGGCTAAGTGTCGGATGGGATTTCCCGACACTAGTCGACTACTCTAAGTTGACTGTTACTCAACTAGTGTTCATGTTGACGCCATGGATTGGCAATCGATCGCGAATTGATCGGTGATGAAGGCATCAGTCGACTGGTCGCAAGGGTTTTGGGCACAGAATGGAGTGCTCGCTTCCGACACTCGATTGATAGCTCCAACAGTCGACTGATGGTAAGATCAGTCGGCTGATGTGAGAGCCGTTGGTTGGAATCGAACGTGGAAGCAGCCGTTATTGGGCAATGGCTATGGGATCAGTCGACAGATCAGGGCATCAGTCGACTGGTCCTATGTCAATGGGAAGAAACCCTCTTCCTATAAAAAAAAGGAGGGGTGAGGGCCTTTAGTAGCCTAATGTTCATGCTCTAAGCTCTCCCAAAGTGCCCTAAACGTTTTCCATCCTCTTACTTGAGTTTATTTACATTATATTTGTAAGAGGAGTGTTCTTGTGTAAAAGAGGTTACCTCCACCTTGCTTGGTGCAAAGGAGAGATCTAGTGGATAGGTTGTGGCGTGATTCACCTTGGATGAATCGGGTCGTGGACTAGCGGCAAGGGCCGTGAAACACGTTACGACTTTGTGTTAGCGTATGTATTCTTGTTATTGATTTGTCTTTATTGTTTATACTTCCACTTGCACTAACGAATTTGTAGACGAGCAATCGACGAGAAAATTCCACCATACGCGTATTAGTCTATTCACCCCCTCTAGCCGGCCAACATCGATCCTACATGCATAACCATAAATATGCAAACAATGATCATGTGATTCTTATTTCAAAAATAAAGATGTTCATACAAAAGATAAACTTTTCCTGTATACATTCCAACAATCTCCCACTTATACTAAAAGACTATGCTATCCTCAAACTGCCATACATCTGATTCCCATTCCCTCCACATGCATATCAAAATCTCTCGCTGGAAGGGCCTTAGTGAAAGGATCTGCTAGGTTATCCTCTGATGCAATCTTAGCCACAACAACTTCTCCTCACTTTACGATTTCTCTTATCAGGTGGTACTTGCGCTCCATGTGTTTACTTGCCTTATGGGCTCGTGGTTCCTTCGAGTTTGCAACTGCACCACTATTATCACAATAAATTGTGATAGTTCTGGGCAAACTAGGAATCACATCCAAGTCTATCAAGAAGTTCCTGAGCCACACAGCTTCTTTGGCCGCTTCAAAGGCTGCCACATATTTAGCTTCCATGGTAGAGTCCGCCACGTATTTTTGCTTGACACTCCTCCATACAATGACTCCACCTCCCAAAGTAAACACAAAACCTGAGGTAGACTTACTGTTATCCCTATCTGATTGGAAGTCAGAATCTGTGTAACCCACAGAGAGTAATTGGTCTGCCTGGTAAACTAGCATATAATCCCTAGTCCTTCTCAGGTACTTCAATATATGCTTTACCGCAGTCCAATGTCCCTGTCCTGGATTACTCTGATATCTACTGACCATGCCCACGACAAAGCAGATATCCGATCTCGTACATAACATGACATACATGAGGCTTCCTACTGCCGAAGCATAAGAAACCACCTTCGTCTCCTCTATCTCCTTAGATGTTCTAGGACACATCTCCTTAGATAAAGGAACTCCATGCCTGAAAGGTAGAAAACCTTTCTTGGAGTTTTGCATGCTAAAACGATCCATAATGGTGTCTATGTATGAAGCTTTAGATAAGCACAACATCCTTTTCTTGCGATCCCTTATAACCTTGATCCCAAGGATGTGTCCCACTTCTCCCAAGTCCTTCATATCAAACTATTTGGACAACAATACCCTTACGTTTGATAACACCTTGACATTGTTGACAATTAACAAAATGTCATCTACATATAGTATAAGAAATACCACTACGTTTCCATCACATCTCTTGTATACACAAGACTCATCCGGACTTTTAATAAATCCATAAGACTGGATTACCTTATCAAAGCGGATGTTCCAAGACCTCGAAGCTTGCTTCAATCCATAAATGGACCGATTAAGATTGCACACAAAATGCTCTTTGCCCTTTGCAACGAATCCCTCTAGTTGCTTCATATAGATGTTTTCCTCCAGACTTCCATTAAGGAAAGCTATCTTGACATGCATCTGCCACACCTCATAATCTATATGAGCAGCAATACATAAGAAAATCTAGATAGACTTAAGCATGGCTAGCGGTGAAAAAGTCTCCTCATAATCGATACCCTCTTTCTGAGTATACCCTTTTGCAACAACCCTGGCTTTGTAGGTCTCAACCTTCCCATCTATTCCTCTTTTTTTTTTGTAGATCCACTGGCATCCAATGGTTTTTACACCATTGGGTGGTTCTACTAGCTCCTGGACCTGATTTGAATCCATAGATTCTATCTCATAATTCATCACACTTTGCCAAGATACCGCATCTTTATCTTGAATCGCCTCGTCATATGTCCAGGGATCAGGTTCATGTTTGCCAGGGATCAAATCATAAGATTCTCCCAAGAACATGAATCTATCAAGCTGTCTAACAACCCTCCCACTACGACGAGGTATCACCTGTGTATCCTTTGTGACATGTGGTGTAGTGACTTGTGGTATATCCTCTTGTATCAGTGGCACTGAAGCAGTGACTTCCCCTCTCAATTCCTCTAGAACAATCTTACACTTGGGCTTATGGTTCATTACATATTCTTCCTCTAGAAATCTGGCGTTCGTGCTAACGATCACCCTCTGATCTCTAGGAATATAAAACAAACCACATTTCGTTCCTCTAGGATAGCCAACGAACATGCGCACTTCTGTACGAGGTTCCAACTTACCAGCATCTGCCTTGAGGACATGTGCTGGACTCCCCCAAATCCGAATATGTCTCAGACTAGGCTTTCGCCCAGTCCACAATTCTGTGGGATTAGAAGGCACTGATTTAGATGGTACCAAGTTTACAATATACACTGCCGTATCTAGAGCATATCCCCAGAACAAATTTGGCAACTCAGAATAACTCATCATCGATCTAACCATCTCCATAAGAGTCCTATTCCTTCGCTCTACTACACCATTCTGCTGAGGTGTGCTAGGTGCAGACAATTTGGATTGAATCCAAGCCTCTGATAAGTAATTCCTAAACTCTCCCAAGAGGTACTCACCACCACGATCAGATCGTAGTATCTTGATACTTGTAGCCTGACGTTTCTCCACATCAGCCTTGAATTCTTTGAACTTGTCAAAGCATTTAGACTTGCGATGCATCAAGTAAATATATCCATACCTTGAATAATCGTCTATAAAAGAGACAAAATATTCAAAGCCACTTCTTGCCTAGATAGACATAGGACCATACAAATCAGAATGAACCAATTCCAACACATCTTTGGCTCTATACCCCTTGGCCTTAAAAGGCCTCTTGGTCATTTTACCCTCTAAGAAAGATTCACAGGTTGGGAAATCTTTCACCACTAATGAACTCAGAGGTCCATCAACTATCAACCTTTGAATTCTGCCTAGGTTAATATGAATTAGCCTTAGATGTCAAAGATATATTTGGTTCATCTTCGAAGGTTCTTTTCTCTTATTGGAATTAGAAGATGAGTTATTTACTTCTATTTGCATCGTGGGAGCTTTTGGTTCGAGTGTATATAAATTTCCTATCAATGCACCAGAATAGATAATCTTCCTATTCCTTTTTATAATAACTCTGTCATTAAAAAAAATAGAATATCCATCCATAAATAATTTAGAAATCGAAATCAAGTTTTTTCTAAATAAAGGTACATAAAGGCAATTTTTCAGAACAAAAACTTTATTCCTCTCAAAAGACAAATAAACATCTCCCACTGCAACAACCGCTACCTTCGTAGCATCACCCAAGTAGACGGTAATCTCTCATTCAGCCAGTGGTTTGGTTTCCTGGAACCCCTACAAAGTATTGTAGACATGATCAGTGGCTCCTGTATCTACACACCAGGTGCTAGTAGATAACACTGCTTAACATGTTTCAATGACTAGACCAAAAGATATACCTTTGTTCTGCTTTCGGTTGGGGCAGTCCTTCTTCCAGTGTCCAGTCTGCTTGCAAGTGAAGCACTTGCCTTTTGGCTTCTTCACTCCTCCCTGAGGTCCTCCCGCCACCTTTGCCCCAGCTTATTTCTTCTTCTTCTTGCCTTTCGACTTAGATGTAGAAACCTTTTGGGCAACCATGGGCTGCGCCTGAGCACTCTAACGAAATAGCCCCTCTGTCGCCTGGAGTTCTGTCAGAAGCTCCACCAATGAATACAACCTTTTATTCATGTTGTAGTTCAAACAAAACTGCTCAAAACTCCTAGGTAGAGACTGAAGAATGATATCGACCTGGGTTTCCCCATCAATCTCAGCTCTGAGGACTTCCAGCTCATTCAAATGAACCATTATCTTGAGAACATGATCCCTCGCGGGTGTTCCCTTGATCATGGTGGTCGTCATAAGTTCCTCATGGCTTCCTGCGTAGCAGCCCGATTCTGGTGTTTGAAAAGCTTTTTGAGATTGAGCATCATGTCATAAGCAGTGGGCATGGCTTGATGATGATGTTACAGTACATTTGACATAGAAGCCAAAATGTAACATTGCGCCATCTCATCAGCCTTAATCCACTTCTTATAACTCTCCTTCTCCTTTTCCCCAGAATCATCCACAGGCTTAGGAGGGAACTCTTCGAGGAGTACATATTTGTATTACTCAGCAATCAAGACAATATCAAGATTCCTCTTCTAATCAACATAATTGGGTCCAGTAAGTTTATTTTCTTTCAGTATCACAACAAGCGGGTTGAAAGTCATTTTGAAAAACCTAAGAATCACATAGATCAAAACATTAGATTTCAAAAAATTATTGATTCCTCAAACAATAAAATTTTAAAATCAACCAACATATCAAAACACCGAGAATATCATATGCCACGATAGTGTGGACGTATATGAATTCTACATTTGTAAGAGGAAGTTTTACCCATTAATTTTACTATCTTGTCAACCTAACCTTTTGACAAATAAAATTAATAGTTGGTTCCTCTTTGGCCCTACAAATAATATTAGTGACTCCGATGGGGAGGATACTCCTATTTGCATCTAAGTGTTTACCATTACTTGGTACCAAGGTAATTATCTCAGGTTATGTGTCTTTCGATGGGGAAGTACACACGCTCCTTAATAATTTCCTATTACCATATTCGACCCTGTGATCCGCAAACAAACTCATCCGATGGGGAGGAAGGCACTCAGATCCGACGCGCAAGTTTGTTTGCATCACATGTCAAATCGTAATGGAGGCCGTGGGAATTTATAAAAATATCCCTCTCCCACATAGTAATTTAAAATTGAGGAATTTTCCTAGCTTATGGCATGCATATCAAACAAGAAGCAATAAATATGAAAAAAAAATATTTTCCAACTATTATGGCTTTTGTCTCCAATATGCCTCCCGTTGTATCGCCAACTCATCCGCTCCTCCCTACGCCATGTAAAAACCATCCGGAGATCTGAGCCGAGAATAACTATTTTAATTTACATCCATCAATCCTATACTCCATGAAGGAGTGTACATGAAATCTAGATCGAAAGTAAACTAAAATAAATGAGTGGATAAACAATGCCGTACTTAATTATAAAAATTAAATACTAGCCTCGTCAACCCTGAGGATTCAAATAATATATAATTACACACATACAATCACATGCACACATATGGTCATAATAGTTGGATCCTATGCCTGCAACCAAAAAGTTAACCAACGCACATCCTACTATTATCCGACACATATAATATATGAAATGTGCATCAAAGTAACTGAATCCTAAACACACAAAATTGGAAACCGTGACTCTGATACCACTTGAAGGGGGGGGGGGGACTTCGCTTCCAACTTCAACTCGGTCGCTTGTTCATGGTGATCCCATCTTCGTCCCCGGATTAAAAAAAATTAATCCTTGACAAATAGGGATTACCCAAGCTACCATTTCATTCTCGTGCTATTCGATTAGAGTGGTCACTTGAACAAACTTGTTGCTCAAGCAACCAACCTCTATTCTACGATTAGCCACGGAATAGATGATGTACGGATTGCCGGTTTTTGTGTTTGTATTCAGGGTCCAAGTAAATTAGCCAAATACAATACATACAATATACAAAGAAACAAAAGGATGCAAAATAAGAATTATACCTCTTGTTTACCTCAAGGTCTTCTATCGTATGTTCTATCCTCCTCTTGGATGTTGTGTGGGCAATGATCTTCCAAGAGTTGAAGCCTCCTAGATCACGATCTTTCTTTCCTTGCTCGCTCCAAACATAAGGAAGAATACTTGAACCCTTTTTCTCCTTACTTGCGCCAACCACCAAGCACCAACTTGGTGTCCGCCGACCTTAAGGAGTGGGAAAGGATTTGCCGGCCAAAGGATGAAGAAGAAGAGGAAGGGGCGCCGCCCAAACCCAAGGAAGAGGATGCCATAGAGCTGGCCAAGAGGAAGGAGGAGAAAAACCAAAGCCTTACCTCTTGTTGCCGCCAACCCAAACCCTAATCCCCTTGAGTTTCTTGCCGCCCAAGCAAAGGAGAGCAAACCCTAGAATCTCAAAAACTCTTGTGCCGCCCATGCCTTGGCTCCCCTTTTATAGATTTCATCCATACCTCCTTTTAATCTCCACTGTCGGATCTATGGATTTAATCTCAACCGTCGGATCTTGGGATTTAATCTCCACCATTGGATCTAGAGATTTAATCTCCACTGTCGGATCTAAAGATTTAATCTCCACCGTCGGATCTAGAGATTTAATCTCCACCGTTGGATCTAGAGATTTATTTTCCATCATCGGATCTAGGCTTCATGAGGGTTTTAATAGGCTACAATAGGGACCATAAGAAGGAGTTGGATCTTGGCCACCCAATGGATCAAGCTCACATAAAGTCCGATCCATTAATGATAATCCATTCCACTAGAGGATTATCATTGATCCACCTCACCAATCCCCATAAATTAATATGGGCTCCATATATTATTTGTACATATATCTCCCCATGTTTAAGATCTCGAATGTCCGTCGATTAATTAATTTACTGACAATTAATTAATCATCATCTAAGTCCATGAGTAGTACCACTCAACCTTATCATCATACCGGACCAAGTCCACCTGTAGGGTTTATATGATGAACCTTATGAGCTCCTCAAGGGGACATCATCATCCTAATATATAGGACACGGTTTCCTCCTATAATCAATGACACACCATATAAATAATATCATTTGTCAACTTACCGAGCCTATCGATTTACTCTATAAATCTCGCCCATTGGTAAATAAAAGAAATGAATACTAAGTATATGTGTCCGTTATTATATCGGGATTAAGAGCATATACAACATAATATCTGAGGTCCGATTCAATTATGTAGTCAGCAGTAAATCGAATCACCTCTAAGTCAATCCTGCTCAATACACACAAAGTGTACATAGTGTGATTCTATGGTCAAGACAAACCAATACCAAATTACACTACAACCATTCCAATAGTTTGTCCATAACCATCTCGGTTGTGAGCCTTTACTTATACTTTACAAGGAACTGATAACATGATTTCCCGTGTGACACTACACACCATGTTATCTACAATGTAATTTATTAGACAATATTCATAACCATAAATATGAAAATAATGATTATGTGATTCTTATTTCAAAAATAAAGATGTTCATACAAAAGATAGATTTTTCCAATATACATCCCAACAATCTCCCTGCGGTAGGCGGCTTCATCTTGGCGACGAACAGCCTCCTCTTCGAAGTATATGCGGGCCTCATCGTAGAACTCCTCAGCCCGCTGGAAGTTCTCCCGAAAACCCTGGAACTCCACCTGCGTATAGGTGCTCTGCTCCTCCCATCGTTGCCTCTGCATCTGCTGCTCGACGTATATATCGTCAAGGTGCGATCGGAACTCTGAGAAATCATAGGTCGACATACTTGCATCCTGCTCAAAAGTAGAAAAAGGTGGTGGTACGGGTGCAGGCTCATGTCGGCATGGACTAGGTGGGCTCCTATGCATGTGTGGACTAGAGGGGAGAGTGATATAAAGGTGGTGAGATGGGTGCCGATGTGGATGGTCCCTCATGTGGAGGGGACTCCATTATTAGGTCCAAATGCTAGTTGGCGCATATAGTAATGGTGGTACGATCTGGGTCGGGCAGCATAAGGGCCGTCAGATTTTTCCTAACAAAGCATAAGGAGTCTCCTTCTCTCACAATCATTTTCATGGCCATGCACACTCCTAGGTCGAACCTAGGGCTCCCCTCTATATTCTCTAATGCATTGTAATCGTACCCCATCCTATGGTAAATGTGGGTAAGTAGGCCTCCCACATTAATCTCTCCTCGTGCTGCTTTGCCCATCTTCACTAAGTGTTTGATGAAGTGGGACCCTACATCGATGCTACTCCTTTCTTGTAGCATGTCCCAGAGGCAAAGCAACACTCTAGCCCTAACTACACTGTCACTCTCCTCATGACCAAATATAGTACTGGCCATGATGCGGTGGAGGTATCAGAAAATGGGGTTTTGGAGGCGCGACGCTTTGGCCCTAGATGGGTCATAAGCGTTCTCCCCCGTCAACTCAGTCCAAAATATCCGAGAGTTAAACTCAATAGGGAGTCTTCTCTCTCCCCCACTCGGCAAGCCAAAGCATGAGTTCCATTGGTGAAGGGTCCACTCATGCTCAATGTTAAAAATCCTAAAAGTTATCCTACCCTCCTCGCTCTCTTTACCCATTAAAATTTCCGCCTCTAAGGAACTTAAAAATTCTAGAACTATCCTAGGGGAGGTTGGGTGTCTTATTCCCATCATCTCTTCCCACCCCATTTTTACAAATAGGGCTTGAATATCGCCCAACAACCCTAAAGACTCTAGCAAATCTTCATCTAAGTAACTAGTAGCAGTGAGCTTATAAGTAGAGAGCACATTATATCTATTTCTATGCTCATTATTGCGAAAAAGAAGAGTGGGTAGGGCATTACTCTCCTCTGGAGCTTGAGGGGCATCGGCTCTCCTTGTTTGTCAGTCCAAGGCGTCGGATCGAGGTGCTACATGCTTGGTCCTCCTCATCCTTGCTTCTTTTGGCTTCCTTATAGGTTAAAAGTGCTTCTAGATGGTGGGGAAGACGAAATCACACAGCTAGGGCAAGAGCTTTCGAAGCATACGACGCAAATGGGGTGAAAACACACGGCTCACCCCTTTTAACCTCGCGCGACATGACCGTATGAAAACACATGGCCAAGCCGTGTTCGCCTCGGGTCGGTCGGGTACGGGCATGGGAAAACACACGGCACGGCCGTGTGTCCCCATTTCTCTCCCCGTTTTGTGTTAGGATTCGAATCTTCTCATACATTTTGCCGTGTAGGCTAATATGAGTTTTATTTTTGCCTAGCTAAGTTCTTTCCCAGTCCTAACTCTAAATGGGATGGAAATCAAAACTAAAATCAAACAAATGTAATGCAAATCAAAGAGAAATCTAAAACTAAACTTGGGTTTCTTCCCAAGAAGTGCTTTATTTAAGGTCGTTTAGCTCGACCACACTCCACTATCAACTCAACTCTGGAGGTTCAGTGGACCTCCATTCATCCATCTCGGGAGCTTCATCTAGCGGTTCCGGCTTCATTCTACTAAATGTGAAGCCGTCGAGGTAGTGGGCTCTGTGCTCTGAAAGGCTGAAGAGGATGATCTACCCATCTACCTCCAGGGAGATCTGGTGTGCCTTTACATCTATGTACGCCCCTGCAGTTGCCAGAAAAGGCCTTCCCATAATGATAGAATTCTGGGGATCCAGTCCTGTGTCTAGTATGATGAAGTCCGTGGGTATCACGAAATCCTCAATCACCACAGGCACATGTGCCAGTAAGCCGACGGGCTCCTTTACTGAATCATCCCCCATACGAATACCAAGATTCGCTTGTTGGAGCCTGGCCAGTCCTATCTTCAAATAGTATACGTAGGGCATCACACTGACAGATGACCACAAGTCGCATAGCGCTTTGTCGAAGCTCTCCCCATAAATTGGGCAGGGGATAACAAATTCACCAGGGTCCTCAAGCAGTAATGGAATCTTTTCTTCAAACTCAGCTTAGTCAGGTAGGGTGGTAATCATGGCTGCACACTCCTTGGCGAATTGACTACTTTTCCCCACTCCTTCCTCTTTTCCTTGACTCACCGGAGAGCTATTCACAGGTTGCGACACAGATTGGGCAATCTGGGCCACTTATGTCTCTAACATCCTTGTGTGTCTTGCAAGGCCATCAACGATGGCCTTCAAGTCTGAGTGATTCTTCAGATTTCTGATGTTAGTGACGAAATTCTTCATTGTCCTTAGTCTGGGTAGCAATGAAGTCCTCCATCATCAATTCCATTCTAGACTTCTGTGATCGCTGCCCATTGCCCTACTGCTGCCCATACCCCCTGATGGTTGGGAGGTTCCCGAGTTATTCTTATAAGAGAAATCAATTGATTCCTCCATCCGAGATTGTAGGTAATGGAGTATGGGTTGTTAGGCCTTTGGTATGTCACGCCCGCCCTTTTTCAGGGGTTGGAAGGGCGGTGCGACGAGATCATACATACATGCACTTACAGCGGAAGACTACATATACTTCTTACAGCAGAAGACTTTAAACTTATTTTTTTTTCTTTCTTTTAAACATAAAGCATGCATCATCATTTCATAAGTACTTAGTTCAAGTTCATGACATTCAACTTAAAGGGAAACATGCATAAGTATTGGAAACATAAACATATCTCCTCCACCATGCCACTACCACACACACTTTGCCCCTCCTGCTGCTCCCTTTAGTTTAGCCATTCTTTACATTTATCTGCAGTACAAGGGAACATAAAACTATAAGCATATAGGCTTAGTAAGATCCTTTCCTACTCACAAAAGCCATACATCGAGATTTAGACATAGAGTAGTGACATGATCATTTAAGAACATATAAGCATAGCATGGATATAAACATACAAGAACATATAAGCATAGCATGCAGATACACATACAAGAATATATAAGCATAGCATGAAGATAAACATACAAGAACATATAAGCCTAGCATGCAGATAAACATACAAGAACATATAAGCATAGCATGCAGATAAACATACAAGAACATATAATCATAGCATTCATATAAACATACAAGAACATATAAGCATAGCATTCATATAAGAGAAATGACATGAACACTCAGAAACATATAAGGATAACAACCATATAAACATCATAATCACCTAGACATGAAATAAGGGTATATGCAAGATGCTCTTTGAAAACATATATCTTATAGGTACTTAAACATAATCTCAACATATTGAGCTCGACATTGTACCACATACATCATCATGATAGCGCGCATCCCTAATAGACCCGAGGTAGCTAATCCCGAACCTACTAGAGTACTATGCCCGTACTATGTCCGTCGGCCTAGGGCAAACATAACATAGAATCCGATCCTAAGCCCGTACTTATGACCGTCGGCCTAGGGCAACTAGGAGCCCATCCCGTACTGGATCCGTAGTACGACCGTCGACCCAGGGGCACGTAGGAGCCCATCCCTTGGACCTTATTAGGGTCCAGTACAAGCCATAAAGAAAGTAAAATAGCATATCATGTTCCTTATCATAACATATCATATTTCTTTTCATAAACATATCATGTTCCTTATCATGGCATATCATGTTCCTTCTTCATACATATCATATTTCTTCTTCATAACATATATTTCTGTACATAACATATCATGTTCTTTCTTTATAACATATCATATTTCTTTACATAACATATCATGTTCCTTCTTTATGACATATCATACATTCATACAGTTAACATGGCAATGAGCAGAACATAATCATACATTCATACAATTAATATGGGCATAAGGTAGTGACATAAACCAATCATGCTATCATAAAATCTAACCAACATCATATTTGCATTTTTTTTCCTACATGTAGCATGGCATGGAGGATTTAGTAGAGGGCATATACATGGGCTGGCCAAAACCCTAAGGGAGTGTTCTTAGGAGTTTACATGCTAAACAACTTGTGCATGTAGGGATTTATTATGCAAAATAGCATATGCGCAACAAAAAAATAGGATCCCTTCCAAGTGATCCTTGCGAAAGAAAACCTCGTACAAAAAATAAATTTCTCAAAACCTATCTTATAGGAGAATATTACCTTTGTTGTGTGCCCTTTTTAATCCCGCTTCTCCTTGGGTTTGTTGGATCTTTTAGCACGTTCAAATGTCCGTGCCTCTATATGTATCCACACGAGCAAACTCTTGTCTCACAAAAGAAACTAGAAGAGCTCTCCTTTACTTCTTGCTAGAGAAGTCCCTAAAGAAGAGGAAGGTAGGGAAAAAGAGAAAGGAAGAAGAAGACCACTCTTCTTGCTAGCCTACAGTCACAAAAGCCACACAACCAAAGCCTCTCACCACCAAGCTCTCTCCAAGCCTCAAGCTTCACCAAGTTTGGCCGGCCACCCCATGGAGTGTTTTATAGGATTGAAAAAACCTTTCACCTCCTATCACATTCAATGCAATCAATTGCATTGAAAAATAACCTACACTCCTTGTTTGGCCAGCCACATGTGGAGAAATTCCAAAGGTCAAAACCCTTTGTCTCCTTACACCTCATCAAGCTTAGGTGGCATGCTTATGTGGCATGCTTATGTGACATTCATGCATGTTGAATTAATCTTATTAATTCAATAAGCTTATGTTATCATATTGAATTAATCTCATTAAATCAATAAGGTAACATATTGAATTAATCTTATTAAATCAATTAAGCTTAGGCTATCATGATAACATATTTATTTAATCTTATTAAATTAATAAGCTTAGCATATTGAATTAATCTCATTAAATCAATAAGCTAAAATTCTCATTAAGCTTAAAGTCCAAAAACCATTTTGTACTTAAGCTCATTCCCAAATTATTCTAGTCAAACTAGAATGCACTAATTCTTCTAATCATCATGCTCTTTGTGTGTGACCCTATAGGCTCTCATAACGTTGGCAGTGGATCTAAACTCTTTTAGATACACAAGCAATGAGTGGCATCTAGCAATACATCATTGCTACCCAAGTTACGAAATATGTCAAGATCCGACTAACTTTTCCGTGACTACTATAATGTATGACCGTGTCCTTCTATCCTTGATATCAGATTGACCAATGAGGCATAGACCGTGTCATCCTCAATCAATCTATGTGTTTCTTGATCCCTGAGTAAACTAACTCAAACAAATGAGCTCAATATCTCATATTGACTCATTCGAGCATGACCATACATTTTAGTAGTTCTACTCAATCAAGGGGCCCACAGATATCACTCCCGTCATATGGGAGGGATAGATCCCATCTACATCACTCACATCCCTCCGCATAATTTGTTATATACCCAGTAATTGCTTTTATGGTCCACCTTGTTACGGGTGACGTTTGATGATACCAAAGTACATAACTCCTTATGTAGGGAACCATAGTGACTTCAGGTTTGAGGACTATTCATACTAATAGTCACATGAGAAAGTTTATGACACTCATATGACGATCCATGAAACTTTCTCATGGCGGGTCAGTTCAGTATATATTCTCTAATATATACCCATGTGTCAACTTGATATCATATATCCATGACTTGTGAGTTCAAGTCATCAATTGACCTACATGCTAGTCTTTATGTATTAATATTGCCCTTGCATATTAATACTTGACTAGGAACATTTAGTAAAGTGTTCTCTACAACCTCTCATAATCAATTCTGCCAATTGATGTGCTGTAGATAAGAACCTACTTTTCGAGGGCATTATTATATTTAATTTAGCTGGCACAAGCAAGACGTAAATATAATAACCAATCCTTTGCCTTTATAGAATATGATACAAAATGTTCCCTATTCAACCATCACATGATTGGTTCTAGGGCTATAACTAACAGTGCAAAGTCTACTTAATATCATACTAACATCACAGACATATAGAGTATGACATAAACATCATGAACAAGCATAACATGGGGTGATTTAAACTTCATGGGGTTCTAACAAAGTTTTAAACCCTAAACAACTTGTAAAAGATCTAACTAACCACATGTTAATTCCATCACATATAGATCATGTCATGGGAGGTCCTTAGGAGCCTAAATAGGTCTTGGCCGAGAGTTTCAAGAGGCTTAAGGATCCAACACTTAAATCTAGCTTAGCTATCAACATATTATCTTCATCTACATTTAAAACATAACATGACTACATATAGATCATAGCATAGAAAACCATTAGGAGCCTATATGGGTCTTGGCCGAGAGTTTCAAGAAGCTTAAAGATCCAACACTTAAACCTAGCTTAGCTATCAACCTATTATCTTCATCTACATTCAAAACATAACAAGACCACATATAGATCATATCATAGAAAGTCCATTAGGAGCCTAAATGGTTATTGGCAGAAAGTTTCATGGAGATTGAAGATCTAACACCTAAACCAAGCCTATCTAGAAACATGTTATCATCATATTCCTACAAAACATAGCATGGACAATCTTGGGAAGCATGTATAGGGTCTTGGCCGAATGTTTCATGAAACTTGAAGATCAAACACTTAAACCAAACCTATCTAGAAACATGTTATCATCATATTCATACAAAACATAGCATGGAGAATCATGGGAAGCATGTATAGGGTCTTGGCCGATAGTTTCATGAAACTTGAAGATCAAACACTTAAACCAAACCTATCTATAAACATGTTATCATCATATTCATACAAAACAAAGCATGTACAATCATGGGAAGAATGAAGAAGGTCTTGGCCGAAAGTTTCATGAAGGGTTTTCTTAACAACCATCAACCGAAGCAACTTGACTGCAGGTGAGGGGATACTTACATCCTTCGCTTTGTTTAGTAGTAGAAAACACCCTATGTGATGCCAAGACTAGAGCCCTCTTCTTGCTTGGTTGGTTTTCAGAAAATGGGAAGGATAGGGAGTTAGGGTTTCGGTGAGGAAGAAGAAGAGGAGGAGAGGATGACAACTTTTGTTTCTCTTGTCTCCTCATTCCCCTATTTATTCACTTGAAGGTGTCCCTTATCCTCCTTTACCCTTATCTATCATTTCCCATATCCTTCTAATAGCACAACCCTACTGGGCTTCTGGTTATTCGGTGCATCTTAAGGTTTAGCTATCTACTTGGGGTTTAGGGTTGAAACCCTGGGCCATGCATCCTTTTTGGCTCTATTTCTTTTATTTTTTTGAAAGAGACCACATAAAGTCCATTATAATCATGCAAAAATTCTTTTAAATTGCTAGGAATTTTACGGGCTTAGAAAAACTCTGGGTACTTCTGTTTCATGTCCTCCTCGCATTCCCCAGTGGCTTCTTCGTATCGTTGATTTTGCCATAGGACCTTCACTAAGGGCACCTCTTTATTCCTTAGTCTTTTGACTTCTTAGTCTAGTATCAGGATAGGCCGACTTTCATAACTCAGGTCCTCTTGAACTTGCATTGTTTGTGGCTCGATCACTTGGTCTGTACTGGAAATGCATTTCTTGAGCATCGAAACGTGGAACACGTTGTGAATAGACGACATCTCTTGAGGCAACTCTAGCTCGTAAGCTACCTTGCCAACTCTCTTCAGTATCGGATACGGCCACACAAAGCTCAAGCTCAGCTTACCCTTCCTTCCGAATCTCATCACTCCCTTCATAGGGGCTACCTTGAGGAATACCAGATCCTCGACGTCGAATTCCAATGGTCTATGCCACATATCTGCATAGCTCTTTTGCTGACTCTGAGCAGTTTCAATTCTTCGGCAGATGTTCTGTATAGCTCGGGTGGTGTCGTCAATGAAATCTATTTGAAGTCCCATCCCCTTCTTTTCACCACCCTCATACCAGCATATAGGAGATCTACATTTCCTCCCGTATAGAGCCTCGTAGGGCGCCATTCTACTAGTAGCTTGGTAGCTATTATTGTAGGTGAATTCTGCCAAGCATAAGTATCGACACCAACTCCCTTTGAAATCCAAGGCGCAAGCTCGTAACATATCCTCCAGTACTTGATTCACCCTTTCTGCATTCAGTCACCGAGGATGAAAGGCGATCTTGAATAATAGCTTCGTGCCAAGGACCTTCTGAACACATTCCCAGAAATGGGAAATAAAGCGATCATCTCTGTCAGAAATGATGGTTTTAGGAATCCCATGTAATCTGATAATTTCCTTAGTATATAATTGAGCCAGTTGCTCAATCGAATAGGTCGTCTTGATTGCTAAGGAGTGGGCAGACTTCGTCAATCTGTCTACGATTACCCATATAGTGTCATATCCGTTCGTCATCTTGGGCAGTCCTGAGATGAAATCCATAGAGGTCTTCCCATTTCCATTCTGAAATTTGGATCGGCTACATTGTTCCTCTAGGTCTCTGTTGTTCTGCTTTAACCCTCTGACAGGTCAGGCAGGTACTGACATACTGAGCCACATCTCTTTTCATACCGAACCACCAAAATTTCCTTTTCAGATCTTGGTACATCTTGGTGGTTCCAGGATGCATCGCATAAGGGGTCCCATGAGCTTCCTCAAATATCTTCTTCCGTAATTCTGGATCATCGTGAATACACAAGAGATCCCTGAGATAGAGTACTCTACTGTCAGAGATATGAAATCCATCATCCTTTACTTCCAGGACCTCTTGCTTGATCCTTTGAATGCTCAGGTCGCTGGCTTGCTTTTCTAATATATCGTCGAACAGTGTCGGTGCTATCGTCATGGTAGAAAGCCGTCCGAAAATGATTTCAACCCCGTAACACATAATTTCCTTTTCTAAGGGCTGAGATAATACCGATAGAGACATCAAAGTGGCACAGGACTTCTTGCTGAGTGCATCGTCCACCTTGTTCACTTTTCCTGGATGGTAGAAGATCTCACAGTCATAATCCTTAACGAGCTCGAACCATCTGCGTTGTCTCATGTTTAGGTCCTTTTGTGTTAAGAAATATTTCAGACTCTGGTGGTTTGTATAAATCCTACACTGAGCTCCATATAGATAATGCCTCCATGTTTTGAGAGAAAAGACCATGACTGCTAGTTCTAGATCGTGAGTGGGATAATTCCTTTCATGTTCCTTGAGTTGCCTAGAGGCATAGGCAATGACCTTGTCATTCTGCATGAGTACAGCTCCGAGTCCCAATTTGGAAGCGTCGCTGTACATGTCGAAGCCTTCGTTACTGTCCAGAAGAGTAAGGATTGGAGCACTGGTCAATCTCCTTTTCAATTCTGTGAAACTCTTCTCACAGGCGTCCGTCCATTCATACTTTTTGTTCTTTCTGGTGAGAACTGTCATAGGGGCTGCAATTCGAGAGAAGTTCTCTACAAACTTCTTGTAGTAGCTTGCTAGCCCAAGAAAGCTTCTGATCTCGCTGGCATTCTTTGGCCTGTTCCAGTTACTCATAGCTTCAATCTTTATTGGGTCTACCATCACTCCGTGCTTGGATATAACGTGACCCAAAAATAATACTTGATCGAGCCAGAACTCGCATTTGGAGAACTTGGCATACAACTGCTTCTCCTGAAGAATCTGTAATACCATATTCAGGTGTTTTTCATGCTCTTCTTGGGTTCTCGAATATATCAGTATATCGTCGATGAAAATGATCACATCGAGGAATGCCGAGAATACCCGATTCATCAGATCCATGAACATAGCCGGTGCATTCGTGACTCCGAAGGGCATAACTACGAACTCATAATGTCCGTATCTTGTTCGGAAAGTCGTCTTTGGTATATCATCTGGTTTCACTTTCACTTGATGATAGCCAGACCTCAGATCAATCTTAGAGAAGACGATGGCACCCTTTAACTGGTCGAATAGGTCATCAATCCGTGGTAAAGGGTACCTATTCTTGATCATCACATTATTTAGCACTCGGTAGTCTATGCACATTCGCATAGACCCATCTTTCTTCTTTACCAACAGTACTGGAGCTCCCCATGGAGAGCGACTTGGGCGTATGAGTCCCTTGTCGAGTAACACCTGTAACCGTCACTGAAGTTCCTTCAATTCAGCCGGCGCCATACGGTAAGGTGCTTTAGAGATCGAGTTAGTACCAAGAATCAATTAGATCTCAAATTTAATTTCTCTATCAGGGGCTAACCCTGGTAGTTCAGTAACCACATGGATAGGATCATGTGGGGTACTGTCTCATTGACTCTATTACTGCGTCTTCCAGCCATATTTATCTTTATATATTATAATAAGGCTAGCATAAGATTATCAGACATATATTCATGCGTATTTAAACTAAAAGCATTCCTTATCATACATGAAAGAAATAGAGTAGGCATAGAATTTCTTACTTGGAGCGGCAGGATTGGAGCTTGATGTGTGTATAGTGGAAAGGCAGATCTGCTCTGATACCAACCTGTCACGCCCACCCTTTCCAGGGGTTGGAAGGGCAGCACGACGTGATCATACACACTTGCACTTACAGCAGAAGACTATATATACTTCTTACAGCGGAAGACTACATATACTTCTTACAGCGGAAGACTTTAAACTTCTTTTTTTTTTTCTTTTAAACATAAAGCATGCATCATCATTTCATAAGTACTTAGTTCAAGTTCATGACATTCAACTTAAAGGGAAACATGCATAAGTATGAGAAACATAAACAGATCTCCTCCACCATGCCACTACCACATACACATTGCCCCTCTTGCTGCTCCCTTTAGTTTAGCCATTCTTTACCATTATCTGCAGTACAAGGGAACATAAAACAATAAGCACATAGGCTTAGTAAGATCCTTTCCTACTCACAAAAGCCATACATCGAGATTTAGACATAGAGTAGTGACATGATCATTTAAGAACATATAAGCATAGCATGCATATAAACATACAAGAACATATAAGCCTAGCATGCAGATAAACATACAAGAACATATAAGCATAGCATTCATATAAACAGACAAAAACATATAAGCATAGCATTCATATAAACATACAAGAACATATAAGCATAGCATTTATATAAGCATAACATTCATATAAGAGAAATGACATGAACACTCAGAAACATATAAGTATAACAACCATATAAACATCATAATCACCTAGACATGAAATAAGGGTATATGTAAGATGCTCTTTGAAAACATATATCTTATAGGTACTTAAACATAATCTCAACATATTGGGCCCGACATTGTACCACATACATCATCATCATAGCGTGCATCCTTAATAGACCCGAGGTAGCTAATCCCGAACCTACTAGAGTACTATGCCCGTACTATGTCCGTCGACCTAGGTACAATATAACATAGAAGCTCATCCTAGGCCCGTACTTAAGACCATCGGATGAGGGCAACTAGGAGCCCATCCCATACTGGGTCCATACTACGACCGTCGACCCAGGGGCACGTAGGATCCCATCCCTTGGACCTTATTAGGGTCTGGTACAAGCCATGCAGAAAGTAAAATAGCATATCATGTTCCTTATCATATCATATCATATTTCTTTTCATAAACATATCATGTTCCTTATCATGGCATATCATGTTCCTTCTTCATACATATCATATTTCTTCTTCATAACATATCATATTTCTTTACATAACATATCATGTTCCTTCTTTATAACATATCATATTTCTTTACATAACATATCATGTTCCATCTTTATGACATATCATACCTTCATACAGTTAACATGGCAATGAGTAGAACATAATCATACATTCATACAATTAACATGGGCATAAGGTGTAGGGGATCGGTATGGCCGGCTAGAGGGGGGTGAATAGCCCTCGTACGTTGGACGTTGTAAATTGCTCGTCTACAAAAGATTAGCGCAAACGGAATATACAAATACAAAGCAAAAGACAAACAATAAAACAAACGCTAACACGATGGTATAACGTGGTTCACGGCTACGCCGCTAATCCACGGTCCCTGATTCGTCCTCGGTGAATCACTCCGTTAAACCAATCCACTAAATGGTCTCTCCTTTGCACCAAGCTAGGTGGAGGTAACCTTTACAACCAAGATCACTCTTCTTACAATAGGATTGAAGTAAAGACAAGTAAGAAGAGTTTAGAGCTTGTGGGGCACCAGGAAGATCGTTTGGAGTATGAGCATTAGCCTCTCAAAGGCTCACACCCTCTCTTTTTATAGAGAGGGCTGTTTTCTTCCCGTTGGCCGCCATCAGTCGACTGCCGCCCTTGGCAGTCGACTGCCGTCACTACAACGGCCTCCGAACACGTCGGATCCCGACCGTTGTAGTCCAACGGAACTCTTGGCAGTCGACTGATGGTCCTCATCAGTCGACTGGTGCCTTCGTAGTCGATCGCCTACGGCCACGAACGGTTCTGTGGTGAAACCCTATTGATCACATCGCCGCCAGCCGATCGATGATGGTCTTGGCGCCGATCGCCATCGATGGCGGCCGATCACGCCACAATCCGGGCCGTATACCGGTCGAACTCACTGACTCGAGCCGATCGCCATGACATGGCAATGACCGTCGGTGTCGGGAAAACCCATCCGACACTTGGCCAAATGGCCAAGTTTCACCTAAGAGCTACCCTTCCCCGGGTTACAATCGCTCACTCTCATTTCTCGGAGTCCCTCGCCTTCGAAGTTCTCTTCGTTCTCGGCCACGTCCCTTGCCTCGAAGTCTACTTCCTCCGGCTTCACTCCAAGCTTCTCGTCCGGCGGTCCCTCGGATGCTCCAAGCGAACGGCTTCCGCAAAGCTATCCTTCACCGACTCAAGGCACGAGTCATGAGATGTGAAACTCGCCACGGCTCCATGTACGAATTACTAAGTCCTGCACGACTTCAACGCACATATCACATCAACATATCAAACTAACTTAAACCCTTTGCCACACCATCAAAACCATATTACGGCAAGAGATTGCCCTAACAATCTCCCCCTTTTTGATGTGTGGCAATCCGTTTAAGTTAGGTAAAAACATTTGATATAAATTCTAAGGTAAGAAAGCATGTAAAGATAAACATGATATAACAACATGCAATTCCCCCTTAATCCATGAAACTTTCTATGCAAATTTTCTCCCCCTATGATATATTTCTCCCCCTAAAATATATTTCTCCCCCTAAAATATATTTCTCCCCCTAAAGTGATTAACTTAAACATACTTATTTCTCCCCCTTTGACACTATCAAAAAGATTAACACTAAGTTATAAGCTCATGGCATCAAGTATAATGGAGGAAAAATATGACAAGTTGATTTAAAATTGGGTACCACTTGTTGATGGCATCAAGTATATTTTTACCACTTGTTGTAGGTTTACAAACTGAATTCGGCCTTCAATGTTCTGATTTAGCCACCACGACCGATCAAGATCGATGGCGATCGGCACAAAGGAATCCGAATTTTTGATTTTCTGGACGAATTTCAGAAATGCATTATAAATTCCAGAAAATTCTAAAAATCATGAAATTTGCGGAACATATTTCTTTTAAGTATATCTATCAATGAAAAATAGTTTTTCATGAAAACTCATTATATTTTCTTGTTTTTGCCAAAAATCCAAAAGCTCTAAAAACCACTAGGTTTTTGATCATTCTAGTATCAAGTTAGCTACCTAGTTTTGCATCCAATTGTTTCAAAACATGAATACATGTATTTTAAGGTAAGAAATTGTTTTGAAAACATATAAAATATCCAACCATGATCTTTGGGCAATATGTCTATGAATTAAACATAAGCCTTCCCCATGATTGGTCTATTATTGCTATTTTGATACTTTAAATGACCATCTAAATGCCATAAGCATTAGTGGACATTTGTATCATCCTAATATCTCACCCATGCTAAGTTTGCAATCAAGTTAGCCTATAGTGAGTGTGAGATGTATCCTAGGGGGTATTTGTATATACTTAACCCATATATTCATGCAATTCTATCATGATTAAGTATCAACCTAACATCCTACATGATCATAATGACATATATCAATCAATTCTACATTATGATCATGAAACTCATGTATCCATCAAATAATAGTCATGCATTAGGTATTATACGATGATAATAAACAAATTATCACCTAAAGCATGATTTAACCCTATTTCTCATGATAACATGCCAAATATCAAAATCATAAATCATGATTTAAAACATACATAGGAATTACATCAATCATCATGATTTAAGCATTATTACCTATTTATGGGCACGTTATCATCACCCAACACTATCTAAAAAATGTTGTCCCGTCATCCTAAGTCAACCAAAATATGATATAGGTCAAGTTCATATGGTTGACTACCCTAGGGTTATTCTAACCCTTAAGGATGGATTTTGGAACCCAAAATAAATTCTTTCCTATTGGGTTCACTAAATACTCCTTGGGGATCCATTTCCTAGCAATTACCTTCTTCTTATCTTGTCCCCTAGCTATAAGGCATTTATAGGCCTTTTCATTTTTCTTTTCTTTGTATCCTAGGCCTTTCTTGTTGAAACTAGCTCTTTGGCTCCCTAAGATCATGTTCAATGTGTTGGAGCCAATAGTGAATTTCTCTAGGGCTTTGGTTAAATAATCTACCTTTTCCCTTAATGCCCTATTTTCCTCTATGCATGCATCATTAACATCCAAAGGCATATAATCATGTGAGCATGCTTCATTTGAGCTAGAAGAAATACTATCATTTAAACATGCATTTTCTAGTTTATTTTCTAGGTCCTTAATTTGATCTAGCATGCTTTTGTTTTTCTTCTTAGCTCTAAATAAATCTCTAGTTAAGCTAGAAACCATGGAACTATTTTCTTAGGGGTTAGATTTGTTACCATAGTTTCCATGTCCTCTTCTTCGGATGAGGAGGATGTGGAAGCTCCCCCTTCATTTGAGCTCTCCCCATTTGAGCTTGATCCTTCATTTTTGGATGAAGAGCAATCCAAGTCATCAAAGGCCATCAAGGCAAAATTGGTGACAAAGGCATTCTCCTCATCCGATGATGAGGAGGAGGATGAGGATGGATCATCCCAAGTCCTTGCCTTGAGAGCCTTAGCCTTTCCCTTCTCCTTTGTCTTCTTCTCCTCTTCCTTCTTTTTCTTGCTCCCCTTTTTCTTCTTCTTTTCTTCTTTCTTTTTCCTTTCTTCCTTGCTCTTATTTAGGAGAGGACAATTGTCCCTTATGTGCCCTTCTCCTTGGCAATTGTAGCATATGACTTTCCCCCTTGGTCTTCTATTCCTGTCATTTGATTTATCAAATCTAAAATTCTTAAATGCACGTCTTACCCTCCTTACCATATAGGCTTCTTCGGTGCTATCCATGGAGGAGGAGGAAGATGCTTCGTCATCGGAGGAGGAGGTGATTTCCATCTTCTTCTTCCCCTTATTTGCCAATAATGCTACTCCTCTTGAGGGTTGAATTTTAGGCTCCTCTTGTATTCCCTCAAGCCTAGTTTCATGGAGTTCCATTGTTGAGAAGAACTCCTCCAAGGTGCTCACTTCTAAATTCTTTGAGATATAGAATGAGTCCACCATGGAGCTCCACTTTGAGGACCGGGGAAAAGCATCTATGGCCTTCATTACCATATCCCGGTTTTATAGCTTCTCACCTATACTTGTTAGTCCATTTAAAATTTCTTTGAATCTAGAATGCAAAGAAATTACCTTTTCTCCCTTTTCTAATTTGATGTTGGATAGTTGGGAGCGGAGGAGATCTCTCCTTGCTAGCTTTGCCTCGGATGTGCCTTCATGAAGCTCAATTAGCTTCTCCCACATCTCCTTGGCGCTTAGGCATTCTCCTATTCGGTTGATTTCTTGTTGGGGGAGCACATTGTAGAGATGGTGCTTGGCTTTGGAGTTTGCAAGGTGCTCCTCTCTTTGCCTCTTGGTCCACCTAGATTTCTCTATTGGCTTCCCTTCTTCATCCCTAGGCAAAACGAAACCGGATTCCATTGTAATCATTATATCAAAATCCGTTTCGAAAAATACCTCCATTCGCTTCTTCCACCAAGCGAATTCTCCTTCAAACTTCGGAGGATGGATGTTGGAGCCGGCCATTTTGAAAGTTGCTTGTTGTGGCGGTTAGTCCTCGACAAGCTTTCCTTGGCTCTGATACCACTTGTAGGGGCGGTATGGCCGGCTAGAGGGGGGTGAATAGCCCTCGTACGTTGGACGTTGTAAATTGCTCGTCTACAAAAGATTAGCGCAAGCGGAATATACAAATACAAAGCAAAAGACAAACAATAAAACAAACGCTAACACGATGGTATAACGTGGTTCACGGCTACGCCGCTAATCCACGGTCCCCGATTCGTCCTCGGTGAATCACTCCGTTAAACCAATCCACTAAATGGTCTCTCCTTTACACCAAGCTAGGTGGAGGTAACCTTTACAACCAAGATCACTCTTCTTACAATAGGATTGAAGTAAAGACAAGTAAGAAGAGTTTAGAGCTTGTGGGGCACCAGGAAGATCGTTTGGAGTATGAGCATTAGCCTCTCAAAGGCTCACACCCTCTCTTTTTATAGAGAGGGATGTTTTCTTCCCGTTGGCCGCCATCAGTCGACTGCCGCCCTTGGCAGTCGACTGCCGTCACTACAATGGCCTCCGAACACGTCGGATCCCGACCGTTGTAGTCCAACGGAACTCTTGGCAGTCGACTGATGGTCCTCATCAGTCGACTGGTGCCTTCGTAGTCGACTGCCCAGTCGGCTACGAACGGTTCTGTGGCCGAAACCCTATTGATCGATCGCCGCTGCGAATGATCGATGGTCTTGGCGATCGCCCATCGTAGCGCGCGACCTGGCCACAATCCGGGCCAGATACGGTCGAACTCACTCGACTGAGGCGATCGCGCCATGACATGGCAATGATCCGTGTCGAAAAACCCATCCGATACTTGGCCAAATGGCCAAGTTTCACCTAAGAGCTACCCTTCCCCGGGTTACAATCGCTCACTCTCATTTCTCGGAGTCCCTCTCCTTCGAAGTTCTCTTCGTTCTCGGCCACGTCCCTCGGCAGCATCAGGCGCACGGCTCTGCAATGCTCCTTCGCGTCTCTTGCCTCGAAGTCTACTTCCTCCGGCTTCACTCCAAGCTTCTCGTCCGGCGGTCCCTCAGATGCTCCAAGCGCACGGCTTCCGCAAAGCTATCCTTCACCGACTCAAGGCACGAGTCATGAGATGTGAAACTCGCCACGGCTCCATTTGCGAATTACTAAGTCCTGCACGACTTCAACGCACATATCACATCAACATATCAAACTAACTTAAACCCTTTGCCACACCATCAAAACCATATTACGGCAAGAGATTGCCCTAACATAAGGTAGTGACATAAACCAATCATGTTATCATAAAATCTAACTAACATAATATTTGCATTTTTTTTCCTACATGTAGCATGGCATGGAGGATTTAGTAGAGGGCATATACATGGGTTGGCTGAAACCCTAAGGGAGGGTTCTTAGGAGATTACATGCTAAACAACTTGTGCAAAGTCTACTTAACATCATACTAACATCACACACATATAGAGTATGGCATAAACATCATGAACAAGCATAACATGGGGTGATCAAAACTTCATGGGGTTCTAACAAAATTTTAAACCCTAAACAACTTGTACAAGATCTAACTAACCACATGTTAATTCCATCACATATAGATCATGGCATGGGAGGTCCTTAGGAGCCTAAATAGGTCTTGGCCGAGAGTTTCAAGAGGCTTAAGGATCCAACACTTAAATCTAGCTTAGCTATCAACATATTATCTTCATCTACATTTAAAACATAACATGACTACATATAGATCATAGCATAGAAAACTATTAGGAGCCTATATGGGTCTTGGCCGAGAGTTTCAAGAGGCTTAAAGGTCCAACACTTAAACCTAGCTTAGCTATCAACCTATTATCTTCATCTACATTCAAAACATAACATGACCACATATAGATCATAGCATAGAAAGTCCATTAGGGGCCTAAATGGTTATTGGCCGAAAGTTTCATGGAGCTTGAAGATCTAACACCTAAACCAAGCCTATCTAGAAACATGTTATCATCATATTCCTACAAAACATAGCATGGACAATCATGGGAAGCATATATAGGGTCTTGGTCGAAAGTTTCATGAAACTTGAAGATCAAACACTTAAACCAAACGTATCTAGAAACATGTTATCATCATATTCATACAAAACATAGCATGGACAATCATGAGAAGCATGTATAGGGTCTTGGCCGAAAGTTTCATGAAACTTGAAGATCAAACACTTAAACCAAACCTATCTAGAAACATGTTATCATCATATTCATACAAAACAAAGCATGGACAATCATGGGAAGCATGAAGAAGGTCTTGGCCGAAAGTTTCATGAAGGGTTTTCTTAACAACCATCAACCGAAGCAACTTGACTATAGGTGAGGGGATACTTACATCCTTCGCTTTGTTTAGTAGTAGAAAACACCCTAAGTGATGCCAAGACTAGAGCCCTCTTCTAGCTTGGTTGGTTTTCGGAAAATGGGAAGGAGAGGGAATTAGGGTTTCGGTGAGGAAGAAGAAGAGGAGAGGATGAGAACTTTTGTTTCTCTTTTCTCCTCATTCCCCTATTTATTCACTTGAAGGTGTCCCTTATCCTCCCTTACCCTTATCTATCATTTCCCATATCCTTCTAATAGCACAACCATGCTGGGCTTCTGGTTATTGGGTGCATCTTAAGGTTTAGCTATCTACTTGGGGTTTAGGGTTCAAATCTTGGGCCATGCATCCTTTTTGGCTCTATTTCTTTTATTTTTTTGAAAGAGACCACATAAATCCCATTATAATCATGAAAAAATTATTATAAAATTGCTAGGAATTTTACGGGTATTACATGTATAGGGAGTTGCTTCGGAGGCTCATTGGCTCCCATGTCCCCGGATTAAAATTTTCACTAATGAAAGAATTAATCCGGATGGGATGAGTTTCCTTAGCACAACCTATTCGTCGTCGTGCTAACAACTTGAGTGGTCGCTTGAACAAACTAGTTGTTCAAGCAACACAACTCTTCTAGTTGATTAGCCGCGGAAGAGATGACAGACGGATCGCCGGTTTTTGTGTTTATCTTCGGGGTCCATGATTATACAAAATATATACATATGCACTCTTGTATAATCAATACATAAAATAACATGCTTAGATCAGAATATAAAGTTGTAAAACTTTTATACTTCACGATCTTCTACCGTATGTCATATCCTCCTCGTGGACGACGTGTGGGCGAAGATCCTCCACGAGTAGAAGCCTTCTAGATCGCGTTCTTCCCTTCTTTGTTCGTTGCGAACAAAGAGAAGAACAAAACAAAAATCTCCTCCTTTCTAGAACCGGCCACCAATCAAAAGAGCTCGATGTATCCGCCGGCCAAGGAGCGAATGGATGAAGTGTCGGCCACCAATGTAAAGGGAACCGCCGGCCACCTTGGAGATTGGAGAAGTGTCGGCCACCAAGGGAATGGAGAACCGCCAGCCACCAAGGAGAAAGGGAGGAGGAAGAGCGTCGGCCTAGGAATAGAGGAGGAAGATTGATAGGTGCCTACCAACCTTAGGAAGAAGAAGGGTTCTTCTTCTCTTGATGCCGCCCAAGCCCTTCCAAAACCTAGCCGCCCAAGCCCTTGTTCTCCTAGGGTTTCTTGCCGCCCAAGATTGGAGAGGCAAAACCCTAATTTTTCCTTGAACCCCGCTTGCCGCCCAACCTAAGCCCTCTATTTATAGAATTGGGCTTAAGCCTCTTTTAATCTCCACCGTCGGATCTAGGGATTTAATCTCCACCGTCGGATCTAGGGTTTTATCCCAACCGTCGAATCTAGGGTTTCCTCCCAACCGTCAGATCTAGGATTTCATCCCAACCGTCGGATCTAGGATTTCATCCCAACCATTAGATCTAGGGATTTAATCCCAACCATTGGTTCTAGGGTTTCATCCCAACCATCGGATCTAGGGATTTAATCCCAACCGTTGGTTCTAGGGTTTCATCCCAACCATTGGATCTAGGGATTTAATCTCAACCGTTGGTTCTAGGGTTTCATCCCAACCATCGGATCTAGGGATTTAATCCCAACCGTTGGTTCTAGGGTTTCATCCCAACCATCGGATCTAGGGATTTAATCCCAACTGTTGGTTCTAGGGTTTTGTTTTACATTCTTGGATCTAGACTTCACAAGGATTATATTAGGCTACGATAGGGACCATAAGGAGGAGTTGGATCTTGGCCACCCGATGGATCGGAACCACACAAACTTAATCCATCAATGATGTTCCATTCCACTAGAGGATCATCATTGAACTACCTCAACAACCCCCATAAATTAATATGGGCTCCATATATTATTTGTACATTCATCTCCCCGTGTTTAAGATATCGAATGTCCGTCAATTAATTGATTTACTGACCATCAATTAATTAACATCTAATTCCTCGAGTAGTACCATTCAACCTTATCATCATGTTGACTAAGTCAACCAGCTGGGTTTACATGATGAACCTTATAAGCTCCTCAAGGGGACATCATCAACCTAGTATATAGGACACGCTTCTCCTATAATCAACGGCACACCATGTAAATAATATTATTTCCCAACTTACTGGCATATTGATTTAATCCATCTAAATCTCACCGTAAATCAAAGAAATAAATACTAAGTACATGTGCCCGCTATTATATCGGATTAAGAGCATGTACAATATAATATCCGAGGTCCGATTCAATTATGTAGTCAAGACTAAATCAATCACCTCTATGTCGGTCCCCGCTTCAATACACCTAAGTGTACTAGTGTAACTCTATGTTCAAGACAAAACAATACTAAGCTACACTACAACCATGCCAATGGTTTGTCCAAAACCATCTTGGTTGTGAGCCTCTACTTATATTTTACAAGGACCGATAACATGATCTTCGGCTACACCAAGCACTATGTTATCTACAATGTAAAATATTAGACAATATGCACACATATAATAAATATATAAAGTGCAAACAATGATCATGTGATTCTTATTTCAAAATAAAATGTTCATACAAAAAGAACTAGGCTTTCAGTATACATTCCAACAATCTCCCACTTATACTAAAAGACTATGCCATCATCACACGCCATACATCCGATCCCCATGTCCTCCACATGCCTATCAAACGCTACCGGAAGGGCCTTAGTGAATGGATCCGCCAGTTATCCTCTCGATGCAATCTTGGCGAAGCAACTTCCTCGCTTACGATCTCTCGATAAGGTGGTACTTGCGCCTATGTGTTTACTCGCTTTATGGGCTCGTGGTTCCTTGAATCGAGTTTGCACTCATCAAGTATCACAATAAATTGTGATAGTTCTGGGCAAACCAGGAATCACATCCAAGTCCATCAAGAAGTTCCTGAGCCATATAGCTTCCTTGGCTGCCTCAGAGGCTGCCACATACTCAGCTTCCATGGTAGAGTCCGCCACGCATTTCTACTTGACACTCCTCCATACTATGGCTCCACCTCCAAAAGTAAACACAAACCCCGAGGTAGACTTACTCTTGTCCCTATCTCGATTGGAAATCAACTGTAACCCACATGTGACTAATTGATCCGCCTAAACCAAAGATATAATCCCTAGTCCTTCTCGTACTTCAATATATGCTTTACCGCAGCCCAATGTCCCCGCCCAGATTACTCGATATTCGCTAACCATGCCCACTGCAGCGTAGATATCCTCTCGTACATAGCATAACATACATAAGGCTTCCATCGCAAGCATAAGGAACCGCCTTCATGTCCTCTATCTCCTTTGATGTTTTGGGACACATCTTTAGATAAAGGAACTCCATGCCTAAAAGGTAGAAAACCTTTCTTGGAGTTCTCGCATGCTAAAACGAGCAAGGATAGTGTCAATGTATGAAGCTTGAGATAAGCACAACATCCTTTTCGCGATCCCTTATAACTTTGATCCCAAGGATGTGTCCCACTTCTCCCAAGTCCTTCATGTCAAACCTGCTTGGACAAGCATACTCTTACGTCGATAATACTTTGATATTGTTGCCAACTAACAAAATGTCATCTACGATAGTACAAGAAATACCACTACGCTTCCATCACATCTCTTGTATACACAAGGCTCATCCGACTTTGAATAAATCCATATGATCGATTACCTCATCAAAGTGGATGTTCCAAGATCTAGAAGCTTGCTTCAATCCATAAATGGACCGATTAAGCTTACATACAAGATGCTCTTTGCCTTTAGCAATGAATCCTCCGTTGCCGTGACATAGATGTTCTCCTCAAGACTTCGCTAAGGAAAGCCGCCTTGACATCCATCCGCCAAATCTCATAATCCATATGAGCAAACTATAGATAAGAGAATCCGGATAGACTTAAGCATATATCATGAAAAGGTCTCCTCATAATCGATACCCTCTTTCCGAGTATACCCTTTCGCAACAAGCCTAGCTTTGAAGGTCTCAACCTTCCCGCCTACTCCTCTCTTCTCTTGTAGATCCACTTGCATCCAATGGCTTTTACACCATCGGGTGGCTCTACTAGCTCCCAGACTGATTAGAATCCATAGATTCTATCTCCAATTCATCGCACTTTGCCAAGATATCGATCTCTATCTTGGAGTGCCTCATCATATGTCCAGGATCCGGTTCATGTTCACCAAAGACTAAGTCCAAGACTCTCCCAAAAACATGAATCTCTGTTGTCTAACAACCTCCCACTACGACGAGGTGCCTCCCGTATACTCGCGGACACGGTGTAGTGACTTGTGGCATCTCCTCTGTAATGGTGGTAATCAAGTCTGGGACTTCCCTATTAACTCCTCAAGAACAATCCTACTGTGGGCTTGTGGTTCATCACATAGTCCTCCTCTAGAAATCTGCATTCGCACTCACAATCACCTTCTCGATCTCTAGGACTATAGAATAAACCACCCTTCGCTCCTTAGGGTAGCCAACAAACAAGCATACTGCATTTAGATTCCAACTTACCAAAGATCTCCCTTCAAAGACATGTACCGGACTCCCCATATCCGAATATGTCTTAGACTAGGCTTTCGCCTACCCACAATTCTAGGGGTAGAAGGTACCGATTTGGATGGAACCAAGTTCAGAGTATACATTGCAGATCCAAGCATACCACCGTAACTAAACAGTAACTCGTAATAACTCATCATCGATCCGACCATCTCCATAAGAGTCCTATTCCTTCTCCGCTTACACCATTCTCACGGGTGTGCCAGGTGCATAATTGGGATTGAATCCCACTCGATAAGTAATTCCTAAACTCTCCCAAGAGGTACTCGCCACCACGATCGATCAGAATGTCTTGATACTTTTACCTTGACGCTTCTCCACATCACCTTGAATTCTTTAAACTCTCAAAGCATTCAGACTTATCAAGATCAAGTAAATGTATCCATACCTTGAATAATCGCTCATAAAAGAGACGGCATTCAAAGCCACCTCTAGCCCGGATAGTCATAGGATCAAGATAAATCGAATGAACCAATTCTAACACATCTTTGGCTCTATACCCTTTGTCCTTGAAAGGCCTCTTGGTCATTTTACCTTCTAAGCAAGATTCGCAGGTTGGGAGATCCTCCACCACTAATGAACCTAAAGGTCCATCAGCTATCAACCTTTGAATTCTGCTTAGGTTAATATGACCAAGCCTTAGATGCCAAAGATATGTTTGGTTCATTTGCGAAGGTTCTTTTCTCTTATTAGACTTAGAAGATGAGTTATTCACTTCTATATGCATCGTGGGAGCTTTTGGTTCAAGAGTATACAAATTGCCAACCAATATACTTGAACAGATAATCTCTCTATTTTTTTTTATAACAACTCTGTCATTAAAAGAAATAGAATATCCATCCATAAACAATTTAGAAACCGAAATCAAATTCTTTCTAATTGTAGGTACATAAAGACAATTTCTCAAAACCAAAACTTTATTTCTATCAAATGATAAATAAATGTCTCCCACTGTAATAGCCGCTACCTTTGTAGCATTGCCCATGTAGACAGTAATTTCTCCTTCAGCTAGTCGTCGGGTTTCCTGGAACCCCTGCAAAGAATTGCAGACATGATCAGTGGCTATCGTATCTACACACCAGGTACCGGTAGATAACACCACTAAACATGTTTCAACGACTAAGGCAGAAGATATACCTTTGTTCTGCTTTAGGAAGGGGAAGTCTTTCTTCCCATGTCCAGTCTGTCTACAAGTGAAGCACTTTCCTTTCGGCTTCTTCACTCCCTGAGATCTTCCCACCACCTTTTCTCTACCTTGTTTCTTCTTCTTCTTGCCTTTCAGCTTAGAAGTAGAAACCTTCTGAGCAACCATGGCTTCCTTCCTAGCAGCTCGATTCTGGTATCCAAAAAGTTCCTTTTCCCCAGAATCATCTACAGGCCTAGGAGGACACTCATCGACAGTTAAGACACTATCCAAATTTCTTTTCCAATCATTATTATTTGGGTACAGTAAGTTTGTTTCCTTTAGCATCATAGTAAGTGGGTTGAAAACCATTTGAAAATCCTAAGAATCACAATGATCAAAATATTAGATTTCAAATATTATTGATTCCTCAAAACAATAAAATCCCAAAATCAACCAACACCTCAAATCACTGAGAATATCGCATGCCGCGCTGTGTGGACGTATACGAATTCTACATTTGTAAGAGGAGGTTTTACCCATTAATTTTATTATCTTGTCAACCTTACTTTTTGACAAATAAAATTAATAGTTGGTTCCTCTTTGCCCCTACAAATAAAAGCAGTGACTCCGATGGGGAGAATACTTTTATTTGCATCTAAGTGTGCACCATTACACGATACTAAGGGAATTATTTTGGATTATGTGCCTTACCGCTGTGGAAGTACACATGCTCCTAGATAATTTCCTATAACCATTATTTGACCTAGTGATCCGCAAACAAACCTGTCCGCAGGGAGGAAGGCACTCAGAGCCAACACACAAGTTTGTTTGCATCACACGTCAAATTGTAATGGAGGCCGCGGGAATTAATTAAAATTTCCCTCTCCCACTTAGTAAATTGAAATTGAGGAATTTTAAAGCATACACAACATGCATATAAAACAAATAAGCAATAAAAATGGAAAAAACAGAATTTTTCCAACTATTATGGCATTGTCCTCCAATACGCATCCCGTCGTGTCGCCACCTCGTCCGCTCCATCTTTTCCCGTGCGCAAGTCACCAAAGAGATCCGAGTCGAGATAAACTATTTTAATTTACATCCATCGATCCTATACTCCACAAAGGAGTGTACAAATAATCTAGATCGAAAGTAAACTAAAATGAGTGGCTAAACAATGCCGTATTTAATTACAAAAATTAAATACTAATCTAGCCTCGTCAACCCCGAGGATTCAAATAATATATATACAATCACACACAAAACAATCACATACAAACAAATAGCCATAATAGTCGGATCTTATGCCTGCAACCAAAAAGTTAGCCTACGCACATCCTACTATTATCCGGTATACTCAATATATGATATGTGCATGAAAGTAACCGAATCCAAAACACACAAAACTGGAAACCGTGGCTCTGATACCACTTATAGGGAGTTGCTTCGGAGGCTCATTGGCTCCCATGTCCCCGGATTAAAATTTTCACTAATGAAAGAATTAATCCGGATGGGATGAGTTTCCTTAGAACAACCTATTCGTCGTCGTGCTAACAACTTGAGTGGTCGCTTGAACAAACTAGTTGTTCAAGAAACACAACTCTTCTAGTAGATTAGCCGCGGAAGAGACGACGGACGGATCGCCGATTTTTGTGTTTGTCTTCGGGGTCCATGATTATACAAAATATATACATATGCACTCTTGTATAATCAATACATAAAATAACATGCTTAGATCAAAATATAAAGTTGTAAAACTTTTATACCTCACGATCTTCTACCGTATGTCCTATCCTCCTCGTGGACGACGTGTGGGCGAAGATCCTCCAGGAGTAGAAGCCTTCTAGATCGCATTCTTCCCTTCCTTGTTTGCTACGAACAAAGAGAAGAACAAAACAAAAATCTCCTCCTTTCTAGAACCGGCCACCAATCAAAAGAGCTTGATGTATCCACCTGCCAAGGAGTGAATGGATGAAGCGCCGACCACCAATGTAAAGGGAACCGCCGGCCACCTTGAAGATTGGAGAAGTGTCGGCCACCAAGGGAATGGAGAACCGCCGGCCACCAAGGAGAAAGGGAGGAGGAAGAGCGCTGGCCTAGGAATAGAGGAGGAAGATAGATAGGTGCCGGCCAACCTTAGGAAGAAGAAGGGTTCTTCTTCTCTTGATGCCGCCCAAGCCCTTCCAAAACCTAGCCGCCCAAGCCCTTGTTCTCCTAAGGTTTCTTGCCGCCCAAGATTGGAGAGGCAAAACCCTAATTTTTCCTTGAACCCCGCTTGCCGCCCAACCTAAGCCCTCTATTTATAGAATTGGGCTTAAGCCTCCTTTAATCTCCACCATCGGATCTAGGGATTTAATCTCCACCGTCGGATCTAGGGTTTTATCCCAACCGTCGGATCTAGGGTTTCATCCCAACTGTCGAATCTAGGATTTCATCCCAACCGTCGGATCTAGGATTTCATCCCAACCATTGGATCTAGGGATTTAATCCCAACCGTTGGTTCTAGGGTTTCATCCCAACCATCGGATCTAGGGATTTAATCCCAACCGTTGGTTCTAGGGTTTCATCCCAACCATTGGATCTAGGGATTTAATCCCAACCGTTGGTTCTAGGGTTTCATCCCAACCATCGGATCTAGGGATTTAATCCCAACCGTTGGTTCTAGGGTTTCATCCCAACCATCGGATCTAGGGATTTAATCCCAACCGTTGGTTCTAGGGTTTTATTTTACATTCTTGGATCTAGAATTCACAAGGATTATATTAGGCTACGATAGGGACCATAAGGAGGAGTTGGATCTTGGCCACCCGATGGATCGGAACCACACAAACTTGATCCATCAATGATGTTCCATTCCAGTAGAGGATCATCATTGAACTACCTCACCAACCCCCATAAATTAATATGGGCTCCATATATTATTTGTACATTCATCTCCCCGTGTTTAAGATATCGAATGTCCCTCAATTAATTGATTTACTGACCATCAATTAATTAACATCTAATTCCTCGAGTAGTACCACTCAACCTTATCATCATGTTGACTAAGTCAACCAGCTGGGTTTACATGATGAACCTTATGAGCTCCTCAAGGGGACATCATCAACCTAGTATATAGGACACGGTTTCCTCCTATAATCAACGGCACACCATGTAAATAATATTATTTCACAACTTACCGGGCATATTGATTTAATCCATCTAATTCTCACCCTCTGGTAAATCAAAGAAATAAATACTAAGTACATGTGCCCGTTATTATATTGGGATTAAGAGCATGTACAACATAATATCCGAGGTCCGATTCAATTATGTAGTCAGCAATTAATTTAATCACCTCTATGTCGGTCCTGCTCAATACACCTAAGTGTACTAGTGTAACTCCATGTTCAAGACAAAACAATACCAAGCTACACTACAACCATGCCAATGGTTTGTCCAAAACCATCTTGGTTGTGAGCCTCTACTTATATTTTACAAGGGACTGATAACATGATCTTCTGTGCCACACCAAGCACCATGTTATCTACAATGTAAAATATTAGACAATATGCACACACATATAATAAATATATAAAGTGCAAACAATGATAATGTGATTTTTATTCAAAAATAAAATATTCATACAAAAAGAGCTAGACTTTCAGTATACATTCCAACAACATGGTCGTAGTCTCCAACCGCATCACAGTGTTCGATCTGCTCGTCTAGGGTTCCCTACCCTCCATGGTGGTCCTCTCGATATGCTACTGCTCCCTCTCCGAAGTCAATGGCAGCACATGCAGATGAAGGATTCATAGATTCAAATCGTCTACTGAGCGCGTCCATCCTTGCGGCTAGGTGGTCCATGGAGTTGACAGTATATCATCCCGCTACAGGTGTTGGTTGACCACGTTCAGATGCCCATTGATGGTGGTTCTGAGCCACTTCTTTAATCATCTCTTCCGCTTCTTCTTTGGTCTTATTCATCAGTGCTCCTCTTATGGCAGAATCTAGAGACATCTTCGTGGCATAAGCGATCCCATTGTTGAAAATGTGGATCACCAGCCACCTTTCTAGTCCGTGGTGGGGGCATTGGTAGAATAGCCCCTTGTAGCGATCCCATGCCTCGAATAAGGACTCCCCCTCCTTCTGGCGGAAGCTTGTGATAAGATGGTGCATGTGAGCAGTCTTGCTTGGTGGGAAGTATTTATTCAGGAACTGCAGCTAACATTGCTCCCATGTAGTGATGCTTCCTGAAGGTAGGGAGTGAAGCCATGCCTTAGCCTTATCATGCAATGAGAACAGGAATAGGCTCAGGTAGATCACGTTAGCAGGGACTCCGTTCATCTTCATTGTTGAGAAGATTTCTAAAAATGCCTCTAGGTGCTGGTTCGGGTCTTTAGTCGCAGATCCCCCGAATTGACTCTGTTGGACCATATGTATATGTGCTGGTTTAAGTTTAAAGTAATTCGCCGAAATAGATGGTCTAGCTATACTCGGCCTTAATCCTCTAGCGCTAGGAGCTGTGTAATCCAGCAGAGGTCGGCTACCTATGTTCACTTCGAATGCGGCTTGATCCTTTATCCTTCACTGCTCTGCTTTCCGACGATGAAAGGTCCGTTCGATTTCTACGTCGATCGGAATTAGGCCTCCCGATCCTAAGAGTCTAAGCATACGAAGAACCGGGCCACAAAAGTAGGAGTGCTACCCTATTCTAAGAGCAAAAAACAAAACAATCTAGCTAAGAAAAATCTAAGATGCAATAGGGAAATCGAAAACTACTGCTAAAAGTAAAAACTAAATCTAAATATGGAAAATATAGAACTAAAGAAAATGAAGAAAACTAAAAAGAAAATAAAGCAAGTAAATAAATCTAATCCTAAATCTGATCAAATTTACCACTGTTCGATTTGATATCGAATCGATCAGTCCCTGGCAACGGCGCCAAAAACTTGATGCGCACGAACACAACCTCAAATCTTGCGATGGAGACCGTCGAAGACTCAAAGTGTGCGCTCGCGCTCAATGCTCGCAAGTGCACGGATGTCGTCAAGTAATAAAGATTATCGATCCCACAGGGACTAGGATTCAAATATCAATATATATTCAGTGGTTGTAATTGTTCGTACGTAACTCTAAGAGGTTTCGATTGGTGAGGACTGTCAGTGGACTTTACTCTATACAGTGTCACACGGAGGAGGAAGGGAGTGTGCCGAGGTCTTCAAAGGTGATTCTAGGACTTCGATTTCGCTTGTGTATCACAAAACAATGCTGTCAATTGGTGTTGTCTAGACATTTATCTATGGTTTTATGGAAGGGACATCATACACTCTCCCGATGAGCCGCCGCATCTACCGGGAGCTATCTCCGCCTAAAAGGACGGGATAGACAGTACGAGGATGCCAAATCAATCCCTACGATGAACTGTTTCCGATTCCACTGCCCTTCTACCCATAGTTACAGAAGATCAAGTTTACCCCTAGGTTCCTTGTATAAAATCCCCTAAATCTTAAATACGAGGGCTGTCACACCTCGTATCGCCTAAGCACACCAGATAGAAAACCAAACACGCATAGATATAGTAAAAACAACTACCAATTATCAAATCAAACTCAAAGGTAGAATTTAATCATGAACCAACATTGTATTGTGCACACAAGCGACTCCCTAATCCTAGAATCGAAAGTACTACTCCATGTATATGAAGGAAGAATCACAAAGCATGTTTATGTTCGAATACATAAGGAATAAAATATAGGAACAAAGGATTATAATGCTTTCATGGTCTTCTCTCTGGCATTGAAGTGCAAGGCATGGACCTCCGGCGGCATTCCTCCCCCCCTTCCGAGTTCCCGAAGCATTTTAAATCTTCAGTGTGTCGTCCTAGCCGTCGTGCCCCCCTCCTAGGGTTTGGGCGGAGCCATCCTTATATAGACAACACCTCGGACCGCTGCAAGATCCGAAAAAACCCTAGTCGCGCAAATCTGGTGGGCCACTACACGGTCATGTGGAAATACATGACCAGGCCATGTACGACCCTGGGGTTGCTGATCTCGCCCATTTGACACGGTCGTGTGTAGCCACACGCCCTAGCCGTGTCCCATTCTGCGTCTAATTGCAAAATGTCCTCCTTTTTCTCTGAAAGTGCGCCTTTTCTCCCGAAATGCTATCCTGTACACAAAAGTACAAAGAGCAGACCTCCGAACCAAAAAATAGAAAATGCATGCAAAATAAAGTGACATATGTATGAAACTAACATAAAATATAACAAGATGTGAGCGAAAACTACTTCCTAAAACCCTATATGTTTCAATCACATCAGTAAGTTGGGAAATAATACTATTTACATGGTGTGTCATTGATTATAGGAGGAAACCGTGTCCTATACACTAGGATGGTGATCTCCCCTTGAAAAGCTCATAAAGTACATCATGTAAATCCTGCAGTTGGACTTGGTCCAACATGATGATAAGGATGAGTGGTATTACTCATGGAGTTAGATATTAATTAATTAAATTGTTAGTAATTTAATTAATTAATGGACATTCGATATCTTAAACACGGGGAGATATTTTGTACAAATAATATGTGGAGCCCATATTTAATTATGGGAGTTGGTGAGGTAGATCAATGATGATCCTCTAGTGGAATGGATCATCATTAATGGATCAGGTTATATGTGGTTCGGATCCATTGGGTGGTCAAGATACAACTCCTCCTCATGGTCCCTATTGTAGCCTATTATAAATACCTCATGAAGCCTTGACCTAAAAGGGTGGGTGTTGGATGTGGAGAGGCTTGGGCGGCAAGGATTAGGGTTTTGCTTCGAGGGCCGGCGACAATAAGGAATTAGGGTTTTGATTCCTATTCTTCCCTCTGGCTGGCTCCTCTTCTCCCTTTCATTGGATGGTGCCTCCCTCTCCTTGTCCTAGGGTCGGAGGCAAGAGGAGTTAGGGTTTTTCCCTTTTTTTCCTTTCTTTGGCCGCCGCCTCCTCTCCTCTCCTTAGGGCCAGCGGACACCACACTTGGAGTTTGGTGGTCGGTACAAGCAAGGAGAAGAAGGAAGGGTTTGCTTCCCTTGTTCAGAGTGAGAAAGGAAGGGAAGATACGTGGTCTAGGAGGCTTCAATTCTTGGAAGATCGTCGCCCACACGACGTCCAAGAAGAGGATAGAAATACAATAGAAGATCAAGAGGTAAAACAAGAGGTATAATCTTGTTTAATTTTGATTCTTGTTCTTTTGTACTTTGTATGTTGTTTATTGACATGGACCCCGATCATAAACACAAAAACCGGCGATCTGTACATTATCTATTCCACGGCTAATCGAGGAAAAGGGTTAGGTTGCTTGAACAATAAGTTTGTTCAAGCGACCACTCAAATCAAATAGCACGATGATGAATTGGTTGCTTGGGTAATCCATATCCATTCGAATTAGTTTTAATTAATAAAGTTTTAATCCAAGGACGTGAGATAGGATCACCATGCATAAGCAACCGAAGCGAAGCGAGAAAAAACCTCCCTTCAGTCTTGGCAGCGTAAAGTACAAATGAATCTTGGCAAAGGAAGTCCAAAGGCGAGGACTTGGCAGCATAAGTCCAAGCATGTAGTCTTGGCGGCGTAAAGTCCAAGCGGACCTTTGGCAAAGAAGAAGCCCAAAGCATGACGAAACCAAAGGAAGCTTTTGAAGGAAAGCACAAGGATGGAGTCGTGGACTTAGAGGAATTCTGGTGGTGCAAGGCTGATGGAGAAGCTAGAGGGTTAAGTCTCGGCTTAGGGTATGGTTTCAAGTATGAATTAGTCATACTTGAGGTGTGCCAGTCGACTGACATATTGTGCCAATCGAACTGGTCTCGAGTGTTCAACACTCGAGGATCCGTAAGACATTGGCAGTCGACTGGGGTTTTGCTAAGTCGACTGGTGGTAGTTGACCATGGATCAAACTACCAAATGTAACTGGCAATTGAACTGGTGTGTAACACCAATCGATTGGTCAACATGGTTCAACAAAGGTGCTCATGTCTGACAAACTTGAACTCAAACCTAGAATTTGAGTCAAGGTTTGGTAGTCAACTATTGTGAGCACAGAAAGGCTGGTAGTTGACTGATCAGTCGGCTAAGGAGACACCAGTCGACTGCCAATTATGGAGGTCGACTGATCCGAGCACAGAAAGGTTGGTAGCCGACTAGTCAGTCGATTAAGGAGACACCTATCGACTGCTGATAATGGCAGTCGACTGGTCAAGTAGATGTTGAGCCATTATGATTGAAATCATGCTTCATTAGAAGCCGTTGGATTCGGTCAACGATAGCAGCATTTGACTGATGGTATGCATCAATCAACTACTGTCAGGCTCAATGGGAAAAAATAGTTTTTCTCTATAAATAGAAACTAGGGAAGCTTGGAGGAGGTTAATGCTTTCATTCTAAACGATCATACTCAGCTCCTCAAGTCTTTCCCTTAAGTCTTCAAGTGTTCTAACCTCTTCTTCCTAAGCTCAAATCCATTACCTTGTAAGAAGAAGAGGAGTGATTGTAAAAGGCTTCTCCACCTGGTGTGTTGCATCAAAAGGAGGCTTTAGTGGAAGATTGCTAGGGGTGATCCACCTTACGGATTTTCGTGGAGTAGGAGCACCATCTCCGAACCACGTTAAAGATTCTTGTTAGCAATGTGTTGTTGTTTTCTCTCTTAAATTGTAATTTTCTATTGCTTCTGCTAAAGAATTCTTGTAGAAAATGAAGAATTGCTATTGACCCACCCCCCTCGAGCCAATCCTCATGGTTCCTACAGTCATGAGCACAAAAAGTGTCATAGTCGACTGACGAAGCATCAGTCTACTAATCAGTATGGGCAATCGACTAAAGAGCTATCCGTTGGAGATTTTTCGGTGTGGATTAAGTCATTGTGAGACAACGACTACAGGAGCAGTCTGTTGGGTTTCCGGCACCGCGGTGAGTGTGTGTTCGAACATGTTTCGCAAACATGTGCACAGCGGAAGAAATAAAAATAATAAATCTATATTTATTACAACACACACATCACACGCATGCATAGTACAACATGTGTAGACATAACCATAAATTTAAATTTTGCAATAAAAGGAAATTTAACTACGTATACCTTTCGTATCACGTGTAACGAGAACGGCATCAACCAGAACGATCCTCGCTAGAATCGTCTCTATCTGTATCCACGCCGAGTATCTTCGGGATGACTTCACAAAGTCACGATCTTCGTCTTCGTACGGGTTACTAGCCTCGTGTTGAAGATGACGTGATCGAGAGAGGATCACAATCCGAATCCAAATTCGGATCCAAAGACGAGTCCTCAAAACTCGCTTCTCCGGAGAGGTATTCGTAAACCGTTTGATGAATCCTTCGTCCTCCACCTATGAGGATTACTGGAGATCGAATCCCCAGTAAGTTAGGCGCTGTCAGAGCTCCAACCGTCGTCCAAACGACGCTCCGACGAGAGGGAAACAAGCTTTCCAGAAAACTGGACAGCTTTGGTGGAGGAATTAGGGCCGGCCAAAGAGGTAGTATGAAGCTCACCTCGATGCCAAACCCAATGGAGATCACCGGAGCTCTTCCAGCAACAGCTCGACGCCGGCAAGAGTGAAGGTCAGCACCTTCTGGACGCCGGCCATGGAGCTTCAAGGTGGGCGGCGGCAAGGAAGAGGGTTGGCGCCGAAATCTCCAAGGGGAGGTGGGCGGCAACTATTAGGTTAGGGTTTTTTGGATTAGGGCTTAACAAACCCTTAAGCCCTCTTTTATAGAGAACTAATTCTCTTAATGGTTATTGGATCATAACCATAAGGCCCGTTAACCCGCTCCATTAATATAAGTTAAAATAAACCAAACAATGATGGTTTATTTTAAGTTAAAACGAACCGAACCAACTTTTGGTTCATTTGTTTAAAATAAACCAAACCCTTTGGTTTATTCTCCTCCATTGGATTAGAACCAAACCATTTCGGTTCATCCATTATGTCTTCATAAGACACGACCCATCCACGCTTCCATTGCGACTGAAATGATTTCATGCTCGCTTCTTGTTTGGTCAAACCAAACCTAGTTTCTCTCGGTCTGAGAATCCCATTCTCAAGCTCGTTTTAAATCCTTCGGATTACGCTCGTTGTGCGTGTGACCAAATAGGTTCTCGGTTTATGTTGGCCGTCTATAATTAACCATTAATTATAGAACGATCATGAGTGGCACCTAGTAGTACATCATGATCCCCAATTAACTAAAAAGATCAACGGTTGATCCAGAACTATTTCTGAAACCCTTCAGCAGCTCGAATGAATCGTGCCCCATTCCCTTCACTCATCTTATACCCACTTGGTTCAGGACATGGTCTATAGTGTCAGTCTCCACTAGGCTGACTATGTCACACCTAGCCCAAGTATCATTTCCTCGTCCTACGGATTCTAGTTACTGAACATGTATCGAAGAGTACCTTACTCTAAACATGTAATGCTTTGGCCAAAGACTTTAGTAACAATCCGACGAGAGGCCATGGGTATACATCTCCTCGCAAGGAGTGGTTAATCCTTTATAGGCTATTCAAACACCTTCGATCACTTCGACTTATACCCAATCATCCCGGGTCCACATCTCCTTAGAGATGCTTGCTTAAGATGTCAAAGCATAAGTCTCCATGATCAAAATGACTTGAATACCGCAAGTCAAAGGAACATCGCACTTAAGCTATAGTAAGAACTTCATTGACATATCTATATATGCAGAGAACCATATGAAGTCTTACGGCTGGTCACTCCAATGAACTAGTTACCATAACTAGCATCCACGATCAACTCTGGACATCACAATGTCTCCAGCCAGTGAGAATCAACTGCTTGGATACACCAAGGAGTATACCTCGTGCTAGTCTCGACAGAATTGATGGTGTCCAAATCCATCAATTCATCGACTAGGGATAATTCCGATACATCACAATTACACATGTAGAGATACTCACTAGTTGTGATCTAATCACAAATTCTCTCATGCCGTGAGTCGTATCGCGGACATTCAGTAAATGAGTTTAAGATCCAATCAAATACATGAAACCTTGTATACTCAAATAGTGAATATTCATTTATCATATAAATGATTCATACATAAGGCGATTGCCTTAGGACATCTCTCATATATTACTAACAGACTCCCACATGGCCTAATGCCAATCGCTACGGTATCCAATACCATAAGCTCTAACATGACCCTCAAACTTACTTTGAGGTAATGCTTTAGTCAAAGGAACCGCTAAGTTCCTTTCAGTGGGAATTTTCTCGATTTGTATTTCGTTCCTACTGATGATCTCTCTGATAAGATGATAGCGGCAAAGCACATGTTTGGATCGTTGATGAGACCTTGGCTCTTTCGCCTGTGCAATTGCTCCATTGTTGTCGCTGTAGACCGGTATTGCTTCAACAATGGCTGGAATCACACCAAGTTCATAAACGAACTTCTTGATCCAAACCGCTTCCTTTGCAGCTTCCGAAGCTGCAATGTATTCTGCCTCAGTGGTAGAATCCGCTACAGTGTCTTGTTTGGAACTTTTCCAACTCACTGAGCCCCTATTCAAGGTGAACACGTATCTAGACTGAGACCTAGAATCATCCTTGTCTGTCTAGAAGCTGGCATCCGTATACCCGCGTATCACCATGTCCCCTTCTCTATATATTAGGAACACATCCTTAGTTCTTCTTAAGTACTTAATGATCGTCTTAACAACCATCCAATGATCCATTCCTGGATCAGACTGGTATCTGCTCGTGACACTCTGAGCATACGATACATCGGGCCTCGTACATAACATAGCATACATGATAGATCCTATTGTGGATGCATAGGGAATCTTACTCATGCAAATCCTCTCGTCTTCTGTGCGCGGACACATAGACTTCGAAAGGTGTACCCCATGCCTGATGGGTAGGAAACCTTTCTTGGATTCCGACATGCTAAACCTCTTTAGCACTCGGTCTATATATGTAGACTGCGAAAGACCAAGCAACCGTTTCGATCTATCTCTATGTTCTTTATTAGAGAAGGAACACAATAACAATTGTCCAGTTCCAAGACTAGTCCACTAGGGAGCTTCAGCAAATAAGTTCCGATGGCGACCGCAACAACCTTTGCTCCATTGCCAACTCGCAAATTTGACTCCCCTCTGACGAGTCTTCTTCTATTCCTTAGCCCCTGTATGTCATTACATATATGTGAGCCACACCCAGTATCCAATACCCAAGTATCTAAGGAAATAGAATGACAATCAATAACGAAGATACCTGAAGAGGATGGGGCATCATATGCCTTCTTCTTCTTCATGGACTCAAGATAAATCTTGCAGTTTCTTCGCCAGTGGCCTTCCTTGCCACAGTGATAGCAAGTGCCCTTTTGCACTGGTTCTGCCTTCTTTGCCTTATTATTCTTCCCCTTCTTCTGTTCTTTTGCCTTCCTCTTAGAACCTTTCTTTGAGGAATCAACTAACAGAACCACCTTATCCTCATGCTTCACAGAAGGCTCCACAGTCTTCAGCATATTGAGGAGCTCAGGAATAGTGGATTCTAATTTGTTCATCCGATAGTTCATCACAAATTGTGAGAAACTCTTGGGTAAAACAATGCTGAATTAAGTCAATACTTAATTCATGATCCATCACAAACCCGAGGGTAGCTAGCCGCTCGATGTACCCGTTCATCTTTAGCACAAACTGCACTACAGACGAACCTTCTTGCATCTTCATGGTGAAGAGGAGCCTGGAGACTTCGAACCTTTCGGATCTAGCTTGCTCATCGAACAACTCATGAAGATGGAAGACCATAGTATTAGCATCCATATGCTCATGCTGCTTTTGCAGCTCAGGTACCATCACCGCTAGCATGATGCAACTCGCCAGCTCAGAATCTGCCACATGCTTCTGATACACTAACATTTGGTCTGGAGTTGCATCATCCTTAGGATGGTTGGGAAGAGGCTCTTCAAGAACATATGCAAGCTTTTCTGGCTTGAGAACAATTCTCGGGTTTCTAAGCCAGTCCAGGAAGTTAGGCCCAGTCATTTTGTTTGAATCCAAAATAGTGCGCAAATTCAAAGACGTCATGATCAATCGATTGACCTAGAAATACAAAACGAGCATATATGAGAAAATGATTTTAAAATGCATCAATATACATTTATAAATACCATTCATTTTTCGAATTTCAAAAATCCCAAAATCACTTCGGGAGATCGTAGTGTTGGATCGAGAAGCGTCGCTAGAGGGGGGGGGGGTGAATAGCGACCGTAAAACTTTTCTTTTTCGTTCGTTCGATACGCAAAGTAAGCACAGCGGAAAATAAATGAACACGTTTATTTTACTTGGTTCACAACCCAGCGGTTGCTACTCCAAGGCCCTATCGGTCCTAGACCGCGTACGGAGGGCAAAGCACTAAAACGTCTCCTCCTCGTTGGAGGTAGGAGACAACGATTACAAAAACCGAATACACGAGGATGAGGCAACAAGCCTACCTCACCTCGTTATGAAGATAAAAAACACAGAATATAATATCAAAAATATTACTTGAATCTGCTGCCGACGAAGAAGATCTGAGGTTGTCGTCGCGTCGGCGTTATGACGGTGTTGAAGCGTTGGCGTTGTAGGAGCACTTGATGAATAATTGATGTGATTTGGAGTGGAATCCTCCCCTCCTTTTATAGACTTTGGCCTCTGAAATTGTCTCCTATTTCTTTGGAACGGATCATGGATTTTTCCAAATTTTATCGCTGGCGGCGCATCAAACGCGTTATCCGCTTTGACATAGCGCAAAGCCGAGTCGCCGCCATCGATCGATGCCTCTCATCATCGGCCGATCGATGATACGATCGATGCATCTCATCGACCGATAATACGATCGCCTAATGTCCAGCGATCATTGCCGGCTGGCCACTTCAAAGAAGAGATTAGCTCGGAAAATGATAAATACGACGGTTAACCGTCCGATCTCGACCTAGACCTTCCACAGAAGTCTTAGTCGAATCGTCGCCTGATCGTCCGTAAAGAGGACACGACCTTACAATCTCTCACTCACACGAGCTTACCTCGATAGTAGCTCTCGCTTCCGGCCTTCCACTCGATTCCTTCGGCTCCCTCCGAATTCACTCAAGTGTCGCCCGACCACCACGGCTTCCTCCGGGTGTCGCTAGCCTTCAGCTCCAGCTTTAGTACTTTTCTGCACACTTGATTTAGCTCGTGAGATAACAATATAAACTTAACTTTGTGTCTTTGCCATAATCAAAACACAGGTTCGATTATCTAGTGCCCCTGCACCAACAATCTCCCCCTTTTTGATCTATGGCAAACCAACACAAAGTTAAGGGAAATTAAAGCATAAAACACATATAGTAGATGATGAATGCCATTCCCAAAAACTCTCCCTTAACCAAAACTCCCCCTTAACCCTAGGTGAGTTTTGAAAGAGATACTTTAGTTTTCAAAAACAAATTTTGTGTTACTCCCCCTTAACTTTCGCTCTTCTCCCCCTTTTGCCATAAATCAAAAAAGAGTGTTGGGGTTTTTGTATAAAATAGGGGTTTAAAACAATGTCGTTTATGAATGCATCTAGATAAATCAAATATAAGTCCAAGCATGCGTCTAGCAATAGTTAGATGGATTGGTTCGAGGTGTGTCCCTCTGCACCAATAATCTAAAGATTTATAATATAACCCTTAAGATTAGTTTGCTCTCCCCCTTAGTCAAATATATGAAGTATAAGAGATGTAGGGGGCGCTAAACTTTGGCCTCAGAGTTGTTAAGTACAATAGTTGAGAAAATAAGTAGTATTTTGAAGGGATTGTTTCAAGTATATTTCAATTATCCTTAACATCTCACCCATTCTATGTGTCTCATAATTTGTTCACCTTATATGTTTTGTGAGATGATTTTAAATTGATTAAAGATAGTCAACCTTGGGTTAGATTCAGATTTAACCTTTAGATCGTTAAGTAACTTTTCGAGAAATCGGCTTCGTGTCGTGGCGAGGCACTGGGGCCTTCTTTGATCGGAACAACGACCACTTCCTTAGACAAAGCCAAATTCAAGAAAATATTACTTAAGTCACTTAGGGTTACTTCTGGTCTAACTAGTTTAGGATCTGTGAGGTAGCTTGACTAGTTCCACTCGGTCAAGTGCACCAAGCTAGATCGCCTTATCTAGGCTCGAATACACGAGACTTTGTCTCCCTAACGTACTATCATCTCGCGGCGTCACGATACTATATTATCAAGAGTTGACTAACTAGTTATTTATGAAAAGAGGCTCCCGAGGCTCAATCTTTTGAAGGATTTTAGTTGGTTATGTCGTATTCTAAGTAAGTTCACAAGTTATGAGAAATTCTAAGCATGCAATGGTTTTGCTAAGTAAGCGGTATACTATTTTAGTGTTAGCTCCCCCTAGACCATTGAACCAATAAGGTCTATTCAAATAATGAACTTGATCCTGAGGAATCCAATACTTATTAGTCCTAATATGTGAATTTAATAAAACCTTTGGGACCCATGCTTGAACTCTTTGATGACTACGATTTACGATAGACATATAAGACCTATTCGTAGTCTTTGACTTAAATCCGAGTCCGGCTTTGTTGTACACGGCTCTTTGGGTTCCAAGTAGTCGGTTAAGGTTCTTAGATCCCAACGTGAACTTTTCCAACCTAGCCTCGACCTCTTGAACTTGGTCTTTCAAGAGAGAATTCTCCTTCTCAAGTTTTTCAATTTGGGTTGAGTTTCTCTCTTGAACTTGACTAGTTGAAGAGGTTAGAGTAGCCTCTTGCTTGAGGGTTTCAACCTCCTCAAGTAACGACTCAACCCTAGACTCGGACTTAGTTAATTTCCTATTAAGCAGTTTAATTGTACTGTAAAGTGTACTAATTAAAGAGAAATCAACCTTAACTTTCCCTTTTGGTCCGGCTTTGAGTTTTCTCTCGAAATAATCTTCGGGGTCGGAGTCGGAGTTGTAGTTGGACTCGGCTTCGGATTCTGACTCGGACTCCTCCGTTCTTGCCATGTAAGCTATGTCTTCTCTGTTGTCCCAAGTTGCATGGAAGGCTTTCCTTGCTCCCTTTTCATTTTGGTTCTCATTCTTCAATTTCCTTCTTTCTTGTCGAACTATTCTCCGCACAATATTGACTATTATGGCCTCCTCTTGGATTCGGATTCGTCTTGGGTTCGAGTTCATCTACTTGCCTAGTAGGTGGCTTGCTTCTTTGTCCTCGCAAGTAGAGCAATACCTCTCGGCCCGGATCACGTTAGTTTGCTCATGAAGTTCAAACTCGGAAAATAATTCATCTAACCTAAGCCCGATAGGTCCTTAGAGACCTTGTAGGCATCGACCATGGATGCCCACAAGGTAGTCCTAGGAAATGAATTAAGAACGTACCTTAATAGGTCACGGTTTTCGACCTTGTGTCCGATGGTGTGTAGGCCGTTGACAATGTCCTGGACGCGGGCGTGTAGTTGTGTTGCCGTCTCGTGTTCCTGCATCTTGAGGTTATACAACTTATTGAAAAGAAGGTCACGTTTACATACCTTAGCATCGGGTGTTCCTTCGTGTAGCTCAATTAATTTATTCCATAGGTCCTTGGCGCTAATGAATGGTCCGATGCGGTTGAGTTCCTCCTTGGACAAGCCGCATTGCAATATTTGGGTTGCTCTTGCATCGGCTTCGATTTGCCTCTTGGTTGCATTTGTCCACTTGTTGAAATCCAAGGGCTCTCCTTGATCATTGGTGGGTAAAGCAAAGCCGGTTTGGATTATTATCCAAGTCTCGACTTGTGTTTTCAAGAAACACTCCATCCGACCTTTCCAATAACGGAAATCATCTCCGTTAAAGAACGGAGGTCGGGTGGTGCTATATCCCTCAATGTGAGCCATTAAGTATCTTACAAAAACACAAATAAAAACCAAAGAGAATTCCAAGACTTGGTCTTGGATTAGTAATGCGGGAAATAATAGAAAAAAAACAGAAATAAATAAGGAGGATAAAAAACTAAAAAAAATTTGAAACTTACGACCTTCGATGTCCCCGAAAGGGTACTAAACGCTGGATTTTGGGGCTGGAAACAGCTTGTTACGGGGGTAAACCCCCAGTAAAAAGTGTAGATCTTTCAGAGAGCTTCGATTTGGTGGGTAGATCGTTTCGTGAGTCCACTCGTAGCAAAAGTTATGCTCGTTTGATCGTGAGGTAATTCAAGGAGATTAGTACTAGCAAAAACACAACTAAAACTATGTACCAAGACTTGGTCTTGGATTAGTAAAGGGAAACAAAACCTAAGAAATATACGAATCAAAAATACGAAAAGAAAACCAAAACGTGCTAGATTGGTGGTTTCACCAAATCTTAGCGCCCCGCTCCGATACCAATTGTTGGATCGAGAAGCCGCCGCTAGAGGGGGTGAATAGCGATCAAAACTTTTCTTTTCGCTCGCTCGACACGCAAAGTAAGCACAGCGGAAAATAAATGAACACGCTTTATTTTACTTGGTTCACAACCCAGCGATTGTTACTCCAAGGCCCTATCGGTCCTAGACCGCTGACGGAGGGCAAAGCACTAAAACGCCTCCTCCTCTGGAGGTAGGAGACAACGATTACAAAAACCGAATACACGAGGATGAGGCAACAAGCCTACCTCACCTCGTTATGAAGATAAAAACACGTAATATAATATCAAAATATTACTTGAATCTGGCACGACGAAGAAGATCTGAGGTTACGCCGCTGGGCTTGCAAGTATGACGGTGTTGAAGCGCTATGCTTGTAGGAGCACTTGATGAATAATTGATGTGATTTGGAGTGAATCCTCCTCCTTTTATAGACTTTGGCCTCTGAAATTGTCTCCTATTTCTTTGGAACGGATCATGGATTTTTCCAAATTTTATCGCTATGGCGCACAAACGTTATCCGCTTTGACATAGCGCAAAAAGTCGAGTCGTCGCCATCACGATCGATGCCTCTCATCACGATCGATGATACGATCGATGCATCTCATCACCAATCGATAATGATCGCCTAATGTCCAGAATGCCGCACCGCCACTTCGCAGAAGAGATTAGCTCGAAATGATAAATACGACGGTTTCTAACCGTCCGATCTCGACCTAGACCTTCCACAGGAAGTCTTAGTCGAATCGTCGCCTACGGTCGTCCCCGTAAAGAGGACACGACCTTACAATCTCTCACTCACACGAGCTTACCTCGATAGTAGCCCTCGCTTCCGGCCTTCCACTCGATTCCTTCGGCTCCCTCCGAATTCACTCAAGTGTCGCCCGACCACCACGGCTTCCTCCGGGTGTCGCTAGCCTTCAGCTCCAGCTTTAGTACTTTTCTGCACACTTGATTTAGCACGTGAGATAACAATATAAACTTAACTTTGTGTCTTTGCCATAATCAAAACACAGGTTCGATTATCTAGTGCCCCTGCACCAACACGTAGGTCCATCTCCGAATGGGTTGATATCCATCATAGATATGAACAACCTTGGAGAGAGTCCAACAAGCCATTTATAACTACGATGGTAGGTATCAACTATACCGATTGCATATCACGTATATGCAACTATCACAATGTGCTATCAACTAATTGAATGTTCACACATACATCGGGTTGTTAACACATTAACAAGTATGCATCATATGCATAGCACCCAACTTCACCTCCCTTAACATCGACCTTGGAGAGAGTCCAACAAGCCGATGCTCCAGGTTAAAGCCAACCCATTAATCAAGAAATAGTTTTAATATGGTTAGAGCGCATTCAACCAATTAGCCTGGCTTGGAGAGAGTCCAACAACCAAAGCTAACGATTGACCTCTGACTCTTACCATATTAGTATTAAATTATTCCATGGTTTGAACATGTTCGGGTTCGAGCCGGGCTTGGAGAGAGTCCAACAACCCGAACAAGAAACGGAACTCTGGTTCTAACCATATTAATGGAAGGTGTAGGCTTTAATATTGAGTTAGGGTTTTTATATCTCATCCTCTTTGCATGCAAATAACTATTATCTACATGGCATGGCATACATGACATACATCTATATGTCACGACACGCATGACATAATGATATGCATCTAATGTAATTACATGACATACAATTATGTCATGTACAATATTTCCTTATATGTCATAACTATTTATGAAAATAAAATATGTTTAAGATTTGATTCTCCTAATCAAATCATGATTAAAATAGGAAACAAATTTCTAAATCTAATCACATATTTTATTTGTGGAAATAGTTGATTAAAGAAAGTCAATTTAGGAAACCAATTTCCTAAATCATCAAAACTATTTATGGAAATAAAATATTTTTAAGATTTGATTTCCCAAATCAAATCATGATTAAATTAGGAAACAAATTTCCAAAATCTAATCAAATATTTTATTTATAGAAAATATCAATTTCCATAAATACTTCCAACTTTCCAAAAGTGGAAGATTTCCATAAATACTTCTAGACTTTCCAAAATTGAAAAATTTCCATAAATACTTCTAACTTTCCAAAAGTAAAAAATTTCCAGAAATATCATTATGACTATCGTAAAACCATTTTTTGATTATGTCGAAACACAACCTGGGCTTTAATACCACTGTTGGGTTTCCGACACCGCGGCGAGTGTGTGTTCGAACATGTTTCGCAAACATGTGCACACCGGAAGAAATAAAAATAATAAATCTACATTTATTACAACACACACGTCACACCCATGCATAGTACAACATGTGTAGACATAACCGTAAATTTAAATTTTGCAATAAAAGGAAATTTAACTACGTATACCTTGTTAGTTAAAGCCCTAGAACCAATCATGTGATGGTTGAATAGGGAACATTTTGTATCATATTCTATAAAGGCAAAGGATTGGTTATTATATTTACATCTTGCTTGTGCCAGCTAATTTAAATATAATAATGCCCTAGAAAAGTAGGTTCTTATCTACAGCACATCAATTGGAAGAATTGATTATGAGAGGCTGTAGAGAACACTTTCTAAATGTTCCTAGTCAAGTATTAATATGCAAGGGCAATATTAATACATAAAGACTAGCATGTAGGTCAATTGATGACTTGATCTCACAAGTCATGGATATATGATATCGAGTTGACACATGGGTATATATTAGAGAATATATACTGAACTGACCCGCCATGAGAAAGTTTCATGGATCGTTATATGAGTGTCATAAACTTTCTCATGTGACTATTGGTATGAATAGTCCTCAGACCTGAAGTCACTACGGTTCCCTACATAAGGAGTTATGTACTTTGGTATCGTCAAACGTCACCCGTAACAGGGTGGACCATAAAGGCGATTACTGGGTATATAACAAATTATGCGGAGGGATGTGAGTGATGTAGATGGGATCTATGCCTCTCATATGACGAGAGTGATATCGGTGGGCCCCTTGATTGAGTAGAACTACTAAAACGCATGGCCATGCTCGAATGAGTCAATATGAGATATTGAGCTCATTTGTTTGAGTTAGTTTACTCAGGGATCAAGAAACACATAGATTGATCGAGGATGACACGGTCTATGCCTCATTGATCAATCTGATATCAAGGATAGAAGGACACGGTCATATATTATAGTAGTCACGGAAAGGTTAGTCGGATCTTGACTTATCTCGTAACTTGGGTAGCAATGATGTATTGCTAGATGCCGCTCATTGCTTGTGTATCTAAAAGAGTTTAGGTCCACTGCCAACGTTATGAGAGTCTATAGGGTCACACACAAAGAGCATGATAATTAGAGGAATTAGAGTATTCTAGTTTGACTAGAATAATTTGGGAATAAGCTTAAGTACAAACTGGTTTTTGGACTTTAAGCTTAATGAGAATTTTAGCTAATTGATTTAATGAGATTAATTCAATATGTTACCTTATTGATTTAATAAGATTAATTCAATATGATAACATAAGCTTAATTGAATTAATAAGATTAATTCAACATGCATGAAAGCCACATAAGAATGCCACATAAGCATGCCACCTAAGCATCCACCTAAGCATCCACCTAAGCTAGATGAGGTGGAAGAAGACAAATTGGTTTTTGTCTCCTTAAGTGGCCGGCCAAACAAGGATATGTCTCAATGCAATGGATTGCATTGAATGTGTGGAGGTGAAAGGGTTTTTCCAACCCTATAAAAGACACCCTAAGTGGCCGGCCAAAGAGAGCATTGGCTTTTGTTGTTGGTGGAAGCTTTGGTTGTGTTAGTGGTGAGAGAGCTTGGTGGAAGCTTTGGTTGTGTGGGTTTGTGAGTGTAGGCTAGCAAGAAGAGGAGTCTTCTTCTTCCTTTCTCCTTTTCCCTCTCTTCCTCTCCTTTAGGGACTTCTCTAGCAAGAAGTAAAGGAGAGCTCTTCTAGTTTTCCTTTTGTGAGACAAGAGCGTGCTCGTGTGGATACGTATAGAGGCACGGACACTTGAACGTGCTAAAGATCCAACAAACCGAAAGGAAAAGCGGGATTAACAAGGGCACGCAACAAAGGTAATCCTCTCCTATAAGATAGGTTTGGTTTAGAGAAATTTATTTTATACGAGTTTGCTTTCGCATGGATCACTTGGAAGGGATCCTATTTTCCGTTGCGCATATGCCATTTGGCATAAAGAATTCCCTACATACCTTTCGTATCACGTGTAGCGGGAACGGCATCAATCGGAACGATCCTCGCTAGAATCGTATCTATCCGTATCCACGCCGAGTATCTTCGGGATGACTTCACAAAGTCACGAGCTTCGTCTTCGTACGGGTTACTAGCCTCGTGTTGAAGATGACGTGATCGAGAGAGGATCACGATCCGAATCCAAATTCGTATCCAAAGATGAGTCCTCAAAACTCGCTTCTCCGGAGAGGTATTCGTCAACCGTTTGACGAATCCTTCGTCCTCCACCTATGAGGATTACCGGAGATCAAATCCCTGGTAAGTTAGGCGCTGTCGGAGCTCCAACCATCATCCAAATGACGCTCCGACGAGAGGGAAACAAGCTGTCCAGAAAACTGGACAGCTTTGGTGGAGGAATTAGGGTCGGCCAAAAAGGTAGGATGAAGCTCACCTTGATGCCAAACCCAATGGAGATCACCGGAGCTCTTCCGGCAACAGCTCGACGCCGGCAAGAGTGAAGGTCAGCACCTTCTGGACGCTGGCCAAGGAGCTTCAAGGTGGACGGCGGCAAGGAGGAGGGTTGGTGCCGAAATCTCCAAGGGGAGGTGGGCGGCAACTATTAGGTTAGGGTTTTTTGGATTAGGGCTTAACAAACCCTTAAGCCCTCTTTTATAGAGAACTAATTCTCTTAATGGTTATTGGATCATAACCATAAGGCCCGTTAACCCGTTCCATTAATATAAGTTAAAATAAACCAAACCATGATGGTTTATTTTAAGTTAAAACGAACCGAACCAACTTTTGGTTCATTCGTTTAAAATAAACCAAACCCTTTGGTTTATTCTCCTCCATTGGATTAGAACCAAACCATTTCAGTTCATCCATTATGTCTTCATAAGACACGACCCATCCACGCTTCCATTACGACTGAAACGATTTCATGCTCGCTTCTTGTTTGGTCCAACCAAACCTAGTTTCTCTCAGTCTGAGAATCTCATTCTCAAGATCGTTTTAAATCCTTCAGATTACGCTCGTTGTGCCTGTGACCAAATAGGTTCTCGGTTTATGTTGGTCGTCTATAATTAACCATTAATTATAGAACGATCATGAGTGGCACCTAGTAGTACATCATGATCCCCAATTAACCGAAAAGATCAACGGTTGATCCAGAACTATTTCTGAAACACTTCAGCAGCTCGAATGAATCGTGGCCCATTCCCTTCACTCTTCATATACCCACTTGGTTCAGGACATGGTCTATAGTGTCAGTCCCCACTAGGCTGACTACGTCACACCTAGCCCAAGTATCATTTCCTTGTCCTACGGATTCTAGTTACTGAACATGTATCGAAGAGTACCTTACTCTAAACATGTAATGCTTTGGCCAAAGACTTTAGTAACAATCCGACGAGAGGCCATGGGTATACATCTCCTCGCAAGGAGTGGTGAATCCTTTATAGGCTATTCAAACACCTTCGATCACTTTGACTTATACCCAATCATCCCGGGTCCACATCTCCCTAGAGATGCTTGCTTAAGATGTCAAAGCATAAGTCTCCATGATCAAGATGACTTGAATACTGCAAGTCAAAGGAACGTCACACTTAAGCTACAGTAAGAACTTCATTGACATATCTATATATGTAGAGAACCATATGAAGTCTTACGGCTGGTCACTCCAATGAACTAGTTACCATAACTAGCATCCACGATCAACTCCGGACATCACAATCTCTCCAGCCAGTGAGAATCAGCTGCTTGGATACACCAAGGAGTATACCTCGTGCTAGTCTCGACAGAATTGATGGTGTCCAAATCCATCAATTCATCGACTAGGGATAATTCCGATACATCACAATTACACATGTAGAGATACTCACTAGTTGTGATCCAATCACAAATTCTCTCATGCTATGAATCGTATCGTGGATATTCAGTAAATGAGTTTATGATCCAATCAAATGCATGAAAACATGTATACTCAAATAGTGAATCTTCATTTATCATATAATTGGTTCATACATAAGGCAATTGCCTTAGGACATCTCTCATATATTACTAACACAGTCGACTACTGGGAAAGGGCAGTTGACTGCCAGACACGAAATCAACCCATTACAGGTTATAAAAGGAGCAGTTTATGGAGGATTTCGACAATGGTTTCTTGATCGGTTCCGTGGGCAATTTGATGGGGAATAGTTGGTGCTTTCTAGTCCTTCAAAGCCAGTCCAAAGAAATCAACAAGCAAGCAATCCAAAGTTCTTTGTGTAAAGTTTTCTTTCCTTGTATTTGTGTATTGCTTAGTTTGTTTGTTGTATTTTATTGTATTCCTTTGTAATCATTTGTTGGAGGTTCCTCAACCTCCGAATTTTTCCGATAAGGAGTGTATTAGTGGTGGTGTGCATCACCAGAGCTCACTTGACCTCAACCTGTGGAGTAGGAATCCTAAGGTTCCGAACCACATTATATCACCTTGTCTCATGTATGTTTTGTAGGAACATCGGTGAGGACTAGAGGAGGGGTGAATGACACGTTCATTAGCTTGGCATAATTTGATCATGCTTGCCTCTATAAAATGATTAGTGCACAGTGAAAAATAAAAGCACAAACTAGAACAAAGAAAAACAACACAATCACACGAACACGACAATATAACGTGATTCGGAACCTTAGGATTCCTACTCCACGGGTTGAGCTGAAATGAGCCCTAACGATGCAAACACCACTAATAACTCCTTCTCGACAACAAGTCAAAGGCAAAAAACCTTGTACAATGATTACACAAGTAATACAAAGAAATGCAAGCAATTAAAACTGAAATACAAAAACAACATAAAGAAAACTTTACAACTATTGCTTTGGATGCTTTGTTGTTTGATTGCTTGAACTGTTGGGGTTGATCCGTGAGGGGAAACTTCGCTTCCCCTTCACCTCGGTTGCTTGACCATGGTGATCCCTTTGATGTCCCCAGATTAAAAATTTAATCTTAGACAAAAGGGATTCCCAAAGCAACCAAGTCATCGTCGTGCTATTCATTTAGAGAGGTCACTTGAACAAACTAGTTGTTTAAGCGACCATTCTCTATTCTACGAGTAGCCGCGGAATAGACGATGTCCGGATCGCCGGTTTTTGTATTTATACTCGGGATCCAAGTATTATTTAGCCTATTTACAGAAATATAACATGCTTATATTTTGAAAAACAAACACAAGCAATGAATAAAAGAGATAGAAGAATAGTTATACCTCTTGGTCTTCTAATGTATGACCCTCCTCCTTTCGACGTCGTGTGGGCGACGATCCACCAAAAGTCAAGCTCCTAGATCGCAAAACTTCCTTCCTTGCTTTTCCCAAGCAAGAGGAAGAAGAAGAAACAATGTTTTTCTCCTTCAAAACTCAACCAACAAAGAACTATAGAAGTTCTTGCGCCAACTAGAAGGAGAAGAAGATGATGGAAAACTACCAAGACACCAAGGGAAACCCTATATCTTGTTTCCACCACCTAAGGAGAAGAGAGGGGAGTGTTTTGGGCGTGGCCAAGGGCTGGGAAGGGCTGGAATAGCTGCTGGACGTTGGCCACAAGGCAAGGAAGAAGAAGGAAAACTTGCCTTATTTGGTGCCACCCTTGCTTCCAAACCCTAACCCTAATTCCAATCCTATCTCAACTAGGATTGCCCTATTCTGCCGCCCAAGCCTTGCTCCTCCTATGATGTTATCCACGACCACTTCCCATGCCCTCCTTTTATAGAGTTAGGGATAAGTCATGAATTAATCTCCTCCATTGGTTCTAGGGATTTAATCTCAACCGTCGGATCTAGAGATTTAATCTCAACCGTCGGATCTTAGAGATTTAATCTCTACCAATGGATCTTAGTGTTTTGTTTCTATCCATTGGATCTAAGCATCTTGAGGTGTTAATGGGCTACATTAGGGACCATGAGGAGGAGTTGGGTCTTGGCCACCCATGGATCAAGCCCACATAAAGTCCGATCCACTAATGATGATCCAATCCACTAAAGGTCCATCATTGATCTACCTCACCAACCCCGTTATGTTAATATGGGCTCCATATATTATTTGTACATTTTCTCCCGGTGTTTAAGATCTCGAATGTCCGTCGATTAATTAATTTACTAACCATTAATTAATCAACATCTAACTCCATGAGTAGTACCACTCAACCTTTTCATCATGCCGGACCAAGTCCACCTGCAGGGTTTACATGATGAACATTATGAGCTCCTCAAGGGGACATCATCATCCTAATATATAGGACACGGTTTCCTCCTATAATCAACGGCACACCATATAAATAATATCATCTCCCAACTTACCGAGTCTATCGATTTAATCTATAAATCTCGCCCATTGGTAAATCAAAGAGATGAGTATCAAGTATATGTGCCCGTTATTATATCGGGATTAAGAGCATGTACTAAATAATATCTGAGGTCCGATTCGATTATGTAGTCAGCAATAAATCGAATCACCTCTGTGTCGGTCCTGCTCAATACACACAAAGTGCACTAGTGTGATTCTATGGTCAAGACAAACCAATACCAAATCACACTACAACTATTCCGATGGTTTGTCCAAAGCCATCTCGGTTGTGAGCCTTTACTTATACTTTACAAGGAGCCGATAACATGATCTCCCGTGTGACACCACACACCATGTTATCTACAATGTAAGGTATTAGACAATATTGCATAACCATAAAAATATGCAAACAATGATCATGTGATTCTTATTTCAAAATAAAGATGTTCATACAAAAGAGCTAGGCTTTCAGTATACATCCCAACAATCTCCCACTTATACTAAAAGACTATCTTTGTCCTTATCGCCATACATCCGATTCCCCTTCCCTCCACATGCCTATCAAAGCTCTCGCTAGAAGGGCCTTAGTGAAAGGGTCTACCAGGTCATCCTCTGATGCAATCTAGGCGACAACAACTTCTACCTCCTTTACGATTTCTCGTATCAGGTGGTACTTGCGCTCTATGTGTTTACTAGCCTTATGGGCTCGTGGTTCCTTCGAGTTTGCAACTGCACCACTATTATCACAATAAATTGTGATAGTTCTGGGCAAACCAGGAATCACATCCAAGTCCATCAGGAAGTTCCTGAGCCATACAGCTTCTTTGGCCGCCTCATAGGCTGCCACATACTCAACTTCCATGGTGGAGTCCGCCACGCATTTCTGCACTCCTCCATACAATGGCTCCACCTCCCAAAGTAAACACAAAACCTGAGGTAGACTTACTGTTATCCCTATCAGATTGGAAATCGGAATCCGTGTAACCCACAGGGAGTAATTGGTCTGCCCGGTAAACTAGCATATAATCCCTAGTCCTTCTCAGGCACTACAATATATGCTTTACCGCAATATCCTCGTCTGATTACTCGACGATTCACGTGACCATGCCCACGGCAAAGCAGATATCTGGTCTCGTACAGAGCATCGCATACATGAGGCTTCCTACTGCCGAAGCATAAGGAACCGCCTTCATCTCCTCTATCTACTCAAATGATCTAGGACATATCTCCTTAGATAGAGGTACTCCATGCCTGAAAGGTAGAAAACCCTTCTTGGAGTTCTGCATGCTAAAATGCTCCATAATCGTGTCTATGTATGAAGCTTGGGATAAGCACAACATCCTTTTCCTGCGATCCCTTATAACCTTGATCCCAAGGATGTGTCTCACCTCTCCCAAGTCCTTCATATCAAACTGTTTGGACAACCATACCCTTACGTCTGATAACACTTCGATGTTGTTGCCAACCACCAAAATGTCATCTACGTATAGTACAAGAAATACCACTACGTTTCCGTCACATCTCTTGTATACACAAGACTCATCCGGACTTTGAATAAATCCATAAGACTGGATTATCTCATCAAAGCGGATGTTCCAAGATCTTGAAGCTTGCTTCAATCCATAAATGGACCGATTAAGCTTACACACAAGATGCTCTTTGCCCTTAGCAATGAATCCCTCTGGTTGCTTCATATAGATGGTTTCCTCAAGACTTCCATTAAGGAAAGCTTTCTTGATATCCATATGCCACACCTCATAATCCATATGAGCTGCTATGCATAAGAGCTCTCAAACCTGACTTGAATCCATAGATTCAATCTCAGTATTCATTGCACTTTGCCAAGATAGTGCATCTTTATCTTGGATTGCCTCGTCATATGTCCAGGGATCAGGTTCATGTTCGCCAGGGACCAAATCGAAAGATTCTCCCAAGAACATGAATCTATCAGGCTGTCTCACAACCCTCCCACTACGATGAGACATCACTTGTGTATCCTCTGTGACACGCGGTGCAGTGACATGTGGTATATCCTCTTGTACCGGTGGTACTAAAGAAGTGACTTCCCCTTTTAACTCCTCCAGAACAATTTTACTCTTGGGCTTGTGGCTCATCACATAGTCTTCCTCTAGAAATCTAGTGTTCGTGCTAACGATCACTCTCTGATCTCTAGGACTATAAAACAATCCACCCTTCGTTCATCTAGGATAGCCAACGAACAAGCGCACTTTTGTACGAGGTTCCAACTTACCATCATCTGCCTTCAGCACATGTGCTGGACTCTCCCATATCCGAATATGTCTTAGACTAGGCTTTCGCTCAGTCCACAACTCGGGGAGTAGAAGGCACGATTTAGATGGAACCAAGTTGAATGTACACCGCCAGTATCTAGAGTATATCCCCGAACGAAGTCCGCAAGTCGAATAACTCATCATCGATCTAACCATCTCTATAAGAGTCCTATTCCTTCGCTCTTCTACATCATTCTATGGGTGTGCAGTACAATTGGGATTGAATCCCAACCTCCGATAGGTAATTCCTAAACTCCACCACGATCAGATCGTAGTGTCATCTTGAATAATTGTCTATGAAAAAGATGAAATATTCAAAACTACCTCTTGCCGGGATAGACATAGGACCATACGAATCGAATGAAGCATTTCTAACATATCTTTGGCTCTATACCCCTTGGCCTTGAAAGGCCTCTTGGTCATCTTACCCTCCAAGCAAGATTCGTAGGTTGGGAGATCCTCCACCACTAATGAACCCAAAGGTCCCTCAGCTATCAACCTTTGAATTCTGCTTAGGTTAATGTGACCAAGCCTTAGAAGCCCAAGATATGTCTGGTTCATCTTCGGTTCTTTTCTCCTTTGGAATTAGAAGATGAGTTATTAACTTGATTTGCATCGTGGGAGGTTTTGTATACAAATTTCCTTTCAATGTACTCAACAGATATTCTCCTATTCCTTTTTATAACAACTCTGTCATTAAAAGAAATAGAATATCCATCCATAATAATTTAGAAATGAAACTAAATTCTTTCTAAATAAAGATACATAAAGGGAATTTTAAGAACCTTAGTTTTATTTTTCTCAAGAGATAAATAAAACTTCTCCCATCGCAATAGCCGCCACCTTCATGGCATTGCCCAAAATGGTAATCTCCTTTAGCTAGTCGTTGGGTTTCACGAAACTGCAAGTAGTTTGCGGACATGATTAGTGACTCTCATATCTACACACCAGTTAGAGATAACACCGCTAATCATGTTTCAACGACTAGTCCAAAGGATATACCTTTGTTACATTTTTGGGAGTCCTTCTTCCAATGTCCATCCCGCTTAAAGTACTTGCCTTCGGCTTCTTCACTCCTCACGAGATCCTCCCACCACCTTTGCTCCACCTTGTTTTTTCTTCTTCTTGCCTTCGGCTTAGAAGTAGAAACCTTTTGAGCAACCATGGCTTGAGGACACTCTTGAAGAGTGCATACTTGTACTCCTTAGCAGATAAGACAATATCTAGATTCTTTTCCAATCAACATTATTTGGGTACAAGAAGTTTATTTCTTTTAGTATCACAACAAGTGGACTGAAAGTCATTTTGAAAATCCTAAGAATCACATAGATCATTACTTTAGATTTCAAAAAATTATTGATTCCTCAAACAATAAAATTTTGATATCAACCAACACCTCAAAACACCGAGAATATCACATGCCACGCAAAGGTGGACGATATCGAATTCTACATTTTGTAAGAGGAGGTTTTACCCATTAATTTTATTATCTTGTCAACCTTACTTTTTGACAAATAAAATTAATAGTTGGTTCCTCTTTGGCCCTGAATAAGCGATGACTCCGATGGGAGGATACTTTTATTTGCATCTAAGTGTGCACCATTACGATACTAAGGGAATTATTTGGATTATGTGCCTTACGCATTATGGAAGTACACACGCTCCTAGATAATTTCCTATAACCATTATTTGACCTAGTGATCCATAAATAAACTCATCACGCGAGGAGGAAGGCACTTTCAGGCGACCGCATGAGTTTGTTGCATCACACGTCAAATTGTAATGGAAGGTCGTGGGAATTAATTAAAATATCCCTCTCCCACTTAGTAAATTGTGATGAGAATTTTCAAGAATCCCATAGATTATTATTTTAGATTTCAAAAAATTATTGATTCCTCAAAACAATAAAATTTGAAATCAACCAACACCTCAAAACAGAGAATATCGCATGCCACCTTGATGTGTGGGTATCTGAATTCTACATTTGTAAGAGGAGGTTTTACCCATTAATTTTATTATCTTGTCAACCTTACTTTTAGACAAATAAAATTAATAGTTGGTTCCTCTTTGGCCCTACAAATAAGCGATGACTCGATGGGAGGATACTTTTAATTTGCATCTAAGTGTGCACCATTACGATACTAAGGAATTATTTGGATTATGTGCCTTACCGCTTTGTGGAAGTACACATGCTCCTAGATAATTTCCTATAACCATTATTTGACCTAGTGATCATAAACAAACTCATCCGCGAGGAGGAAGGCACTTTCGAGCCAACACGCAAGTTTGTTGCATCACCGTCAAATTATAATGGAGGCGGGAATTAATTAAAATATCCCTCTCCCACTTAGTAAATTAAAAATGAGGAATTTTCCTCGACATGCATATCAAACAAAAGCAATAAATATGAAAAATAAATTATTTTCAACTATTATGGCCTTTGTCTTCAATATGGCTCCGTTGCATCGCCATCTCGTCCGCTCCTCCTCGCCATGTACAAGCCCTCCAGGAGATCAGCCGAGACTAAAACCTATTTTAATTTACATCCATCGATCCTATACTCACGAGTGTACATGAAATCTAGATCGAAAGTAAAATAAAATAAAGAGTGGCTAAACAATGCCGTATTTAATTTACAAAAAAAACTAAATACTAGCCTCGTCAACCCCGAGGATTCAACAAAATAAATATTTACACATACAATCATATACACACACACGGCCATAATAGTCGGATCTTATGTCTGCAACCAAAGAGTTAAACTACGCATATCCTACTATTATCCGGCACATATAATATATGAAAAAGTGCATAAAATTAACCGAATCCTAAACACACAAAAACCGGAATCCTTGGCTCACGATACCAATTGTTGGGGTTGATCGTGAGAAACTTCGCTTCCCCTTCACCTCGGTTGCTTGACCATGGTGATCCCTTTGATGTCCCCAGTTAAAAATTTAATCTTAGACAAAGGGATTCCCAAAGCAACCAAGTCATCGTCGTGCTATTCATTTAGAGGTCACTTGAACAAACTAGTTGTTTAGCGACCATTCTCTATTCTACGAGTAGTCAGCGGAATGAGCGATGTCGGATCGGTTTTTGTATTTATACTCGGGATCCAAGTATTATTTAGCCTATTTACAGAAATATAACATGCTTATATTTTGAAAAACAAACACAAGCAATGAATAAAAGAGATAGAAGAATAGTTATACCTCTTGGTCTTCTAATGTATGACCCTCCTCCTTTTGGACGTCGTGTGGGCGACGATCCACCAAAAGTCGAAGCTCCTAGATCGCAAAACTTCCTTCCTTGCTTTTCCCAAGCAAGAGGAAGAAGAGAAACCATGTTTTTCTCCTTCAAAAACTCAACCAACAAAGAACTATAGAAGGTCTTGCCGCCGGCCACCTAGAAGGCGAAGAAGATGATGGAAAACTACCAAGACACCAAGGAAACCCTATATCTTGTTTCCACCACCTAAGGAGAAGAGAGAGTGTTTTTGGGCGTGGCCAAGGGCTGGGAAGGGCTGGAATAGCTGCTGGACGTTGGCCACAAGGCAAGGAAGAAGAAGGAAAACTTGCCTTATTTTGTGCCACCCTTGCTTCCAAACCCTAACTCTAATTCCAATCCTATCTCAACTAGGATTGCCCTATTCTTGCCGCCCAAGCCTTGCTCCCTCCCTATGATGTTATCCACGACCACTTCCCATGCCCTCCTTTTATAGAGTTAGGGATAAGTCATGAATTAATCTCCTCCATTGGTTCTAGGGATTTAATCTCAACCGTCGGATCTAGAGATTTAATCTCAACCGTCGGATCTTAGAGATTTAATCTCTACCAATGGATCTTAGTGTTTTGTTTCTATCCATTGGATCTAAGCATCTTGAGGTGTTAATGGGCTACATTAGGGACCATGAGGAGGAGTTGGGTCTTGGCCACCCATGGATCAAGCCCACATAAAGTCCGATCCACTAATGATGATCCAATCCACTAAAGGTCCATCATTGATCTACCTCACCAACCCCCATATGATAATATGGGCTCCATATCTTATTTGTACATTTTCTCCCCGTGTTTAAGATCTCGAATGTCCGTCGATTAATTAATTTACTAACCATTAATTAATCAACATCTAACTCCATGAGTAGTACCACTCAACCTTTTCATCATGCCGGACCAAGTCCACCTGCAGGGTTTACATGATGAACCTTATGAGCTCCTCAAGGGGACATCATCATCCTAATATATAGGACACGATTTCCTCCTATAATCAACGACACACCATATAAATAATATCATCTCCCAACTTACCGAGTCTATCGATTTAATCTATAAATCTCGCTCATTGGTAAATCAAAGAGATGAGTACCAAGTATATGTGCCCGTTATTATATCGGGATTAAGAGCATGTACTAAATAATATCTGAGGTCCGATTCGATTATGTAGTCAGCAATAAATCGAATCACCTCTGTGTCGGTCCTGCTCAATACACACAAAGTGCACTAGTGTGATTCTATGGTCAAGACAAACCAATACCAAATCACACTACAACTATTCCGATGGTTTGTCCAAAGCCATCTCGGTTGTGAGCCTTTACTTATACTTTACAAGGAGCCGATAACATGATCTCCCGTGTGACACCACACACCATGTTATCTACAATGTAAGGTATTAGACAATATTGCATAACCATAAAAATATGCAAACAATGATCATGTGATTCTTATTTCAAAATAAAGATGTTCATACAAAAGAGCTAGGCTTTCAGTATACATCCCAACATGAACTGCACTTGAAGACCCTGATTTGCACCAGCAAATCACTCTAAATCTCCCAAAAGATCGTTAACAAAATCCTCCTCCATGAGCTCCTTTTAAAGCTTCAACTCGTGTTGGATTCCACCTAACAGTCGACTGATCGCAACCATGAGTCGACTGCTCCTGTAGATGTTGTGAGATAATTACTCGATCCACATTGGATAAGTTCAAACGGATAGAACATCAGTCGACTAATCATGCCTCCACTCGATTGCCAAACCCTAGCAGTCAACTCCGAAACATTCTGTGCCTGTGTCATCGACCATCAGTCGACTGATCTCCATGTTAGTCGACTGATCAAGTCGTCAGTCGACTGATCAAGCCATCAGTCGATTGCCCAATGCTAGCAGTCGACTGCCATGGCCACGCGGCCACAGTCGAATGCTAGTCGACTCCTGGCCAGTCGATTGGTCATAATCCTAGTCGACTCCTCATAGTCAACTCTGCTGCCAAGTGTCAAAACATTTGACCAGTCGACTGGGCCATAACCTCAGTCGATTGACAAACCTCAAACGTGAGGTTTAACCAAAAGAAGGATACCCTGATACTTGCTAGACCACCCTTAGCCTAGACCTAAACCTTCTATCCACCTACATCAGTCTCATTCCTATCGGATCCCTGCAAGTCATCCATAACTTGTTTATCCATATGCTAGCCTTCATGTGCTTCCATCAGTTAACCCATGTTGGACTTACTGCCAAGGAACATTTGGGCATACGCTGCCAAGACACATGCTAGGACTTTACACCGCCAAACCATTGGACTTATCCTTCCAAGACTCCACCCTTGGAATTTACACCGCCAATATCAACCCTTGGACTTCCCTTGCCAACCCATGTTGGATTTTCTATTTGCCAAGACTCAAGATTGGACTTTCCCTTGCCATGACCTAACCTTGGACTTTCTATGCCAACTCATGTTGGACTTTCCAATTTCCAAGACTCAAGCTAGGACTTTCCCTTCCCAAGACCCATGCTTGGACTTTCCATTTGCCAAGACTCAAGCTTGGACTTTCCCTTGCGAACCCATATTGACTTTGTAATTGCCAAGACTCAAGCTTGGAGTTTCCAATTGCCAAGACTCAAGCTTGGACTTTCCCTTTCCAACCCATGTTGGACTTTCCATGCCAACCCATGTTGGAATTTTCAATTGCCAAGACTCATCCTTGGACTTTCCATGCCAAGTACTCAAGAATTGGACTTTACCATCGCCAAGTGTCCCACTTGGACTTCTCCATTATGGTCAACCCTAAGTCAACCCATTGTCAAACAACGGTTAACTCCTTTGTCAAACATCAATGTCAAATATTAAAATACTTCTCGAGTCCAACTCGAGTCTAGTCAATAATGACCTGGGACGATTGCACCAACAATCTCCCCCTTTTTGATGTTTGACAAAAACTAACATCTTTGAGTAAGAACACAAACTCAATCCAATCCTCCCAATTTTCCAAATTAAAAATTCCTAAATTCTCCCCCTTTTTGACATACATCAAAAAGACTCTCCCCAAGGGTGTCAATGTCTCATATCACAATCTCCCCCTTTGTCCAAAAACATCTAGGATGCCTTCACTCTTCCTAGTTATAAGTCTCATATCACTAAAGAGAGGCAATCCTCACTTCTCTAAAAACTCAAAATTCTCCTCGTATTGAGGAAGAATACATCAATCATCCCATGATGGATAACCTCCTCCTAAAGGCTTGCTCCCCCTAGACCATTGCACTAACAATGTCCTTGGAGAGTCCCTATGCCTATAGGAATACTAAACCATCAAAATTAAGGGCAAAAGTTCAACCTTGTGTTGGTGCAGTAGGCACCAAATAATCGAACCTAAGTTTTGATTATGGCAAAGACTCAAATCTAAGGTCATATTGTTATCTAACGAGTTGAACCAAGTGTGAAGGAATGGTTAAGCTAAGATGAAGGTCGGTGACACCCGAAGGATCTCGGATGGAGAAACCGCGGTGGTCAGGCGACACCTAGAAAACTTCGGATGGAGCCGAAGAATCCAGGTGGAGACCTGAAGCAAAGCTACAAGTCACAAAAGGACCTAAGGTAACCTCATGTGTGTGAGTGAAAGTAAGGATGGGTCCTTGGTACGGGGACATCCTTAGGCGGCGATCCGATCAAGACATCCCGTGGAAGGTCTAGGTTGAGATCGGATGGTACGTTGTCGTTGAATTCACTCTTATTACTTTGATTTCGAGCTAACTCTTTAATGCAACTGGATACCCTAGCCAACAGTCGACTATTAGCTGTTAGAAGTGGACTGCTGGTGGCATCAGTTGCCTGATAGGGTTGATCAGTCGACTTCCATTCAAATTTCAGCTTCGATGAGAGTCAAACTTCATCCTCTCATCTTAGGGTGAGGTGGCCACTTGATGTGAGCAAAACATATAGGGTTTTAGGAGTAGTTTTCACCCATATCTCATTATATTTTATTTTAGTTTCATGCATATGTCACTCTATTTTGCATGCATTTCATATTTTCTGGTTCGTAGGTCTGCTCTTTGTACTTTTGTGTGTAGGATAGCATTTCAGGGGAAAAAGGTGCACTTTCGGAGCAAAAAAAATAAATTTTGCAACTAGACGCAGAATGGGACACGACCAGGGCGGGTGGCTACACACGGACGTGTCCAATGGGCGAGATCAGTCACCCCAGGGCCTCACACAGCCTGGCCATGTGTTTCCAAACGGCCATGTAGCGGCCTGCCAGATTTGCGCGACTAGGGTTTTTTCAGATTTTACAGCGGTCCAAGGTGATGTCTATATAAGGATGGTTCCGCCCAAACCCTAGGGGGGAGGCACGACGGCTAGGATGGCACGTCGAAGCCCTAAAAAGCTTTAGTAACTCACAACGGGGAGGACGAATGCCGCCAGAGGTCCATGCCTTGTACTTCAACGCCGGAGAGAATACCACGAAAGCATTGTAATTCTTTGTTTCTGCATTTTATTCCTTATGTATTCGAACATAAACATGCTTTGTGATTCTTCCTTCATATACATGGAGTAGTACTTTCGATTCTAGGATTAGGGAGTAGCTTGTGTGCACATTACAATGTTGGTTCATGTTAAATTCTGCCTTTGAGTTTGACAATTGGTAGTTGTTTTTAGTATATCTATGTGTGTTTTGTTTTCTATCTGCTGTTCTTAGGCGATACAAGGGGTGACAACCCTTGTATTTAAGATTTAGGGGATTTTATACAAGGAACCTTGGGGTAAACACGATCTCCAGTAACTGTGGGTAGAAGGGTGCGGTGGAATCGGAAACAGTTCATCGTAGGAATTGATTTGGCATCCTCGAACCATCTATCCCGTCGTTTTAGGCGGAGATAGCTCCCGGTAGATGCGGCAGCTTTGCGGGAGAGTGTATGATGTCTCCTCAACAAAGCCATAGATAAACGTCTAGACAACACCAATTGACTGCATTGTTTTGTGATACACAAGTGAAACCGAAGCCCTAGAATCACCTTTGAAGACCTCGGGACACTCCTTTCCTCCTCCGTGTGACACCGTATAGAGTAAAGTCCACCGACAACCCTCACCAATCGAAACCTCTTAGAGTTACGCATGAACAATTACAACCACTGAATATATTGATATTCGAATCCCAGTCCTTATTGGATCGATAATCTTTATTACTTGACGACATCCGTGCACTTGCGGGCATTGAGCGCGAGAGCGTGCTTCGAGTCCTCGACGACCTTCATCGTGAGATTTAAGGTCGCATTCGTGCGCATCAAGTTTTTGGCGCCGTTGCCGGGGACTGATCGATTCGATATTGAATCGAAAGTGGACAGTTGGATCGGACTTAGGCTAGATTTATTTTCTTGTTTTATTTTAGTTATTTTCTATTCAATTTTCAGTTTTGATTAATTACATCTATCTTTCTTTCAGTTTTAGTTTTTTTAGTGCTTCAGTTTAATATCTATAAAAAAAAAAGTAGACTCTTGCCAAGCCACTACTATTCCTTTCCCTACCTATAATTTCCTATGTATAACGATGCATGCTTTTACTCATGATTATGATCAAGTTAATGTGGTGAGTTTTGGTAATATTTATTGTGAGCATTATGGTGAAACATGGCATACCATAAACGATTGTCCTAATATATTCGAACCTTCACAATTTGAACAAGAAGATGTCACCTACAATTACAACCAGTGGCCACAAGATGATTTCTATTCATATAGTTATGACCCTGGGTACTTAAACCCTCAATATTGTCCGCCTAAATTCTGACTTGAGCAGATGATGGAAGATTTCATTCGAACAGAACAAGCGGCGAACGATGAATTTCGATGGCGGCATTCACAGACAAAGACTCAATATTGTTTCCCAAGTGAGAACGAGAGCTATGAATCACCACGCGAATTTTATCCATAATCAAGTCCCCACTTAGAAGCCTTGCTACACAATTCTACTAGGGAATGCAAGGAGCATAGTCTACAATTCACGAAAGAAACCAAATGACTAGAAGGTGCCTTTGATGACTGGAATACACCTAATATGGGAGAGACTCACTTTGAGCGAATGGATGAGGAAGACGTAGATGACATAGGAAGTAAAGAAGGGCAATCCATTCAATCACCACTTAAAGAAGAACTTGAAGATTATTTAATTGATACTTTAATCGAGGAGTGCATTACTTCAATCAAAACACCTCCTAACGCCAAGGATCTAGAAGAGCCTAGTTTAACCCTCACTGAAACTTTAGTTACTAGTAGAAAAACCCGTTTGGTGATTGATAATGATAAAATTTCATTCGACATAATAGAATCTACTAATCAATATTTTGGTGAGGATGCCTATGGTGAGTTAAATTATTTACAGCATTTAAAATATAATGATCAAACTATTGATGATTTGTTGAGACTAAGCATGTTAAACCTCGAGTCAAGGAAAGAAGCACCCAAGTATCTTGCCCCTCCACGAGTAAGATTTAAAAGATATAGTAATGGAGGACCAAAAGGCAAGAAGCGAAAGGTGAGAAAGTATATGGCCCCTCCACGAGCAAGATTTAAGGGATATAGCAATGGGGGACAACAAGGAAAGAGGCGTAAGGTGAGAAAATATCTTGCTCCCCCACGAGCAAGATTCAAACACACCGAATGAAACGTAGGAAAAAGGTCGAGCTAAATGACCTTAAACAAAGCGCTTCTTGGGAGGCAACACAAGTTTAGTTTTTAAGATTTCTTTTTATTGCATTCAATTTTTTTTTGTAATTCAAACTTTGATTTATGGTATTTAGCATTTGTAGGTAAGGAAAGAACTTGATAGGCAAAAATAAAAGTCATTTTAAGTTTATGTGGTGAAGTGAGTGAGAGAAATTAGACCATTATGCACCATGAGAAAAGAAATAAAGGGCGCACGGTCAGGTCATGTGTTTTCACACAGCCGTGCTCTGACTTCCAGATTCGCACACGGTCAGGCAGTGTGTTTTCACATGGTCGTACCTTGACTTCTAGAGGCGCACACGGTTAGGCCATGTGATTTCACACGGTCGTGTCACGTCCCCTAGTCCATGTGAAGAGCCTACACCTACACCGTTTTCTTTTCCTACTTTTGAGCAAGATGCAGGTACTTCTACATATGATTTCTCAGAGTTCCGATCGCGCCTCGATGACATATATGCTGAGAAGCAAATGCAGGGGCAGCGATGGGATGATCATGGCTTCTATACGCAGGCGGAGTTCCAGGGATTCCGAGAGCATTTCCAGCGGGCTGAGGAGTTCTATGAAAAGGCCCACATATACTTCCAGGAGGAGGCTGCTCATCGCCAAGATGAGGGCGCCTACCGCAGAGAGATGCGGCAACACATGCATACCTAGCACGCAGAGTGGGCTAGGGAGGAGGAGCAACGAGTAGCCTCTACATCCTCCAGCTCCCAGATCGACCACATGTACATGTGGCATCAGCGGCTCAGCAGTAGGTTCTCCCAGGATCCAGAGATCCTGAGGCTCCCATACTTTCCACCTCATTCACCATAATAGAGGTATATTTTCATTTAAGTCTAGGGGGCCCCAAAGTATATTTTATTTTGTTTCCTAGCAGTAGTTTCTTTTCTGGTGTTTTCATTCATTTATTCATGCATGGGTTATTGAGTTTCTTTCAGTACTTAGTTTTTGTTATCTGTAAAGATGCCTCAGTAGTATTTAAAAAAAAACTCTTCTTCATAAGTTGTTTCCATGAGTAGTGTAACTTTATTTATCTTGTGGTAGTTTATTTTATTTGCTCAAATGAATGTTCTAGACTTACACTGGTCAGGTTTTATTTTTACACCTACACATGTCAAACACTCTGAAAGGGAAAATCTAGTATATACCTAGTTATGATTCATCTCAATAGTCCAGTACTTTGGAATCCATAGGTGACTCTAGGTTTAGCATTTTAGTTGCTGGAGATGCTCGGATTGTGTATGCCCATTCAGAAAAATCAAAATCCCAGTGAGTAAAAAAAAAGAGAGAAAAAGAGAAAAAAAAAGAAAAGAAAAAGAAAAAGAAAAAGAAAAAAAAAAGAAAATGAGATTATGAGGGATAAAAAACAATTGTCGTGGGTGGAAATGGTTAGGTGCCCCTTTGAGACCGAGTTAGGTTACTGGGGAAACACCTACCAATTTCTCTCAATACCGAGAACGCCTTTTAGACTTTGTGCTAGATCTAGGAAACGACCCTCGCTTTGGGCAGGTAAGTGCCTAAGAGTCGGAGACCTTAGGAAAGCTATAGGATGACGATTTTAAAGGGAGGAAACTTCGCTTCCCATTTCAACTCGGTCGCTTGTTCATGGCGATCCCGTCTATGTCCCCGGATAAAAAAAAATTATCCTTCACAAAGATGGATTACCCAAGCAATCGTTCCATCATCTTACTATTCGATTAGAGTGGTCACTTGAACAAACTTGTTGTTCAAGCAACCAACCTCTATTCTACGATTAGCCACGGAATAGATGATGTACGGATCACTGATTTTTGTTTTTGTATTCGGGGTCCAAGTAAATTAGCCACATACCATACATACAATATACAAAGTAACAAAAGAAAAGAAAAACAAGAATTATACCTCTTGTTTACCTCAAGGTCTTCTATCGTATGTCCTATCCTCTTCTTGGACGTTGTGTGGGCAATGATCTTCCAAGAGTTGAAGCCTCCTAGATCGCGTTCTTCCCTTCTTTGCTCGCTTTGAACAAAGGGAAGAATAGAACAAAACTCTTCTTCCTATCTAGAACCATCCACCAAGTCAATGGACTTGATGTTGCCACTGGCCAAGGAGGAGAAAAGGATCGCCGACCAACCTTGAAGAAAGGTTGCTGCCGGCCAAAGGAGAGGAGAGAGCGCCGCCCAAAGCTTGAGGGAGAGAGTCACCGACCAAGGAAAGGAGGAGAAGAAGAAAACCTATGCCTCCCTTCTTGTTGCCGTCGGCCCTAGGAGAAGCAAACCTTAGCAAGCTTGCCACCCCAAACCCTAACCCTAGAAGCCTTGCCGACCAAGCGAAAATCTAATCTCCCTTGTTGTATGTCACGCCCAAGCCTTGGCCTCCTTTTTATAGAGCTAGGATTAAGCCTCCTTTTAATCTCCACCTTTGGATCTAGGGGTTTAATCTCAACCGTAGAATCTTGGGATTTAATCTCGACCATCAGATCTAGAGATTTAATCTCCACCGTCGGATCTAAAGATTTAATCCCCACCATCGGATCTAGAGATTTAATCCCCACCATCGGATCTAGAGATTTAATCCCCACCATCGGATCTAGAGTTTTAATTTCCATCATCGGATCTAGGTTCCATGAGGGTTTTAATAGGCTACAATAGGGACCATGAGGAGGAGTTGGATCTTGGCCACCCAATTAATCAAGCCCACATAAAGTCCGATCCATTAATGATAATCCATTCCACTAGAGGATTATCATTGATCGACATTACCAATCCCCATAAGTTAATATGCGCTCCAAATATTATTTGTACATTTATCTCCCCGTGTTTAAGATCTCGAATGTCCGTCAACTAATTAATTTACTTACAATTAATTAATCAACATCTAACTCCATGAGTAGTACCACTCAACCTTATCATCATGCCAGACCAAGTCAACTTGCAGGGTTTACATGATGAACCTTATGAGCTCTTCAAGGGGACATCATCATCCTAATATATAGGACACAGTTTCCTCCTATAATCAACGGCACACCATATAAATAATATCATTTCCCAACTTACCGAGTCTATCGATTTACTCTATAAATCTCGCCCATTGGTAAATCAAATAAATAAATACTAAATATATGTGCCCGTTATTATATCGGGATTAAGAGCATGTACAACATAATATCCGAGGTCCGATTCAATTATATAGTCAGCAATAAATCGAATCACCTCTAAGTCGGTCCTGCTCAATACACACAAAGTGTGCTAGTGTGATTCTATGGTCAAGACAAACTAATACCAAATCACACTACAAACATTCCAATAGTTTGTCCATAACCATCTCAGTTGTGAGCCTTTACTTATACTTTATAAGGAACTGATAACATGATCTCACGTGTGACACTACACACCATGTTATCTACAATGTAATGTATTAGACGATATCCATAACCATAAATATGCGAACAATGATCATGTGATTCTTATTTCAAAAATAAAGATGTCCATACAAAAGATAGACTTTTCAGTATACATCTCAACAGATTTAACTTACCATGGAACGAGTATCCCCTAAGAAGGTTCTCTTAGCATGAGCACGAGAAGCTAACTTAGTGAATTTCTAGGACATATTTATTTTTGCTTTGATTGTAAATACCACTTGATAAATTTAGTTAACATGCTAAGTATGGAATAATATCTTTTTAAAATTTCATGGCACTAAGGTTTGCTTGAGGACAAGCAAAGATTTATGTCTGGGGGAAGTGATGTGAGCAAAACATATGGGGTTTTAGGAGTAGTTTTCGCTCATATCTCATTACATTTTATGTTAGTTTCATGCATATGTCACTCTATTTTGCATGCATTTCCTATTTTCTGGTTCGGAGGTCTGCTCTTTGTACTTTTGTGTGTAGGATAGCATTTTGGGGGGAAAAAAGGTGCACTTTCGGAGCAAAAGGACAGTTTACAGTTAGTCGCAGAATGAGAGACGACCAGGGAATCTGGCTACACACGGCCGTGTCCAATGGGCGAGATCAGCCACACACGGTCGTCTGGCGGTCCGCCAAATTTGTGCGACTAAGGTTTTTTCAGATTTTGCAGCGGTTCGAGGTGATGTCTAGGCACGATGGCTAGGACAGCACGCCGAAGCCCTAAAAAGTTTGGTAACTCGCAACGGGGAGGAGGAACACCGCCGGAGGTCCATGCCTTGCACTTCAACGCTGGAGAGAAGACCACGAAAGCATTGTAATTCTTTGTTCCTTCATTTTATTCCTTATGTATTAGAACATAAACATGCTTTGTGATTCTTCCTTCATATACATGGAGTAGTACTTTCGATTCTAGGATTAGGGAGTAGCTTGTGTGCACATTACAATGTTGATTAATGTTAAATTCTACCTTTGATTTTGATTTGACAATTGGTAGTTGTTTTTACTATATCTATGCGTGTTTGGTTTTCTATCTTCTGTGCTTAGGCGATACGAGTCGTGGCAACCCTCGTATTTAAGATTTAGAGGATTTTATACAAGGAATGTAGGGGTAAACCTGATCTCCTATAATTGTGGGTAGAAGAGTGCTGTGGAATCAGAAACGGTTCATCGTAGGGATTGATTTGGCATCCTCGTACCATCTATCCCATCCTTTTAGGCGGAGATAGCTCCCGGTAGATGTGGCGGCTCTACGGAAGAGTGTATGATGTCCTTTCCACAAAGCCATAAATAAATGTCTAGACAACACCAATTAACAGCATTGTTTTATGATACACAAGCAAAACCGAAGTCCTAGAATTACCTTTGAAGACCTCGGCACACTCCTTTCCTCCCCCGTATGATACCGTACAGAGTAAAGTCCACCGACAACCCTCACCAATTGAAACCTCTTAGAGTTACGTCCGAACAATTACGACCACTGAATATATTGATATTCAATTCCCGGTCCCTGTGGGATCGATAATATTTATTACTTGATGACATTTGTGCACTTGCAGGAGTTGAGCGCGAGCGCGCGCTTCGAGTCCTCGACGGCCTTCGTCACGAGATTTGAGGTCGCATTCGTGCGCATCACCACTTTAGATAGAACATGATCTCAACGTCTAGGGGGTTGGAAGGTTATAAAAGAAGGGGGGTTACACCCCTTTAAGTCATCATTCAAGCTCTCCAAATGCCTCTGCAACGCTACTCTTCTACGATAACTCTACGACGATGAAGTGATGTAGAAATGCCGATGACATGAGCTCAACCTTCATCCTCTTAGTTGTCGGTATCAGTTTCATATTTAGTTACTTCTAATTGCTATATTTCATTTCTTTTATCGAGCTTTTATCGTAATGAGAAGAGAGAGTTTGTCTCTCTACCTCGAGATTTCTCGAAGTTTTGTAATCGTCATCTCCTACCTCCAACAAGGAGGAGAAGTTTTAGTGAATTGCCCTTTGTACGCGGTCACGGACAGCTAGGGCCTTGGATTAGCAGCTGGTAGGCTGTGAACCAAGTAAAATCAAGCCTTATTCATTTACTTTCCATTGTGCATTTTACTCTTGCTTGTGTTTTAATCGTATCAACGAAAAGTATTCACATGCACTATTCACCCCTCTTGTGGGGAATTGATTCCCACTTCGGTCGCTTGGATATGACAATCCTGTCTACGTCCCCGGATTAAAAAAAATTAATCCTTGACGAAGATGGATTACCCAAGCAACCGATCCATCATAGTCCTATTCGATTCGAGTGGTCTCTTGAACAAACTTGTTGTTCAAGCAACCTAACTCTTTTCCTCGATTAGCCGCGGAATAGATGATGTACGAATTGCCGATTTTTGTGTTTATCTTTTGGGGTCTAAGTAAATTAGCCACATACAATTACATACAAATTCCATAGAACAAGAAAGAAACTTAAACAAGAATTATACCTCTTATTTACCTCTTGGACTTCTATTGTATGACCCATCCTCCTCTTGGACGTTGTGTGGGCAACGATCCTTCAAGAGTTGAAGCCTCCTAGATCTCTAGCTTCCCTTCCTTGCTCACTCCGAACAAAGGGAAGACACACGCTCCCTTCTTCTCTTTACTTGCGCCAACCAGCAAGAACCAATCTTTGGTGTCCGCCAGCCCTAAGGAAAGGGAGAGATGACCCGGCCAAAACCAAAGAAGAAAACAACTCTTCTTCCTTGGTTTGCCACCGACCAAAAGAGAGGGAGGAGAGGCGTCGGCTATAGGGGATGTAGTGAATGAAGGTGTTGTCGGCCAAGGATGAGCAAGAGCCAAACCCTAGAATTCCTTGTAGCCGCCGACCCTAGGAAACAAGACAAATCTTCTTTCCGCCCAAACCTATCCCATGCCAACTCCAAAAAAAAAAACCCCTAATCTCCAAAAGATTGTTTTCGCCCAAGCCAAGCCTCCCATATTTATAGATTTCTCCCAAGCCTTCTTTTAATCATGTCCGATGGATCTAGGCTTCATGAGGGTTTTAATATTAGGCTACAATAGAGACCATGAGGAGGAGTTGGATCTTGTTCACCCAATGGATCCGGCCTACATAAAATCCGATCCATTAATGTTAATCCACTCCATTAGAGGATTATCATTGATCTACCTCACCAACCCCCATAAATAAATATGGGCTCCATATATTAATTGTATAAATATCTCCCTGTGTTTAAGATCTCGAATGTCCATCAATTAATTAATTTACTGACGATTAATTAATAAAGATCTAACTCCATGAGTAGTACTACTCAACCTTATCATCATGCTGGACCAAGTCCACCTGCAGGATTTATGTGATGATCCTTATGAGCTCCTCAAGGGGACATCATCATCCTAATACATAGGACACAATTTCCTCCTATAATCAATGACACACCATGTAAATAATATCATTTTCCAACTTACCGAGCTTATCAATTTAATCTATAAATCTTGCCCATTGGTAAATCAAAGAACTAAATACTAAGTACATGTGCCCATTATTATATCGGGATTAAGAGCATGTGCACCATAATATCCGAGGTCCGATTCAATTATATAGTTAGAAATAAATTGAATCACCTCTAAGTCGGTCCTGCTTAATACACATAAAGTGTACTAGTGTAATTCTATGGTCAAGATAAACCAATACCAAATTACACTACAACCATACCAATGGTTTGTCCAAAACCATCTCGGTTGTGAGCCTCCACTTATACTCTACAAGGAACTGATAACATGATCTTTCGTGTGACACCACACACAATGTTATCTATAATCTAGTGTATCAGATAATATGCATAACCATAAATATGCAAACAATGATCATGTGATTCTTATTTCAAAAATAAAGATGTTCATACAAAATATAAACTTTTCAGTATACATCCCAACAATCTCCCACTTATACTAAAGTACTATGTTGTTCTCATACTACCATATATCTGATTCCCATTCCCTCCACATGCCTATCAAAAGGTCTCGCTGGAAGGGCCTTAGTGAAAGGATCTGCCAGGTTATCCTCTGATGCAATCTTGGCTACAACAACTTCTCCTTGCATTACGATCTCTCGTATCAGGTGGTACTTGCGCTCTATGTGTTTAGTTGCCTTATGGGCTTGTGGTTCCTTCGAGTTTGCAACTGCACCACTGTTATCACAATAAATCATGATAGTTCTGGGCAAACTAGGAATCACATCCAAGTCCATCAAGAAGTTCCTGAGCCATACAACTTCTTTGGCTGCCTCAAAGGCTACCACATACTCAGCTTCCATGGTGGAGTCCGCCATGCATTTCTGCTTGACACTCCTCCATACAATGACTCCACCTCCCAAAGTAAATACAAAACCCGAGGTAGACTTACTGTTATCCCTATCTGATTGGAAGTCAAAATATGTGTAACCGACAGGGAGTAATTGATTTGCTTGTTATACCAGCATATAATTCCTAGTCCTTCTCAGGTACTTCAATATATGCTTTACCGTAGTCTAATATCCCTAGCCTGGATTACTCTGATATATGCTAACCATGCCCACGACAAAGTAGGTATTTGACCTCGTACATAACATAGGATACATGAGGCTTCCTACCACCGAAGGATAAGGAACCGCCTTCATCTCCTCTATCTCCTTTGATGTTCTAGGACACATCTCTTTAGATAAAGGTACTCCATGCCTAAAAGGTAGAAAACCTTTCTTGTAGTTCTGCATACTAAAATAAGCCAAAATGGTGTCTATGTATGAAGCTTGAGATAAGAACAACATCCTTTTCCTGCGATCCCTTATAATCTTGATCCCAAGGATGTCTCCCACTTCTCCCAAGTCCTTCATATCAAACTTTTTGGACAACCATACTCTTACGTATGATAAGATTTTGACATTGTTTCCAATTAACAAAATGTCATCTACGTATAGTATAAGAAATACCACTATATTTCTGTCACATCTCTTGTATATACAAGACTCATCCGGACTTTTCAGCAAAGAGCTCTTAGTCAAAAGAGCTATCAGTCAAGTCGTGCAATAAAGGATAGAGAGAGAAGCTCTGCCTTCTCTCTAGATTTCCTAGAGAGTGGACGGTGGAGGCTGGTTAGGAGTGTTGGGAACTCACTCCCCCCTGCTAGGCGGGTGCCTAGCACTACTGGAGCTTCTTGGGGACTGTCTGGAAGGAGTGTTTGGTGTAAGCGCTCAGCAAGGAACGGAGCTTCGGGAGCGACGGATGCTGCAACCAGCAAACGACAACTTAAGGCGATCTGAAGCTGTGAGCGGGCGTGACATGATGCAAGGTACGTGATTGTCTAGATGGTTATCTATGCAAGGGAGGCTAGCCAGTAACAAGAGGTTGTAGGATAAGTGAGCAATAGTGAGTTTCAAGACAAGAAAAGGTCCTATGGCAAGAAGCTTGGGGCATTTGGAACGTCAAGTTTGTAGTAGGAAGTTGGTGAAAATTTTTCGTTAACAAGCAGACCTAGGGTTTTCTCCGGCTGCAGGAGGAAGATGAAGAACAAAGGATGGTTGATAGGTGGGGAGCAGGCATGAGTACGGTCTTTTTTGGCACAAAAATCGATTTGTCTACTGAGAACGTTGAAATTCAAACTGGCAGATTCAGATTCAACCATGCGGCCACTTGGGACCACCTCACTTACTCTCACTAAACCTGCTAACCCATTTAACGTAAAGGCTGCGGAATGAAGGGACGGAAAGAACAAGTCTGACGAGGATGGAAGCCTCTCCAACTTGACAAAATAGAGCTTTCCAAATCAAATTCAGTGAACACACCGACTCCATCCAACAAACCCTCGGCGCAAACTGCTTAGGTGGAAGACAGGGGGAATACTCACAAAGGAAGCCAGGGGCCAACGATGACAGCAGGGGAAGAACAACAAATGTCAGTGAGACAACCCCCTCCTGTGCAGAAACCTGGAACATGGGCAGATCTTTTCAAGGAGAATAGAATATGTTCTCCTGACATTGCTTTGAAGCACTTTCAGAAGCAGGAAGGCCGGGCAAGATTGGACATAGAGGATATAGAATCCCTAGAAGAGATAATAGGATATTGACTAATTAGCAGATTCCTTGGGTGGAAGGCCCTCAAGGAGATCATAACAAAATGGAAGTCGCTGCATAAGCTACTGACACACAACTCTTTATGGCTGGTATTTAAATTTGGCACAAAAGAACTACGTGATAAAGTGCTAACAGGAGGGCCTTATTTTGCATATGGGAGTCCGCTCTACCTTAAGGCATTACCGCAATGTTTTTCTTTCAAAACAAAAACTCAATCTCACATTCCACTATGGATGCAAATTCATAGGCTACCCCTTAACTACTAGTCTACCTCAGGCTTAAGTAAGGTAGCATCTCAAATTGGCATCCCACTGTATACGGACAGATACACGAAGGTGAGGGAGCGAGTCAACTTTGCAAGAGTGCTTGTGGAAGTAGACATCTCTGAGTAGTTGCCGGCAACTATTGTTGTTACCCTTCAAGATGGCATAGACACTGATTTGGAGATACGGTTTAAATCCAACTTGAAACTATGCAAGGAATGCAAGCAACTGGGACATTATCAGATAGGCTGCACATTGACTACTGGGGTTGAACAGATACAAAAATAGTCAGTAGTGACTAAAGAACAACTAGGCTAGCAGCTGGTGCCATATATAACTAATGCAGTCAATGGGGGAAAATGCAATGGTGGAAGCTAAATGCGAAATGGCACGACAGGGAACATTACTGAAACAATGTATAATATGGAGGAAAATGCTCAGGTTGAGATTCAGACAGTATTGGCGCATGGAATGTTAGTGCCTATAAGATTCATATATCTCCACAATGATATGATATTGTCCACTTTGGGCCCAAGCCCTCATGGTTTTGTTTTTGGGCTTTACCCAAAAGGCCTCATGCCAATGGAGATATCTTTTTTTCTTATAAGCACATGATCTTTTCCATGTCTTACCAATGTGGGACTTTGATTGTATTCCCCATACTCCCAACAATCCCCCCCTCAAACGAAGGACCACATTGGGCCCCCCCTCAAGCCTATCCCTCCTCGAAGGATTTTCTCTGCTTGATGTCCGATCTTCAACCCACCAGGACTTCCTGCCAGTTGTTCGGTCCCCCCGACCCAACTAGACTTCCTTCCTGATGTCTGGTTCTCTTGATCCGGATGTGGGAGCTCAACTTCCTTCGTTCGAGGTTCATGGCTTGACATGGACCATGGCTCTGATACCAATTGTTAGTGCCTATAAGATTCATATATCTCCACAATGATATGATATTGTCCACATTGGGCCCAAGCCCTCATGGTTTTGTTTTTGGGCTTTACCCAAAAGGCCTCATGCCAATGGAGATATCTTTTTTTCTTATAAGCACATGATCTTTTCCATGTCTTACCAATGTGGGACTTTGATTGTATTCCCCATACTCCCAACATGGAAGTCAAGAATGAAGGGGAAGCAAACTAGTGAGAAGAACAAGCAGAGGCACCAAGAGCAAAGACATCAAAGATAGGAAATATCACAAAAATAACAGTGTGACATTTAAAACTAACACATGCAATAACTAAACATGTACTAAAGAAATTCGAGATTTATATAATAAACGGGAGTGACAACCAAAACAAAAACATCATCTAAGTCTTAACACTGAACGGTAAAACATGCATAATCTCCCCAAACCATAAACTAAATCTTATCCACCATGCCACTGCCACACACATCTTTGCCTCCTGCTGCTCCCTTCAATTATTCCATTCCTTGCCTTGCTCTGCAGTATAAGGGAAAAATGACACTATCAGCACATATGCTGAGTAAGATCCTTTCCTAGTCATAAAAGCCATACGACATAAATTACACATAAGATAGTGACACGTTCATTTAACTAACATATAGTCATAGCATGGATGTAACTATTAACATGATCATCAAGAGGCATATAGACTTAGCATTCAAAATTCATGAGTAAAGCAATCCGTGACATGATCATCTAGGACATGTATCCCCATGGCATTTTTATCACAATAACATAATATCTCATAATAACATAGACATGGAATAGTTATATGCAGAATGCTCTTTGAAAACATATACTTTCATAAGTACTTAAACATAATCTCAACATTAGGGCCCAACATTGTATCCATGACTAAACCCAGCCCATTTGGCGGTCCATTCGGCGACCCATTTGGCGACCCCTTGTGGTCGTTGACCGTCGACCGTTGGCACGTCGACCGTGTCATTACCACTAGGCCCGTACTTCGACCTAGGGGCAACTTTGGATACAAGTCATGCGTAAAGTAAAATAGCATACATGTTCTTTGACATAACATAAAGAGTGTTCTTGTCCCCACTCTTAGGGAAACATTTCTTAACCAATTCATATTCATAAGCCTTACGTAACCATGACATAGGGGTGCCTATCGTTCATTAACATAAATAGGTACATCATGATAAAATGAGCAAAACTTAACATATACATTATTATACAACGGTCCTACATCAGCCGTTAGCATGGACATAAGGTATGGAATCATGCAAATATATCGTCTAACTAGCATCATATCAATACCATATATATATACCTAGCATAACATGGAAAATCATTCGGAATCATGTTCGAAATTTTTTATTTATTTATTTTCTTGTCCTTTTTAATCTTCCCGAGCCCAGCACAGCCGGCCTGCGTTGGATGACAAATCCGTGTCGTGGCCGAGCGGCACGCCTGCTAGTCGAGAGGTACGCCTGCTAGCCGAGCAGCACCTCCAGCGGTCGAGCGACACACTTGGCGCTGATGTGTGGCTCCGCGGTGGAGGGATCAAGAGAGAGTAGAGAGGTGTCCTCTAGGGTATTAGGGAGGTTAAATTTATAACCATCAAGGCTTAACCTATTCCCTTATAAATTTCCTTAAATTTCTCTCTTTAACAGAATTAATTCCTTCTTCAATTAAATTCGTGACTTCTCCCTAATCATATAAAATTTTTATTGGATTTTTGGTGACTCACCCCTTCTTGTCCGATTTTATTTTCTTTTATCTTTTTTTTTTATTTCCTTTAAACCCCATGTAAGCCTATTATCATCATGCATAATTATCTTTATTTTCTTTAACCCACATAAGGGCCCCTTTATTATCATGCCTCATTATCTATAAAACTCCTAAGATTTTTTTCGGGCGTTACAATCCCCCATACCTTATAAAAAGTTCGTCCTCGAACTTAGAATAGTTCTGGGTATCTTCGTTTCATATCATCCTCGCATTCCCAGGTGGCTTCTTCGTGTTGTTGACTTTGCCACAAAACCTTTACTAAGGGCACTTCTTTATTTCTTAGTCTTTTGACTTCCCGGTCCAATACTCGGATCGGTCGACTTTCATAACTCAGGTCCTCCTGAATTTGCACTGTCTATGGCTCAACCATCTGGTCTCTACTGTAAATGCACTTCTTGAGCATCGACACAAGGAACATGTTGTGAATAGCCGACTTCTCCTGAGGTAGCACGAGCTCATAAGCTACCTTGACAACTCTTTTCAGGATCAGATATGGTCCTACGTATCGTGGACTTAGCTTCCCTTTCTTCCCGAATCTCATTATTCCTTTCATAGGTGCTACCCGGAGAAATACCAAATCTCCGACATTGAATTCCAAAGGTCTACGTCACTGATCTGCATAGTTTTTCTGTCGGCTCTGAGCAGTCTCTATTCTTTGGCGGATATTCTATATCACTCGGGTGGTGTCCTCGATGAATTCCATCCGAAGTCCCATCTCTTTCTTCTCACCACATTCGTACCAATAGATTGGAGACCTACATCTCCTCCCATATAAAGCTTCATAAGGTGCCATTCCAATGGTAGACAAATAGCTATTGTTGTAAGCGAATTCCGCTAGACATAAATATCGGCACCAGCTCCCTTTGAAGTCCAGGGCACAAGCTCGTAACATGTCTTCCAGTACTTGGTTCACCCTTTCTGTTTTTCCGTCTATCTGAGGATGAAAGGCGGTACTGAAATGCAGCTTCGTGCCAAGAGCCTTATGAACACATTCCCAAAACTGTGACGTGAAGCGACCATCCCTATCTGAAATGATGGTCTTGGGGATACCATGCAGTCTGATGATTTCCTTAGCATATAATTGAGCCAGTTGCTCAATCGAATAGGTCATCTTGATTGCTAGGAAATGGGATGACTTCATCAATCTGTCAACGATAACCCATATTGCATCATATCTGTTCGTAGGCCTGGGATGACCTGAAATAAAGTCCATAGAGATGTCTTCCCATTTCCACTCTGGAATTTAGATCGGTTGCAGAACTCCTCCAGCCTCACGATGTTACGCTTTAACTTCTTTGAAAGGTCAAGCAGTTCGGCGTCTTTGTGCTACATCCCTCTTCATACCGGACCACCAGAATTTCTCTTTCAGATCTTGATATATTTTGGTGGATCCCGGATGCATAGAATAGGGGGTCCCATGAGCCTCCTCCAATATCTTCTTGCGTAGTTCCGGATCATTAGGGATACATAGACGATCCCTAAGGTATAATATTCCGCTATCAGTGACACGAAAATCCTCGGTTTTTCCTTCTAGGATTTCCTGCTTGATCCTCTGGTCATCGAATAGTGATGGTACTGTTGCCATGGTCGAAAGCTCATGATTTCCGTCTCCAGCGGTCGAGACAATCCCGATAGGGACATCAAGGTGGCACTGGACTTCCTTCTGAGTGCATTGGCCACTTTGTTCGCTTTCCCTGGGTGATAGAAAATCTCCCAGTCATAGTCCTTCACGAGCTCAAGCCATCTGCGTTGTCTCATATTGAGGTCCCTCTGTGTGAAGAAATATCTCAGACTCTGGTGGTATGTATAGATCTTACACTGTGCTCCATACAGATAGTGCCTCCATACCTTGAGAGCGAAGACCACAACGACCAACTCTAAATCGTGAGTGGGATAGTTATTTTCATGTTCCTTGAGTTGCCTAGAGTCATAGGCAATAACTTTACCACTCTGCATAAGTACAGCTCCGAGTCCCAATTTGGAGGTATCGCTGTACATGTCGAAGGATTCGTCACAGTTTGGAAGAGTAAGGATAGGAGCACTGGTCAATCTCCTCTTCAATTCCATGAAACTTTTCTCGCAGTCATTTGTCCATTCGTACTTCTTATTTTTTCGGGTGAGAACTGTCATAGGTGCTGCTATTCTGGCGAAGTCTTCTACGAATTTATGGTAATAGCCCGCTAATCCGAGAAAACTCCTCACTTCGCTAGCATTCTTTGGCCTACTCCGGTTACTCACAGCTTCAATCTTTCTTTGGTCTACCATAACTCCATCTTTGGATATAATATGACCCAGAAAAGATACTTGATCGAGCCAGAATTCACATTTGGAGAACTTGGCATATAGTTGCTTTTCTCGAAGAATCTGTAATACCATCTTCAGGTGTTCAGCATGCTCTTCTTGATTTCTCGAATAAACGAGGATATCGTCAATGAAGACGATCATGAACTTGTTAAGAAATGCCGAGAATACCCGATTCATCAGGTCCATGAACATAGCAGGGCAGGAGCATTCGTCACTCAAAAAGGCATGACTATGAACTCATAATGTCCATATCTTGGTCGGAAAGTTGTCTTCGGTATATCATCTGGTTTCACTTTCACTTTATGATAGCCAGATCTGAGGTCAATCTTTGAAAAGACGGTGGCACCTTTTAACTGGTCGAATAGATCGTCAATCCGTGGTAAAGGGTACCTATTCTTGATCGTCGCATTATTTAGCGCACGGTAGTCTATGCACATTCGCATCATCTTTCTTCTGTACCAACTGTACTGGAGCTCCCTATGAAGAGCAAAATATTGTCTCATCGACTCTATTACTATGTCTTCCATATATTATTGTCTCATCGACTCTATTACCACGTCTTCCATATATTACTGTCTCATCGACTCTATTACTACGTCTTCCAACCATGCTTATCTTCATATATTATAATAAGGCTAGCATAAGATTATTATGCATATATTCATCTCATCGACTCTATTACTACGTCTTCCATATATTACTTGTCTCATCGACTCTATGACTACGTCTTCTAGCCATGCTTATCTTCATATATTATAATAAGGCTAGCATAAGGTTATCATTCATATTTATTTATGCATATTTAAACTAAAGGCTAGCATAAGGTTATCATACATATTTTCATGCATATTTAAGCTAAAAGTATTTCTTATCATACATGAACAAAAAAATAGAGTAGGCACAAAATTTCTTACTTGGAGCAACAGGATGGAAGCTTGATGTGTGTGTAGTGGAAAGGTAGAACTGGGCTCTGATACCACCTGTAACGCCCACCCTTCCCGTACCTTAGAGGGGAGTGAAGGGCGGCGCTACGCGATCATACATACATGCATATACATACAGCAGAAGCATTTAAAACAATAAAATCCCATCTTAAGCTAACTATATTAACCTAATCCACCTAACAGATTAATTATGATGTAACGGTCTTAGCAATTTTCTTAACTAAACATGTACTAAAGAAATTCGAGATTTATATAATAAACGGGAGTGACAACCAAAACAAAAACATCATCTAAGTCTTAACACTGAACGGTAAAACATGCATAATCTCCCCAAACCATAAACTAAATCTTATCCACCATTCCACTGCCCACACATCTTTGCCTCCTACTGCTCCCTTCAATTATTCCATTCCTTGCCTTGCTCTGCAGTACAAGGGAAAAACGACACTATCAACACATATGCTGAGTAAGATCCTTTCCTAGTCACAAAAGCCATACGACATAAATTACACATAAGATAGTGACACGTTCATTTAACTAACATATAGTCATAGCATGGATGTAACTATTAACATGATCATCAAGAGGCATATAGACTTAGCATTCAAAATTCATGAGTAAAGCAATCCGTGACATGATCATCTAGGACATGTATCCCCATGGCATTTTTATCACAATAACATAATATCTCATAATAACATAGACATGGAATAGTTATATGCAGAATGCTCTTTGAAAACATATACTTTCATAAGTACTTAAACATAATCTCAACATTAGGGCCCGACATTGTATCCATGACTCAACCCAGCCCATTTGGTGACCCCTTGTGGTCGTTGACCGTCGACCATCGGCACGTCGACCATGTAATTACCACTAGGCCCGTACTTCGACCTATGGGCAACTTTGGATACAAGCCATGCGTAAAGTAAAATAGCATACATGTTCTTTGACATAACATAAAGAGTGTTCTTGTCCCCACTTTTAGGGAAACATTTCTTAACCAATTCATATTCATAAGCCTTACGTAACCATGACATAGGGGTGCCTATCGTTCATGAACATAAATAGGTACATCATAATAAAATGAATAAAACTTAACATATACATTATGACACAATGGTCCTACATCAGCCGTTAACATGGACATAAGGTATGGAATCATGCAAATATATCGTCTAACTAGCATCATATCAGTACCATATATATATACCTAGCATAACATGGAAAATCATTCAGAATCATGTTCGGAAATTTTTTTCTTTTAATTTTCTTGTCCTTTTTAATCATTCCGAGCCCAACACAGCCGACCTGCGTTGGACGACACACTCGTGTTGTGGCCGAGCGACATGCCTGCTAGCTGATATGTACGCCTGCTAGCCGAGCAGCACCTCCAACGGTCGAGTGACACGCCTGGCGCCCGAGCGGCATGCTTTGAGCCCGAGCGGCACGCTTTGCGCCCGAGTTGTTTGGCCCCGACATGCCTATGCCGGGGCAGCATAGGCATGTCCCGCACTGCTCACCCCGACACGCCTGTGTCTGGGTGAAAGAGCGGCGTGTTGGCCTCTATACGTGTTCTACTTAACAAAATTTATACGAACCTCGTCCTAGGGTCTTAAGCAATATCAAACACGGAACCTTGTCTAAGGTTAATCATATGCAATACAGAGAAAAGAAGAACATGAAAATCTCTTTATTGTATAGGACAACATTGGAAACATGAAAGTCATTCGAGAGAAACCCATGTACTGCAGGTGAGGGAATTCTTACCTTCAATTGCTTTAACTTATATTTGTAAAACCTAATGAGATGTAACCTTCTATCCCGCCCTAGCAGCTGCCCTCCAAGTTCTCTTGAATCCCACCTTTCCTTGGATTCGGTGGAGAAGACAACCCTAGGAGAGAATTCTCCGTGATGTGTGGTTCGGCGGTGGAGGGATCAAGAGAGAGTAGAGAGGTGTCTTCTAGGGTATTAGGGAGGTTAAATTTATAACCATCAAGGCTTAACCTATTCCCTTATAAATTTCCTTAAATTTCTCTCTTTAACAGAATTAATTCCTTCTTTAATTAAATTCGTGACTTCTCCCTAATCATATAAAATTTTTATTGGATTTTTGGTGACTCACCCCTTCTTGTCCGGTTTTCTTTTCTTTTATCTTTTCTTTTATTTCCTTTAAATCTCACGTAAGCCTATTATCATCATGCATAATTATCTTTATTTTCTTTAACCCACATAAGGGCCCATTTATTATCATGCCTCATTATCTATAAAACTCCTAAGATTTTTTTCGGGCGTTACAAAACTTGGGCGCAGGACCTCAAGCAGTAAGAACACAAGATAAACAACAACAATGTGAGGAGCTGAAACCTAGGCAAACCCTAAACATGCAGAAAAGGAAAGGCAACCTCAATAATGGGAAAAGCAAAAGGCAGCAACATGAGCAAATATGTCAAGAACCTGAGAATACAAATGCATCAGTTAAACAGGAAGGTTGCACTCCAAACCAGTCTGATGTACTGTACAAAAATGACATACAGGGAAGCCTCCGACGGAGCACCAGAAAGATGGAACAAAACAAAGATGAACAAAAAGAGACGCATCAGTGCAAACGACCAACCACAATCACAGTTGGCAAGGGAGTGACAATAGGCCAAATAGCTATACTGCAAGTGCAAACACAACTTGAGATAAGTCCATGAGCAGGGAAGTAGAATAATGGGGAATCAGAAATGAGTGGCAACAAGGCAATTATGTTACACCAACCCAATGAAGGAACCCAGAAGGAGCCACTAAAGGGATTGCAGGAGCATGAACGGGCACACCAGGAAATAAACCAGGTTGAGGACACACCCATCAGGAGAGCACAAGAGCTCAAAAAAAGGACTAGTAAAAGGGAAAGTAGTGGGGATGTAGCAACACACGATGTGCCTGCAGACATCATTCCACCAATCATCCTAGCCCTACCAGCTGCTCAATGGTGCAATGAGGTGATACTAGCAAAAGCAGACCCCATCAGGTCAGTAGAGATGGAGTATCAAGGAGAGTGCTAGGGGTAGCAGGGTGAAGATGGAACACTGTACAATGCAATGAGGCAATCAGAGAATGGAACAAATCTAGACAAGGGGCAGAAACATAAAAAGAGAGGGAAGACCATCACTGCTAGACGGTGGAAGCCGGCTGCACAACCATGAAGATTGGATCATGGAACATTAGAGGCCTAAATAAGTGTAGGGAAATCTCGTATGCCAAATGGCATATGCGCAACGGAAAATAGGATCCCTTCCAAGTGATCCATGCGAAAGCAAACTCGTATAAAATAAATTTCTCTAAACCAAACCTATCTTATAGGAGAGGATTACCTTTGTTGCGTGCCCTTGTTAATCCCGCTTTTCCTTTCGGTTTGTTGGATCTTTAGCACGTTCAAGTGTCCGTGCCTCTATATGTATCCACACGAGCAAGCTCTTGTCTCACAAGAGAAACTAGAAGAGCTATCCTTTACTTCTTGCTAGAGAAGTCCCTAAAGGAGAGGAATCTAGGGAAGAAGAGAAAGGAGGAAGAAGACTACTCTTCTTGCTAGCCTACACTCACAAAGCCACACAACCAAAGCTTCCACCAAGCTTCTCAAGCTCTCTCTCACAACCACACCACAATCACAATCCAAATGATGCTTTGGCCGGCCACTCCATGGGGCCTTTTATAGGGTTGGCAAAACCCTTTCACCTCCTACAATTTAATGCAATCCATTGCATTGAGACCCCTTTTGTTTTGGCCGGCCACTTAAGGAGACAAAAACCATTTTGTCCCCTTCCACCTTATCTAGCTTAGGTGGATGCTTAGGTGGCATGCTTATGTGGCATGCTTATGTGGCATTCATGCATGTTGAATTAATCTTATTAATTCAATTTAGCTTATGTTATCATATTGAATTAATCTTATTAATTCAATTAAGCTTATGTTATCATATTGAATTAATCTTATTAAATCAATAAGGTAACATATTGAATTAATCTCATTAAATCAATTAGCTAAAATTCTCATTAAGCTTAAAGTCCAAAAACCATTTTGTACTTAAGCTTATTCCCAAATTATTCTAGTCAAACTAGAAGACTCTAATTCCTCTAATTATCATGCTCTTTGTGTGTGACCCTATAGGCTCTCATAACGTTGGCAGTGGACCTAAACTCTTTTAGATACACAAGCAATGAGTGACATCTAGCAATACATCATTGCTACCCAAGTTACGAGATAAGTCAAGATCCGACTAACCTTTCCGTGACTACTATAATATATGACCGTGTCCTTCTATCCTTGATATCAGATTGATCAATGAGGCATAGACCGTGTCATCCTCGATCAATCTATGTGTTTCTTGATCCCTGAGTAAACTAACTCAAACAAATGAGCTCAATATCTCATATTGACTCATTCGAGCATGGCCATGCGTTTTAGTAGTTCTACTCAATCAAGGGGCCCACCGATATCACTCCCGTCATATGGAAGGGATAGATCCCATCTACATCACTCACATCCCTCCGCATAATTTGTTACATACCCAGTAATCGCCTTTATGGTCCACCCTGTTACGGGTGACGTTTGACGATACCAAAGTACACAACTCCTTATGTAGGGAACCGTAGTGACTTCAGGTCTGAGGACTATTCATACCAATAGTCACATGAGAAAGTTTATGACACTCATATAACGATCCATGAAACTTTCTCATGGATATCATATATCCATGACTTGTGAGATCAAGTCATCAATTGACCTACATGCTAGTCTTTATGTATTAATATTGCCCTTGCATATTAATACTCGACTAGGAACATTTAGGAAAGTGTTCTCTACAGCCTCTCATAATCAATTCTGCCAATTGATGTGCTGTAGATAAGAACCTACTTTTCTAGGGCATTATTATATTTAAATTAGCTGGCACAAGCAAGATGTAAATATAATAACCAATCCTTTGCCTTTATAGAATATGATACAAAATGTTCCCTATTCAACCATCACATGATTGGTTCTAGGGCTTTAACTAACAATAAGGGCCTCAAACAGAAGGTGGTGGCGGACCTCCTTCTGAAGCAAAAGATGAGTGCTCTATGTGTACTAGAAACAATACTCACCCAGCAGTACTACCAGACATTGAAAACCAAGAGATTTCAGAAATGGGAGACGGAACAGCGACTGGGCAGCTCCTCCAAAAGCAGAATGCTACTGATATGGGACCTACAGCTCATTAATCTGGACATCGACCTATGGGAAGATCAGCTGATACATACCAGAATCAAAAGCAAAATCACAGGGTCAACCTATGCAGTCACGTTTGTATATGGTCAGCTCTCCATCACGAGCAGGAAAGCCATGTGGGCAGCACTGTTGCAGATTGCTAGAACTATGGAGATGCCATGGCTAATTCTAGGAGATTTCAATTCCCCCCTCTCACCATCTGATAAACAAGGAGGAATGGCAGTTACAACATATGCCATAGTCGATTTCTAGGATTTTACACTTGAGGCAGGGATTGAGGATTTGCACTCCATTGGGTGCCAATACACATGGACAAATGGGCACATAGTGAGCAAACTCGACCGTGCAATGGTCAATAAGACATGGTTGGAGCAACACCAGAGTAGTTATGCTAAATTCAGGGCTCCAGGGACAGTCTCAGATCACGCATCATGCATTGTCTCCATGCTAGGAAATACAAGGAACCAGGTCAAACCTTTTAAGTTCTATAACATGTGAACATCACACCCTGATTTTGAACATCTAGTTGAGAACAAATGGAACAGGTCCAACCTTAGAAGTGTGGAAGGCACGACACAATACAAGTTGAGACAAAGACTCACACTCCTCAAAACTGATCTCAAACAGCTCAATAGACTCCACTATCAGCACATTTAGGAATGAGTCAAGCAGGCTCAACAAAAATTAGAAGAAATGCAGCAAAGAGGGCTAGCAAAAGGGCATATGGATTATAATTACCAAGCGACAAGGAAATAAGTAGAACTACTTGAGCGAGTAGAATATCTTTTCTACTTACAGCGAGCCAAGCATGAATATTTCAGAGAAGTAGACAAGAACACCCCCTTTTTCCATGCTCTGGTAAAGCAAAATAACAAAAGGAGAGAGGTAGTAGCCATTGAGAAGGGGAATGGGGAATCCACTAGCTCATCAGAAGAGGTCATGAAGGAATTCTTGACATATTTTCAGTGTCAATTAGGGGAGAAAGGAACCCGGGCTCCATTCAAAGGAGATTGCATGCAATTTGGCACAAAGCTAACTGATGCACAACAACACCGACTAATCAGACTACCTAATTAGGAAGAGATCAAAGAGGCTTTGTTTGACATTGGAGATCTCAAAGCCCTAGGACCGGATGGGTACAACTCGAAATTCTTTAAGAACGCATGGACCATAGTTAAACATGATATTATAGCAGCAGTCATGGGGTTCTTCACGAACGACCAACTCTTAAAATCATGGAACCATACTCTCATTTCTCTAGTCCCGAAGTCCTCTCATGCAAGCAAGGTGCAAGATTATAGACCAATCTCGTGTTGCATAGTGTTTTATAAAATCATTGCAAAAATCCTAGCAGGCAGATTATCATAAGTTGCAGATTATTTGCTTCATCCAACACAAACTGCTTTTGTAAAGGGCTGCAGTATTGCAGATAATATCCACCTTGCTCAAGAACTCATGCGTAGCTATACCAGGAAAAGAATCTCCCCAAGATGCATTCTACAAGTAGACCTACAAAAAGCTTTTGATTTGGTTCACTAGGAGTTTTTGTAGGATGTGCTCACAACATTGAAATTCCCTGACAGATTCATCACATGGATTAAAGAGAGCATCACTAGCCCAACATATTCAGTGGCAATTAATGGCAACATGCACTGGTTTTTCATGGGTGGCAGAGGCCTTAGGCAGGGGGATCCTCTTTCCCCATATTTATTTGGGATATGCATGGAGTTCCTCTCCCGATTGCTAGCTAAATGCACTAGCCGATCTGATTTCCATTTCCATCCAAAATGTGAGCAACTGAGAATAGCCCACCTAGTGTATGCTGATGATATCTGACTGCAAACATGGTCAAATCAAATATTTACATGGCAGGAGTAGATGCAAGTGCCTGGGAGAGACTACTATCTATCACTGGATTCAATGTGGCAGAGATGCCATTCAGATACTTAGGGATACCAATAGCATCCCAGAAACTAAAGCTTGCTGATTACAGTACACTAATGGAAGCCCTCACTAAGCGCATCAGCTCCTGGCCTAAGGCAACACTATCATATGCGGGTAAAAGTCAGCTCATATCATTGGTTCTATAGGGTGTTGAATGCTATTGGATGTCAATCTTACCTCTCCCGATTGGAGTAATTGACAAAATATATAGTCTCTGCCGTTCTTTCATGTGGACCACAAAGAACCTGACGATAGTGTGGAGTGACATATGCAGACCGAAAGAGGATGGAGGCCTTGGGATGAGGGATTTGAGGGCATGGAACATGGCTCTGCTGCAAAGGTTCTGCTGCAAAGGTTCTATGGTGAATACAAGAGAAGCAGGACAACTTATGGATTCGATGGGTCCATCACACATATATACAACAAAGAGATATATGGGAATGGAAAAGTAAGCACAAGGACTCCCCGCTCCTGAAGCAGCTGATACACATCAAGAAAAGCATCCTATCCATTGCTAGCAACCCAGAAGGAGCGAGACAACTCTTAGGCACATGGTTTGGACAAAGCAAAGGTGGAGTCAAGAGGGCATATGATTATTTAAGAAATGCTAGAACCAGGAAACCATGGGCGATGACAGTGTGGCAGAAGGATATATAGCCAAGCCATAGATTTACGCTGTGGATGTTAGTCTAGGGCAAGCTACCGGTACGAGCTAGACAAGAGTACCTAGAAGATAGAAGATGTGTATTCTGTAACCAAACAGAGGAGACTTTGGACCACGTCTTTTTTCAGATGTGAGCATATCCGATAGTTATGGGGTAGAGTTCGAGGGTGGCTACAGATGAGGGAAGAAATGTGCAGTTATAGGCATATGCTGAGATCTTTCAGAGCATGGTATAAGAAAGCATTTGGTTTGAACCGAGCATGCCACCTAGCCATATCAGCATTAATCCACTTTGTTTGGAGGGCGAGAAACTCCAGTAGATTTGAAGGAACAAGGTTTGAAGGAGATCTGACCTTCCGTAAAATACAAGTCCATGTGTACAGAGCAATGGAGGGGCATGATCTTCAGCTCCTAGTAGGGATTACGTGAAGAAGCCAGGGCAGTTCCCTCCCCCCTCCCTCTCTCCCTCTTTCCTTACCTTTGTTACATAAGACTTTTGTTTCTTTATTGGTCATTCGTGTCCTTCCAAGGTACCTAGACATCCCAACCCCCCCCCCCCCCTCATTCCCTTAGCCTCCAATCTTCAAGGTAGTTCCCCACCTCCCTAGGGCTGTTCTTGGCCTCCCAAAGTAGCCCTTTGGTCCCCAGGGCAGTACGACTCCCCCCCAGATTTCCTAGTCTCAGGGCAGTAGTACCCCCCCTATAGGGCGGTTCCCCTACTTCCCGGGCACTTTCCCCATGGTCCAGGGCAGTTCTACTTTGAACCCTTACTTCTCCACCTTCCAGGGTAGTTCATCATTTTTCCAGTGCATCCCCCCTGTCCCAGGGCAGTAGAGTAAGTGCCCTGTGCCTTTATCCCTGAGCCTATAATCCCCTACCCTCCCCCTCCCGGTAAATTTTTGCACCCTCTCAGGGCAGGTTCACACCATCCAAAGAAGATTTCACCCTCTCAGGGTAGTTCTACACCCTTCTGGAAAAGTTCCCCTATTTCCAGGGCATTTCTTTGGACCTAGGATTGTTGACTGTCCAGGGTGGTTTCTTCACTCATGGCAGCTACTCTTCTCCCGGCTGGTCTTCATGGAGGCCTAGCGTAGGGCAATTTAAAAAAAAATTCAGGGTGGTTTACTTATGATCAGGGTAGTTACTCCGGCTCCAGGGTAGTTTCACGTGACTCCTAGTTGCTCCCTTGATCAGGACATTTCTGCGGCTCCAGGGTGGATTAGGATGGAAGGCTGCTACATCCCCAGGCTATTTAACCCTTGGACAGGGCATTCCTCCTCGACACCGAGGTGGACCTCCCAGCCCTGGCCGGTACTCCTTGAACAAGGTGGACCCTCTTCTTCCTTTCCAAGATGGTTAAACCTCGTACAAGGCAGTTTGTCTTCAACGTAGACACACCAGGGCATTTTTGAAGCGGTTGGTTCGCTGAAGTGACAGGGTAGTTTCTCCAACTCCAGGGTGGTTCTCCCCAGCTCCAGGGTGGTTTTCAGGGCCAACACACCTTGCTCGGAGCGGTTACCGGGGCCAGGGCAGTCCCTCACGACCAAGACCCACTGGCTAGGGCAGCTCCCTTACCTAGGACAGTCCTTTTGCTCCCAGTTAGGCTTTCCTCTCTGGATCCAGTGTGGTTCTCTCCCCGGCCGGTTTGCCCACTGACTAGGGTAGTCCTATTACTCAGGGCAATTCTACTACTCCAGACTGGTAAAAAAAATGGACAGATTTTGGAAGTTGCTATTTTGATGAGGGAGAGTGAATGGGCCCACCCATAATGGCCTATCTAGTCCATAGCAAATGACTATGGTAAAGACGTCACAAATCTGTTTATGGATGAGGCTTGGCCAAAAAGCCTAGTAGAGGTGAATAGGCCCACCTGAATGGCCTATCTAGTCCGTAGTAATGGCTATGGTAAAGACATGGCAAATTCATTATCGGTTGATCACTTTCCAAAAGTGACAAATGTTGGAGGACCATGATGCTAGCTGGACATAAAAAACAAGATGGCACAAGAAGGTACACATGAAGAGCTGAGTGCAGTTGGATGGTTCATAGGGGCAAAGACATATGGATGGTTTACATGCGCTGTACACATGGGCTGGACGCATGAAGGAAGATAGAGAGGGATGAGTGGATGTATTAAGCGAGAGGGTTGGTACCCAAGTGAGCACATGTACACCACACCTTGGATAAATCTCAGATCTGACACTTTGTCAGAAATGACATGAGCATGAATCCTAGCCTATTGTATGATTGTGCTTTTATTTGATGATATATATTTACCTTTCATCAAAAAATAAAAAGACTCATTCGGACTTTGAATAAATACATAAGACTGGATTACTTCATCAAAGCGGATGTTCCAAGATCTCTAAGCTTGCTTCAATCCATAAATGGACCGATTAAGCTTGCACACAAGATGCTCTTTGCCCTTTGCAATGAATCCCTCTAGTTGCTCCATATAGATGTTTTCCTCAAGACTTCCATTAAGGAAAGCTGTCTTGACATCCATCTACCACACCTTATAATCCATATGAGCAGTAATACATAAGAGAATCCTGATAGACTTAAGCATGCCTACCGGTGAAAAGGTCTCCTCATAATCGATACCCTCTTTCTGAGTATACCCTTTTGCAAAAAGCCTTGCTTTGAAGGTCTCAACCTTCCCATCTATTCCTCTCTTTCTTTTGTAGATCCACCTGCATTCAATAGTTTTTACACCATTGGGTTGTTCTACTAGCTCCCAGACATGATTTGAATCCATAGATTCTATCTTAGAATTCATCGCACTTTGCCAAGATAACGCATCTTTATCTTGGATTGCCTCGTCATACATCCAGGGATCAGGTTCATCTTTGCTAGGGACCAAATCATAAGATTCTCCCAAGAACATAAATCTATCAGGTTGTCTAACAACCCTTCCACTACGATGAGGTATCACTTGTGTATCCTCTGTGACATGCAGTGCAGTCACTTATGGTATATCCTCTTATACCGGTGGTACTGAAGTAGTGACTTCCCTTCTCAATTCCTCCAAAACAATCTTACTCATGGGCTTGTGGTTCATTACATAGTCTTCCTCTAAAAATCTGGTGTTCGTGCTAACGATCACTCTCTGATCTCTAGGACTATAGAACAAACCACCTTTCGTTCCTCTAGGATAGCCTACGAACATGCACACTTCTATACGAGGTTCCAACCTACCAGCATCTACCTTCAGCACATGTGCTGGACTCTCCCAAATCCGAATATGTCTCAAACTAGGCTTTCGCATAGTCCACAATTCTGTGGAAGTAGAAGGCACTGATTTAGATGGTACCAAGTTCTGAATATATACTGCCGTATCTAGAGCATACCCCTAGAACGAATCTGGTAACTCAGAATAACTTATCATCGATCTAACCATCTCCATAGGAGTCTTATTCCTTTGCTCCTCTACACCATTCTACTGGGGTGTGCTAGGTGCAGACAATTGGGATTGTATCCTAGCCTCTGATAAGTAATTCCTAAACTCTCCCAAGAGGTACTAACCACCATGATCAGATCGTAGTGTCTTGATACTTTTACCTTGGCGTTTATCCACATCAGCCTTGAATTCTTTGAACCTGTGAAAGCATTTAGACTCGTGGCGCATCAAGTAAATGTATCCATATCTTGAATAATCGTCTATAAAAGATATGAAATATTCAAAACCAAATCTATCCTGGATAGACACAGGACCACACAAATTAGAATTAACCAATTCCAACACATCTTTGGCTTTATACCCCTTGGCCTTAAAAGACCTCTTGGTCATTTTACCTTCCAAGCAAGATTCACAGGTTGGGAAATCTTCCACCACTAATCAACCTAAAGGTCCATCAACTCTCAACCTTTGAATTCTACTCAGGTTAATATGACCTAACCTTAGATGCCAAAGATTTGTTTTGTTCATTTTCGAAGGTTCTTTTCTCTTATTAGATTTAGAAGATGAGTTATTTACTTCTATTTGCATCGTGGGAGCTTTTGGTTCAAGGGTATATAAATTTCCTATCAATGCACCAGAACATCTAATCTCTCTATTCCTTTTTATAACAACTCTGTCATTAAAAGAAATAGAATATCCTTGCAAAAACAATTTAGAAATCGAAATCAAATTCTTTCTAAATAAAGGTACAGAAAGGCAATTTCTCAGAACCAAAGTTTTATTCCTATCAAAAGATAAATAAACATATCCCACTACAATAGCCACCACCTTCATAGCATTGCACAAGTAAACGGTAATCTCCCCCTCAACTAGTCGTCTGATTTCTTGGAACCCCTACAAAGTATTGCAGACATGATCAGTGGCTCCCGTATCTACACACTAGGTGCTGGTAGATAACACTGCTAAATATGTTTCAATGACTAGACCAAAAGATATACCTTTGTTCTGCTTCCGGTTGGGGCAGTCCTTCTTCCAATGTCCAATCTGTTTGCAAGTGAAGCACTTGCCTTTCGGCGTCTTCACTCCTCCTTGAGATCCTCCCGCCACCATTGCTCTACCTTGTTTCTTCTTCTTCTTGTTTTCGACTTAGAAGTAGAAACCTTTTGAGCAACCATGGCCTGAGCCTGAGCACTCTGACGAAAAAGTCTCTCTGTCACCTGGAGTTCTGTCAGAAGATCCGCCAACGAATACAACCTCTTATTCATGTTGTAATTCAGGCGAAACTTCTCAAAACTCCTAGGTAGAGATTGGAGAATGATATCGACCTGGGTTTCCCCATCGATCTCAACTCTAAGGACTTCCAACTCATTCAAATGAGCCATCATCTTGAGAACATGATCCCTCACGGATGTTCGCTCGACCATGGTGGTCGTCATCAAGTTCCTCATAGCTTCCTGCCTAGCAGTCCGATTCTGGTGTCCGAAAAGTTCATTGAGATTGAGCATCATGTCATAAGCAGTAGGCATGACTTGATGTTGATGTTGCAATACATTTGACATAGAAGCCAAAATGTAACACCGCACCATCTCATCAGCCTTTATCCACTTCTTATAACTCTCTTTCTCCTTTTCCCCAGAATCATCCACAGGCTTAGGAGGGCACTCCTCGAGAAGTACATATTTGTACTCCTCAGCAGTCAAGATTATATCCAGATTCCTTTTCCAAACCACATAGTTAGGTCCAGTAAGTTTATTTTTCTTTAGTATCACAGCAAGTGGGTTGAAAGTTATTTTTGAAAAACCTAAGAATCACATAGATCAAAACATTAGATTTCAAAAAATTTATTGATTCCTTAAACAATAAAATTTTAAAATCAACCAACACCTCAAAATACTGAGACTATCGTATGCCACAATAGTGTGGATATATTCGAATTCTACATTTGTAAGAGGAGGTTTTACCCATTAATTTTATTATCCTATCAACCTTACTTTTTGACAAATAAAATTAATAGTAGGTTCCTCTTCGATGCTACAAATAAAAGCAGTGACTCCGATGGAGAGGATACTGTTAGGGCAATCAACCCAAGTTATGGTTTGGATTATTGTTTTGATGTGTGTGGCAAAGGTTTAAGTTAGGATATTATTGTGGATTTAATATGTGTGTTGAAGTCATGCAGGACTTAGTAATTCACACATATGACGAATAGAAGTGGTAAGATCACTAACTCACAACGTTGTTCTTGAGTCGGCGAAGGAGCATTGCGAAGCCATGCGCTTGATGAATCCGAGGGACCGCCAGACGAGATGACTTGAAGTGAAGCCAAGGAAGTAGACTTTGAGGGCAAGAGATGCGAAGGAGCATTGCAAAGCTGTGCTCTTGGTGTTGCCGAGGGACATGGCCGCGAACGAAGAGAGCTTCGAGGAGGGACTTCAAGTGAGATGAGAGAATGAGTGAAATGTAAGTAGCTCATTAGGTGAACTTGGCCAAAATGGCTAAGTATCAGAGGCTCGACCGAGTAGGTTGAGGTTATACCCAACATGTTTAGTTAAGTCGGATGCTCAACCAACTTGGTTGGGGTTTTGCCCGACAAGTCTGATGCTCAACCGAAGGGTTGAGGTTTTACCCGATGAATGGTTTAGTCGGATGCTCAAACATTGGTTTGAGGTTTTACCCGACAAAGTGGAGTGTCAGATGTTCAACTGTGAGGGTTGAGGTTTTACCCGACCGTCGGACGCTAAAACGGATGCGAAGTTTGAGGTTTGCCCGACATTAGTCGACTGCTGTGAATGTGCAATTGACTGCTCTTAGTCGATTGAATTTCAATTGGTGTTAGACTGGTAGGTTTTCGCCCGTGATCGACTACGGACCATCGATCGCCACCGCTAAGGACGGCACGATGGCGATGAAGGCAGTTGGGGGCATAGAACCTCTCGTAGCTGACTGATCAGTCGTCTACGAAGGCATCAGTTGACTGATGGATACATCAGTCAACTGCCAAGTCTCCCGTTGGACTACAATGGTCAGGATCTGACGTGTTTAGAAGTTGTTGTAACAACGACAATCGACAGCAAAAGGCAGTAGTTTACTGATGGGCGGCCAACGGGAAGAAATCATCCCTCTCTATAAAAAGACAAGGTGTGGGCTTTGGGATGGCTAATGCTTATGCTCCAATTGTTCATCAAAGTGACTCACAAGCTTTAAACTCTTTCTCTTGTTCTTATTTCAAATCCATTGTAAGAAAGTATGTTTTTGTGTTGTAAGAAGGTTTACATCCACCTTGCTTTAGCTAAAGGGAGAGACAATATTGGTTTGGTTTCGGAGTGATTCACTGGAGACGAATTGGACTATGGATTAGCGGCATAGGGTCGTGAACCATGTTATATCTCTTTGTTAGCATTGTTTTTTTCTTGTTTATCTTTATTGTTGTTTAGTTTTATTTCCACTATGCTAACCATAACTTGTATACAAACGAATGATCGAATTCCATTCTACGACAACTTAGGGATATTCACCTTCCTCTAGCCAGCCAACGACGTTCCAACAAGTGGTATCAGAGCAAGGTCACTTGTCAACCGACTCACCACCGCAACAAGTACTACATCAAGGATGACCGACTCAAATATTCATCCGCCAAAGTTCGAGGGGGAATTCGCTTGGTGGAAAAAGAGAATGGAGGTATTTTTCGAAATCGACTTCGAAATTTTATTGATAATGGAAAATGGTTTCAAGATACCTAGGGATGAAGATGGGGAGCAAATAGAGAAGACAAGATGGACCAAAAGGCAACGGGAGGAGTACTTGGCAAACTCAAAAGTCAAACATCATCTCTACAATGTGCTTCCCCAACAAGAGATCAACCAGATTGGGGAGTGCTCAAGTGCCAAAGAGATGTGGGAAAGATTGGTAGAGCTTCATAAAGGCACTTCGGAAGCCAAATTAGCAAGAAGAGACCTCCTCCGCTCCCAACTAACTAATATCAAACTTGAAAAGGGAGAAAAGGTAACCTCATTACACTCTTGTTTTAAAGAAATTTTAAATGGACTAACGAGTGTAGGAGAAAAACTTTCGAACCGGGATATGATTATGAAAGCAATCGATGCCTTTCCTCGGTCATCGAAATGGAGCTCAATGGTAGACTCCTTCTACATCTCAAAGAACCAAGAAGTAAGAACCTTAGAGGAGTTCTTCTCAACCATGGAGCTCAATGAAACAAGGCTTGAATGAGTAGTAGAAGAGCCAAGAATTCAACCATCAAGAGGAGTAGACTTGATAGCAGAAAAGGGGAAGAAGAAGGAGACACCACCTTCCTCCACCGATGAAGCATCCTCCTCATCCTCCATGAATAGCAATGAAGATTCTTATATGGTAAGGAAGGTAAGGCATGCTTTAAGAAATTTAAAATTTAACAAATCTTAAGATAGGAGAAGGCACAAGAGGAAGTTCATTTGCTATAATTGCCAACAAGAGGGACACATGAGGGATGATTGTCCCCTCTTGAACAAGAGAAATTAACAAAGAAGAAGAAAAGAAGAAAAGAAGAAAAGAAGAAGGGGAGCAAGAAAAAGGAAGAAGAGAAGAAGTCCAAGGAAAAAGAAAAGGAGAAGAAGGCCAAAGCACTCAAAGCAAGGACATAGGATAATCCTTCATCATCATCATCAGAGGAAGAAAATTCTTTTGTCACAAATCTAGCTCTAATGACAATAGAAGATGTGGACACCACTTCCTCCGAAAAAGAAAAAACAAGCTCATGTGAGGAGAGATCAAGTGAAGAGGGAAGCTTATCATCATCCGAAGAAGAAGACATGGTAACTATGGTAAAACATCTTCCCACTCAAGAAGTAGTTGACATGATTTCTAGCTTAACTAGGGATTTGTTTAGGGCTAAAAAGAAAAATAAGAGTATGCTTGATGAAATTAAGGCCCTATAAGAAAAGCTAAAAAATTCATGTTTAAATATTAATGATAATCTTTCTTCTAGTATCGATAATGCATGCTCACATGATAATTACATGCCTTTTGATGTGAATGATGCATGCATTGAGAAGAATAGGGTCTTAAGAGAAAAGGTAGACCATTTAACTAAGGGCCTAGAGAAATTCACTATAGGCTCCAATACTTTGAACATGATCATAGGGAGCCAAAGGGCAAGCTTCAATAGGAAAGACCTAGGTTACAAGAGGAATAAAAATGAAAAGGCCTATCAGTGCATAATTTCTAGGGGTCAAGCCAAAAATAAAATAATTGCTAAAAAATAGATCCCTAAAGAATATTTAGTGAACCCCATACGAAAGAACTTATATTGGGTTTCTAAGTCCATCCTTAAGGGTTAGGAAAACCCTAGGATTGTCAACCATAAGTTGACTTCACTTATATCATATTATATGGTTGACTTAGGATGATGTGGGAAGTGAAATTTAATTTATAAGCATGATGGATGAAGTGATTATAATGTTAGAATCATATACTTGATTTGAATAATGATACATGCTTATGACTTAGAATGATCGGGATTTATTTTTTTTTAAAATAGTGTTGGGTGATGATAATGCACCCATAAATAGCTTAAATCATGTTTGGGTGATACTTGACTTATTATCATGATTTTATACTTAATGCATGATTACAAATTGATTGATACACTTGTTTCATAATCATAATGTGAAATCAATGCATATATGTCTTTATGATCATGTGATATGTTAATGTGATACTTAGCCTTGTGTAGAATTGCATGAATTTGAAGGTTAAGTATATAAATACCTTTAGGAACATCTCACACTCACCATAAGGATAACCTTGATTGAAAACTTAGCATGGGTGAGATGTTAGGATGATACTAATGGTCCACTAATGCCTATGGCATTTAGATGGTCATTTAAGGTATCAAAATAGTAATAATAGACCAATCATGGGAAAGGCTTATGTTTAATTCATAGACATATTGCCCAAATATCATGATTGGATATTTCATATGTTTTCAAAACCATTCCTTACTTTAAAATATGTGTTTTCATGTTTTGAAACAATCTAAAGCAAAACTAGGTGTTAAAATTGATACAAACTTGATCAAATACTAGTTGTTTTTAAAACTTTTGGATTTTTAGAAAATAATTGAAAATATAAGTAAGTTTCATGAAAACTCATTTTTCACTAATAAAGGACTTTAAAATAAATGTGTTTTCAAAATTTCACAATTTTTTGAATTTTTTGGAATTTCTAGTGCATTTCTGAATTTGATGCGAAAATCGAAATTCGGCAGCGACATGCCGATCGATTGATGTCACGATTCAGTGTGGTAGCCTTGTTCACAGCCTGATTTCTATGTTTTCAGGTTGTTTTGATGGTTCTTCGACCCTTAGATTTTGATGCCTTGGATTATGATATTATGTTAATGTTTTTGATTGTGTCAAACGGGGAGAAATAGGGATGTTTAAGTTTAATCATGCTAGGGAGGAGATTAGCATGCGTTAAGGGGGAGTTGCATGTATTTAGGGGGAGTTTGATGCTCATGAATTGTTTACATGCTTTCCTTGCTTATGTTATTTTGTTTATAATTTACCTAACTTAAACATAGTTGCCACACATCAAAAAGGGAGAGATTGATAGGGCAATCGACCTAAGTTATGTTTTGGATTATGGTTTTGATGTGTGTGGCAAAGGTTTAAGTTAGGATATTATTGTGGATTTAATATGTGTGTTGAAGTCATGTAGGACTTAGTAATTCGCACATATGATGAATAACATTGGTAAGATCACCAACTCACAACCTAGTGCTTGAGTCGGCAAAGGAGCATTGCAAAGCCGTGCACTAGAAGCATCCGAGGGACCACCGGACGAGATGACTTGAAGCGAAGCCAAGGAAGCAGACTTCGAGGGCAAGAGATGCGAAGGAGCATTGCGAAGCCGTGTGCTTGGTGTTGTTGAGGGACATGGCCGCGAACGAAGAGAGCTTCGGCGAGGGACTTCAAGTGAGATGAGGGAATGAGTGAAATGTAAATAGCTCATTTGGTGAACTTGGCCGAAATGGCTAAGTGTGGGAGGCTCGACCGAGTTAGTTGAGGTTATACCCGACATGTTTAGTTAAGTCGGATGCTCAACCAACTTGGTTGGGGTTATACCCGACAAGTCAGATGCTCAACCGAAGGGTTGACATTTTACTCGATGAATGGTTTAGTCAGATGCTCAAACATTGGTTTGAGATTTTACCCGACGAAGTGGAGTGTCGGATGCTCAGCCGTAAGGGTTGAGGTTTTACCCGATCGCCGAATGCTCAAACGGATGTAAAGTTTGAGGTTTACTCGACATCAGTCGACTGATGTGAATTTGAAGTCGACTCCTCTAAGTTGACTGGAGTTCGACTGGTGTTTAACTGGTAGGTTTCTGGCCCAGCAGTCGACTGCCAAGGAACGACAGTCGACTACAAGACCATCAGTCAACTGTCAAGGACGGCAGTCGACTGATAAAGGCAGTCGCAGCCATAGAACCTCCCATACCCGAATGATCAGTCGGCAACGGAGGCATCAATCGACTGATGGATACATTAGTCGACTACCAAGTCTCTCGTTGGACTACAATGGTCGGGATCTGACGTGTTCAGAAGTCGTTGTAATAGCGGCAGTCGACTGCCAAAGGCGGCAGTCGACTGCCAAAGGCAGCAGTCGACTAATGGGCGACCAACGGGAAGAAATCAGCCCTCTCTATAAAAAGAGAGGGTGTGTGCTTTGGGACGGTTAATGCTTATGCTCCAATTGATCATCCAAGTACCCCACAAGCTTTAAACTCTTTCTCTTGTTCTTATTTCAAATCCATTGTAAGAAAGAGTGTTTTTGTGTTGTAAGAATTTTTACCTCCACCTTGCTTTGGCTAAAGGGAGAGACCATATTGGATTGGTTTCAGAGTGATTCACCGGAGACGAATCGGACCATAGATTAGCGGCATAGGGTCGTGAACCACGTTATATCTCTTTGTTAGCATTGTTTTTATCTTTTTTATCTTTATTGTTGTTTAGTTTTATTTCCGCTGTGCTAACCCTAACATGTAGACAAAAGAACGATTGAATTCCATTCTATGACGACTTAGGGTTATTCACCCTCCTCTAGCCGGCCAACGACGTTCCAACAGATACTCTTATTTGCATCTAAGTGTTCACCATTACTCGATACCAAGGCAATTACCTTGGATTATGTGCCTTCCAATGGAAAAGTACACACACTTCTAAATAATTTCCTATAACTATATTTGACCCTGTGATCCATAAAACAAACTCATCCGATGGGGAGGAAAGCACTCAGATCCGACGCGCAAGATTGTTTGCATCACAAGTCAAATTGTAATGGAGGCCATTCGATTTTTTTTTTTTTAAAATATCCTTCTCCCTCTTAGTAATTTAAAATTGATGAATTTTCCTAGCACACAACATGCATATCAAACAAGAAGCATTAAATATGAAAAAAATATTTTCCAACTATTATGGCTTTTGTTTTCCAATATGCCTCCCGTCGTGTCACCACCTCGTCTGCTCCTCCATACACCATGTACAAGCCATCCGGAGATCTGAGCCGAGAATAATTATTTTAATTTATATCCATCAATCCTATTCTCCACAAAGGAGTGTACATGATATCTAGATCGAAAGCAAACTAAAATAAAAGAGTGGCTAAACAATGTTGTACTTAATTAAAAAAAATTAAATACTATCCTCGTTAACCCCGAGGATTAAAATAATATTACAATTACACACATCCAATCACATACACACATATATAGACATAATAGTTGGATCTTATGCCTACAACCAAAATATTTACCTACGCACATCCTACTATTATCCGGTACACATAATATATGATAAGTGCATAAAAGTAACCGAATCCTAAACACACAAAATTGGAACCCGTGGCTCTGATACAACTTGTGGGGAATTGATTCCCGCTTTGGTCGCTCGGATATGGCATACCTATCTATGTCCCTGGATTAAAAAAAATTAATCCTTGACGAAGATGGATTACCCAAGCAACCGATCCATCATCGTGCTATTCGATTAGAGTGGTCTCTTGAACAAACTAGTTGTTCAAGCAACCTAACTCTTTTCCTCGATTAGCCACGGAATAGATGATGTAAGGATCGCTGGTTTTTGTGTTTTTCTTCGGGGTCTAAGTAAATTAGCCACATGCAATTACATACATAATACAAAGGAACAAAAGGAAACCAAAACAAGAATTATACCTCTTGATTACCTCTTCGTCTTCTATTGTATTACCTATCCTCCTCTTGGACGTTGTGTGGGCAACGATCCTCCAAGAGTTGAAGCCTCCTAGATCTCTATCTTCCCTTCCTTGCTCACTCCGAACAAAGAGAAGACACACGCTCCCTTATTCTCCTTACTTGCGTCAACCACCAAGAACCAATCTTTGGTGTCCGCCGACCCTAAGGAAAGGGAGAGATGACCCGGCCAAAACCAAAGAAGAAAACAACCCACCTTCCTTGCTTTGTCGCCGGCTATAGGGGATGGAGTGAATGAAGGTGTTGCAGACCAAGGATGAGCAAGAGCCAAACCCTAGAATTCCTTGTAGTCGCCGGGCCTAGGAAGCAAGACAAATCTTCTGGCCGCACAAACCTATCCCACGCCAACTCCAAAAAAAAAACCCTAATCTCCAAAAGATTGTTTTCACCCAAGCCAAGCCTCCCATATTTATATATTTCTCCCAAGCCTTCTTTTAATCGTGTCCGATGGATCTAGGCTTCATGAGGGTTTTAATATTAGGCTACAATAGGAACCATGAGGAGGAGTTGGATCTTGGCCACCCAATGGATCCGACCCACATAAAATTCGATCCATTAATGATAATCCATTCCACTAGAGGATTATCATTGATCTACCTCACCAACCCCTATAAATAAATATAGGTTCCATATATTAATTGTACAAATATCTCCCCGTATTTATGATTCGAATGTATGTCAATTAATTAATTTACTAACGATTAATTAATCAACATCTAACTCCATGAGTAGTACCACTAAACCTTATCATCATGTCAGACCAAGTCAACCTACAGGGTTTACATGATGATCCTTATGAGCTCCTCAAGGGGACATCATCATCCTAATACATAAGACACGGTTTCCTCCTATAATCAATGACATACTATGTAAATAATATCATTTCCCAACTTACCGACCCTATCAATTTAATCTATAAATCTCGCCCATTGGTAAATCAAAGAAATAAATACTAAGTACATGTGCCCATTATTATATCGGGATTAAGAGCATGTACACCATAATATCCGAGGTCCGATTTAATTATGTAGTCAGCAATAAATTGAATCACCTCTAAGTCGGTCCTGCTCAATACACACAAAGTGTACTAGTGTAATTCAATGGTCAAGACAAATCAATACCAAATTACACTACAACCATACCAATGGTTTGTCCAAAACCATCTCGATTTTGAGCCTCCACTTATACTCTACAAGGAACTGATAACATGATCTTCTGTGTGACACCACACACCATGTTATCTACAATGTAATGTATCAGACAATATGCATAACCATAAATATGCAAACAATAATCATGTGATTCTTATTTCAAAAATAAAGATGTTCATACAAAAGATAGACTTTTCAGTATACATCCCAACACCCCTCTAGCACTCTTTTTATGATCCAACAATTGGTATCAGAGTAAGGGCGCAACGATTTGGTGTAACCACCAATCTAGCATCATTTTAAGTTTTTTTTTCATATTAGTTTTTTGATTTGTAGCATTTTTCATTTCATTTAATTCCTATCTCTCGCATTACTAATCCAAGATGAGAGTCTTGCTACCTTTTGTCATTTTTGTTTTTTACGAGGTTCCCTTTTCTTTCTGAAATGACCCATCTCGAAGGGTTTAGCAACGCCCGACCCTCATTTTACAATGGAGATGACTTCCGTTACTGGAAGGGTCGGATAGAGTGCTATTTAAAAACCCAAGTAGAGATGTGGATCGTAATCCAAATCAGGTTCACACTTCCTACTAATGGAAATGGTGAATCGTTGGATTGCGATCAATGGAAAAATGCCATGAAACGACAAGTGGAAGCCGATGCCAAGGCTATGCAAATCTTACAGTGTGGCTTGTCCAAAGAAGAGCTCAACCGCATCAGCCCCTTCATCAGTGTGAAGGATTTATGGAACAAGCTTATCGAGCTACATGAAGGAACTGATGATGCTAAGGTATGTAAAAGGGATCTATTATTTAATAAATTGTACAATCTTAAGATGTAGGAACACGAGACCGCCACCCAATTACATGCACAGATCCAAGATATCGTCAATAGTCTACAATCAATCGGACAGAAGGTTGAAAACCAAGACTTAATAAGGTACGCGTTTAATGCTTTCCCTAGGACTACCTTGTGGGTATCCATGGTTGATGCCTACAAGGTGTCTAAGGGCCATTCTAAGATTAGACTTGATGAAATGTTTTCTGAATTTGAACTTCATGAACAGTCTAATTCGACCCCCACCGAGAAAAGTATTGCCTTATTTGCAGGTCCAAAGAAGAAGCCCAAAAGCAAACCACCTCCGGAGGGAGAAGACGAGGACGAGTCGGAGATAGACGATGAGATGGAGACCGAACTAGTAAATCTAGTTCAAAAGATGATCAAAAGCCAAAAATGACACATCAATCAATCCAAGGTAAGTCTAAATCAAATTCCAACTATAGATGCTATGAGTGTAATAGGTTGGGCCACATCAAGTCGGAATGTCCAAAGCTCAAGAACAAGGAACAAAAGTCCAAGAAAGCACTCAACACTACATGGGAGGAATCGTCAGAGGACGAAGACTTGCTCAACAACCTTGTCTTCATGGACAAGCTGACCAAACCCGAGGAAGAGTCCGACTCCGGATCCGACGACGAGTCTCTATTCAAGACAAGCCACGGATTCGTATCTGATTGAAAAGGTTCACTCAAGGTAAGTCGGTCTTTAATTGATACATTATATAATGCAATTATGTTTTTAACTAGAAAGTTAGCTAAGTCTGAGTCCATGGTCGAGACCTTAGATGAGGAGGTTAAACTCAAACATGAGGTCCTCCTAACCTCTTCGACTAGTCAAGTTCAAGAGAAGGACTCAACTCGAGTTAACAAACTCAAAGTTGAGAACTAACTCTTGAAAGGACAAGTCGAAGATCTTAGCCAAATGTTGGAAAGGTTTAATTTTGGATCCAAGGGACTTGACCTACTACTTAGATTGCAAAGGACCGTGTACAACAAGGCCAGACTAGAGTTTAGATCAAATATGACCAACAAGTCGTATTTGTCAATTGTAAATCGTAATAGAAAATAAGTCCAAGCATGGGTCCCTAAGACCGGTTTAATTTCACAACTAGGATCTAATAAGTACTAGGTTCCCAAGGACCAAATCCACTATGTGGATAGACCAAATTGATTCAATGGTCCAGGGGGAGCTAGTACTAAATTTGTTTGCTCTATTACATGAAATAAGACTTGCATGCTTAGTTTTTGTTTTAATTTTTAGAACGGCTAGATAGGTTCAATAACTCATCAATCTTGACAACATAGTACTAGGACACAGCGAGATGATAGTACGTTAGGGAAATAAAGTCTTGTGCGTCCGAACTAGATAAGGTGTATCTAGCTTGGTGCACTCGACTAAGTTGAACTAGATGAAGCTACCTCATCGTATCCTTAACTAGTTAGACCAGGAAGTAATCTTAAGTGACTCAAGTAATCGATTTCTTGAATTTGGCTTTGTCTAAGGAAGTTGTCATTGTTCCGATCAAAGAAGGTCTCTGTGCCTCGCCATGACCTGGAAGCCAACTTCTCGAAAAAGTTACTTGACGAGCTTAGGGTTAAATTTGAATCTAACCCAAGATTGATTAGTTTCAATTCATTAAATTTAATCAAGTAAAATTGAAGTCATCTCACAGAACACATAAGGATAACATATTTGATCATGTAGAAAGGTTGAGATGACTCTAGGACTAATAAACTTCAACCAAATCTCAAATTCCAATATATGATCCAACTACTATATGTGTAGGATCCATGGATGTTGGATAGTGGGTGATCTCGACACATGACCGGATGCCGACTGAAATTTTCGAAGCTTATATTCAAAAGTCAAGGATTGATAGCTTTCGGAAACAATGACAAGCTCAAAATCATCGAATCAGGTGATATTGAGCTAAACTCTAACTTTACAATTCGAAATGTTTTATTAGTCAAAAATTTTGAGTATAATTTACTTAGTGTAAGTCAATTGTGTGACAACAACTATAAGGTTATATTCTTAGAAAATAAATGCTTAACTAAAACTAAAGAAACATCTAAAATAATACTTAAAGGAAGTAGGAATAGCAATATATACATAATTAATTTATCCAACTCCTCATCTAAGTGTCTAATGACACAGCAAGAGGAATCCTGGTTGTGGCACCGATGACTCAGCCACTCGCACCCAAGACTCATTCACAAGGTGAGTCAGAGTGGTTTAGTCAGAGGCTTGCCCAACCTTAACAACCTAGACAATAAAATTTGTAATGTGTGTCAATAAGGTAAACAAACTAGGGCACAACATCAACTAACTAACCAAGATCGAACCAAAAGTGTGCTTGAGCTCCTACACTTGGATCAATTCGATTCTCATGGAGCCGAGTCACTAAATGGGACTTAATTTTGCTTATTCATAATTAATGACTACTCGAGGTTTTTCTGGGTTAGGTTCCTTAAACACAAAAGTGATACCTTAGACCGCCTTACCAACCTATGTAAGTTAAAAGAAAACGAAAAGAACCTTAAGATTAAAAGACTTAAAAGCGATCATGGTAGTGAATTCGAAAACCATAGGTTCACCGACTTCTGTAACCTAAACAGATACCACCATGAGTTCTCCTGTCCTAGAACCACACAACAAAATGGTCTAGTCGAGCAAAAGAATAGAACCTTGCAGGAAGCCGCTAGAACCATGTTAAACGTGTACAACCTACCCAATAAGTTTTGGGCAGAAGCTGCTAGTACGACTTGTTATATCCAAAATAGAATCCTACTAGCCAAAAGACACCTTAAGACCTCATAAGAAATCTACCATGATAAAGTACCTACCATTAAATACTTTAGGGATTTGGATGTAGGTTACATATCCTAAATACTAAAGACTACCTAGGCAAATTCACTTCTAAAATAAATACCAGAATATTCCTAGGATACTTAACCACAAGTAGAGCCTATAGAGTCTACAATAATGAAACCCTAAAAATCGAAGAAACCATTAATGTAGTATTTGATGAAGGAGATAAAACCACAAAACCCGAAGTAGAACCAATTGATGAACCAATTCATACTAGACCTGAATCTGACCATGAAATCGAGTCTAGAGCAAATCCTAACCCGAGTCAATCTAGGTTACAATCGAATCATCCTATTGATCAAGTGATAGGTGATCCCATCCTAGGGGTTCAAACTAGAGCATCATATAGAAATCTTAGCCAAATCTCTTTAATCTCGAAAATCGAACCTAAATCAATTGAACAAGCTCTTTTTGATCCCGATTGGATTATTGCTATGCAAGAAGAGCTAGCTCAATTCACTAGGAACGAAGTTTGAGAATTAGCACCACCACCTAAAGATAAAGTGATTATTGGAACAAGGTGGGTATTCCGGAACAAACTCGATAATAAAGGAGAAGTAGTTAGAAATAAAGCGAGACTGGTCGCTAAAGGTTTTAGTTAAGTAGAGGGGTTAGATTATGACGAAACCTATGACCCCATAGCTAGACTAGAATCAATCAGAATCTTATTAGCCTACGTTGTACATCGAGGATTTAAACTATTTCAAATGAATGTGAAATCAGCGTTCTTAAATGGAATTATCAAGGAAGAAGTCTATGTTAGCCAACCCCCATGATTCGAAAGCTTAAACAAACCTAACTATGTTTTAAACTTAAGAAAGCCCTATATGGACTAAAACAAGCTCTTAGAGCTTGGTATGAAAGACTTTCTATTTACCTCAAGTCTAAAGGGTTTAGCCAAGGCCTAGTCGACCCAACCCTCTTCGTAAAATCCGTAGGCAAAGAAATATTTATTGCCCAAATTTACGTAGACGACATAAATTTTGGAACAACCAACTCAATCTTACTAAACGAGTTCATTTCACTAATGGAAAGTGAATTTGAAATGAACTTAGTAGGAGAATTAACTTTTTTCCTAGGATTACAAATTAAATAAAATAAAGAGGGAATTTACTTACACCAACATAAATATGCTGAGGAGTTAATTAATCGATTCGGAATGCAAAATGCTAAAATAATAAATACATAGATGGCCACAAATGTTAATATAGGAGAAGACTTAGAAGGAAAACCAATAGACCTTAAATACTATAGGAGCGCAATAGGTAGTCTCCTGTACTTAACTGCGAGTCGACCTGATATATTATTCGCAGTAAGTATGTGCGCAAGATTCCAAACTTGTGCTAAGGAGTCGCACCTAACATTAGTTAAACGTATCCTTAGATACCTAAATAGTACACTAAATGTAAGAATTTGGTACCCTAGTTCTATCGAGTTCAAACTAATCAACTACTCTGACTTAAATTATGCCGGTAGTAAACTCAATAGAAAGAGCACGAGTGGTTGTTGTCAACTTCTCGGCTCGAGTATAGTTAGTTGGTGCAGTAGAAAGCAACACTGTATTGCCTTATCTACCACCGAAGCCGAATACGTCGCGATAGGTGAGTGTGTAGCTCTGCTTCTTTGGATAAAGCACACTCTCCAAGACTTTAACTTAAATTTTAACAACACCAAAATTTACATCGACAACATTAGTTCAATTTATTTAACCAAAAATCATATATGACACTCTAGGACCAAACATATAGAGGTCAAACACCACTTCATTCAAGAACATGTATCTAATGGGACCATAAAACTTGAATACGTGGAATCCAAGTCAAACCCGGCAGACTTATTTACAAAACCGTTACCCGAAGCAGAATTTAGTCTACTTAGATGTAAATTAGGTATGTTCATAATAGAGTAGAACTTAAAAACTTATACTTTTCTTTATACTCTATTTTTTATTTTTCATGCAAATGGAACTAGCCTAGGGCTTACCCTAGAAAGCATGCACCTATAGATTTAAGGAGCCAATACATCTCACAACACATAGGACTAATGTGTTTGTGTACTTAGCTACGTAGATGGGCGTGAGATGTTAGGACTTTACTCCTGGTTCCAGATGTAGATCTAGTGCATCGACATGAAACATGGAGTATAATTAGGACTTATTGATCATTCTATAGCAATCCAAGTCAAATAGAGTTGAACATACTTTTAGATGAGTTTATATTTAAACTATTATTTACAAAATCTATTTGGAATATGCTTGGACTTAAACTTCATTTATGGCAAAATTCTAAAAATATGTTTTCCAAACCCCCTCCCCCCCCCCCCCCTTTCTTTTTGATTTATGGCAAAAGGGAGAGAAAAGGCCAAAGTTAAGGTATCAAAAATTAATTTTAATTTTTGATAACTTAACTTGCATCTAACTTAAACACATTGGCCCAAGTTAAGTAAAGCTTGTTTACTTAACTTAACTTTTTTATGGTCAACCTTTTTAGTGGTATAAGGGGGAAGAAAAGACCAAAATTAAGATCAAAAGTTAATTTTCGATATCTTAACTTAAAACTTAATTTAAACTTTTAGGCCTATACTTAACTTATTAAGTAGCAACCTTTAAGGGGGAGAACTAAGAACTTTCTTCCAAGTACTCACCTAAGTTCAAGGGGGAGGCCTTGAAAAAGAGTTTTACTCTTACTCCTACTGAAGCAAACTCACTAAGTTACTCACACTAACTTATTAAGTTATGCATATTCAATATTCATTTGATTTATGCTTCATATTCATTTCATTTACTTAATGATTTAAGTCTTACCCTTAACTTTGTGTCGGTTTGCCATAGATCAAAATGGGGTAGATTGTTGGTGCAATAGACACCAAATAATCGAACCTAAGTTTTAATTATGGCAAAGACTCAAAGCTAAGGTCATATTGTTGTCTAACGAGCTGAAGCAAGTGTGCAGGAATGGTTAAGCTAAGTTGAAGGTCGGCGACACTCGGAGAATCTCAGATGGAGAAACCGCGGTGGTCGGGTGACACCGGAAAAACTTCGTAGGGAGCCGAAGAATCCAGGTGGAAACCTAAAGCAAAGCTGCAAGTCACAAAAGGACCTAAGGTAAGTTCGTGTGTATAAGTGAAAGTAAGCAAGGGTCCTCTGTACGGGGATACCTTTAGGCGGCTGATGCATGTGAACACGACCTCAAATCTTGTGACAGAGACCGTCGAGGACTCGAATTGTGCGCTCGTGCTCAACGCTCGCAAGTGCACGGGTGTCGTCAAGTAATAAAGATTTATCGATCCCACAGGGACTGATATTCGAGTACCGATCTATTCGGTCGATGTTATTGTTCGGAAATCAATTCTAATTGTTGAGATTCAGAGGGTTGTCGGCGTTCCTAACTCTAGTACAGTGTCACACGGAGGAAGAGAAGGGACACTATGAGTCTTTGGATGGATTCTAGGATTTTGGTTTTGTTTGTGTGTCGCAGAACACGTTGTCAATTGAGTTTTGTCTAGGTTTCTAGCTACGGTTTTGTTGAAAGGACATGATACACTCCCCCAATGAGCCTTCGCATCTATCGGAAGTTACCTCTACTATACAAGATCAACCCTTGGCTTTAGGATGGGATAGTCAATATGAGGATGCTGAATCGATCCCTGCGATGAGTCAAAAATGGGGCACATTTTCTACTCTATCGCATCCTTCTACCAACAATTACCGACGATAAGGACAACCCCTGGGTTCCTCTTTAAATTCCCCTAAATCTTTAATACAAGGGTTGTCATCCCATGTATCGGCTAAGCACAGTGACTAGAAAACAAAAATAATAGTTATAGATCTAAACCAAACACCAATTGCAAATATAGATTCAACAACAAAAAGATATTTGAACCAACATGTTCTAACTCAACACAAACTTCTCCCTAGTCTAGAATCAGAGAATCTACTCCATGAATACGAGAAAAGAATCACAAGGCATTGTCGAATTCATATGTACAAGATAAAGTATGGAAATAATATAAATTACATTGCATTGAGGCTTTTCTCCCTGGCGTTGAGGTGCAGAACTTGGATCTTGAGCAGCTTCTTTCCTCCCCGTTGCGAGTTTCTAAAGCTGTTTAGGGCTTTCAAATGTTGTCTCGACTGTCGTGCCACCTCCATAGGGTTTGGGCGTGGCTTTCTTTATATAGACACGAGGTCGGCTCTTCATGAAATCTGAAAAAAGACCTAATCATGCCAAAATGTTGGGTTGCCACACGGTCGTGTGTTTCCACATGGCTAGGTCGTGTGTGGCCCTGTGGTGGCCAATCTCGAGCTTCAGACACAACTGTGTGTAGCCACATGCCTTGGCCGTGTGCCCTATTGCATCCAGCTGTCAAATGCTCTTTTTTGCTCCAAAAGTGCACCGTTTTCCCCATGAAATGCTATCCTGCACACATAAGTACAAAGAGTAGATCTCCGAACCAGAAAACAGGAAATGCATGCAAAACAATGTAAAATATGCATGAAACAAACATAAAATGAAATGAAATGTGAGCAAAAACTACTCCTAAAACCCTATATGTTTTTCATGTTGGGATTTCCGAACCACAAAAACCGCCTTTTTGCATTGCGAAAACCTCGGAAGCCCGGCCACGGATCCATGCGAAGATATAAAAATAAAACATGTATGTGTTTAAATACCCTAGATCTACCTTAGATCTACAAGATTAGAGCATTACCCTCGTAGCAACGCCCTTCGCTTATCCCGCTCGTCAAAATCCTTTGCCAGAACTCAAGAGTGTCAAGTGTACACTCGATCTATTGGTATCCACACGGACAAATGGTGGAGAAAAACAACCTAGAGTGTGCTAGGACCCCTTGGAAGTTTCGGCCAAAGTAGATGATTGGGAGATAGCTTGAGAGGAAGAAGATCCAAGGAAGAAGAAGATGGAGTTACAACAAAATCAATTCACACCATGATGAATAGTGGCCGACCACTTCAAGTAGGGGGGTTACATGCATGCATGTAACTCCAAGAGCCAATGGCTCTTGGTCTCCCTCATGAGGTGGCACCACATGATAAGTCCATGATGATGTGGAGCATCATCATTGGCCGGCCCCTATGCCATGTGACAATGACATGACAATTGGTCAAGTCAAAATTGACCATTCATCTTCCCTCGCAAGTCAAGTCAAACTTGACCTCTTATCTCCCATGGTTGATCAAATATAACCACTTGATTCATAACAATTTCATTTAATGAATCTCTATTCATTAATTTAAATTGACTCAATGAATCAAATCTAAATTAGAATCATTCAATACTTGAATCAAATTGAGTCTAACTCAATTAGTCTAATTTGGATTACTCTTAATCCAATTTGGTTCATTCTATGAACCTAATCCTCATGGTTTATCATATGAACCTAATCTCTATCTAATTGCCCTTTGTGTGTGACCCTATAGGTTCTTGTAACATTGGCAATGCTCCTAAACCAATTTAAGAACATAAGCAATGAGCGGTATCTAGCAACACATCATTGCTACCCAAGTTACAAGAATGTTGAGCTCCAACATCACCTTTGTGACTACTAATTGTGACTCTCACAATATGTGACAATGTCCCTCTATCCTTGACATCTTGATTGACCAATTGTGGCATAGATCGTGTCATCCTCGGTACAATCTATATCTTGAGCTCCAAATAGACTCACTCTAATCAAATGAGCTCAATATCACATATTGACTCATTTGGGCATGGACATGCACTTCGTGGTCTCACTCTATCAAGAATAACGATGTCACTCCCATCATATAGGAGGGATAGATCCCATCTACATCACTCACATCCCTCCGCATAATTTGTTACATACCCAGTAATCGCCTTTATAGTCCACCCATTTACGGGTGATGTTTGACGAAGCCAAAGTATGCAACTCCTTATGTAGGGAACCATGGTGACTTCAGGTCCAAGAACTAATAGTCACATGAGAAAGTATATGACACTCATATAACGATCCATGATACTTTCTCATGGCGGGTCATTCAGTATACATTATCTAATGCATACTCATGTGTTAACTTGATATCTCATATCCATGACTTGTGAGATCAAGTCATCGAGTTGACCTACATGCTAGTCTCTACGCATTAACATTGTCCCTGAATGTTAATACTTGACTAGGAATGATTAAGAGTCGTGTTCTCTATATCATCTCATTATCGATTCAACAAATCGATTGATATAGATAAGAACCTTCTACTCAAGGATGTTATTATACTTAGTTTATTTGGCACCAATACAAGTAAATATAATAACCATGGCTTTATAAATAGGAATATGATACAATAAAGTCCATACAACAATCATCACATGATTGGCTCTAGGGCTTTCACTAACAATCTCCCACTAGCACTAATGTCAATCACCGTAGTATCTAATACTCAATGACCTAGTGTGACCATTATGCTTTTTCTGTGCCAAAGCCTTGGTCAAGGGATCTGCAATGTTAGCCTCTGTGGGTACTCTACAAATCTTCACATCTCCTCTATCGATAATCTCTCAAATAAGATGGAAGCGCCATAGTATGTGTTTGGTCCGCTGGTGTTAGCGAGGTTCCTTAGCTTGTGCAATCACTCTATTGTTGTCACAATAGAGCTCTTTGCGATCTTCTATGCTAAGAACCACCCCCAAGCTCAGTAATGAACTTGGGGATCAAAACTGCCTCCTTTGCTACCTCAGATGCAGTGATATACTTGGCTTCTGTTGTAGAATCAACACCTGTGTCCTGCTTCGAACTCTTCCACCACACCACCATTCAAGAAAACACGAACTCGATCGCGATCTATAATCATCCCGGCCGTTTGAAAGTCGCATCGCTGTAACCTTTACAGCCTAGCTAGCCTCATCGCTTCCAAATATCAAGAAATATTCTTTAGTCCTTCTCAAGTACTTAAGAATATTCTTGACTGCTATCTAGTGACGCTCACTTGGATCTGACTGGTATCTACTCGTCATGCTCAAAGCATACGAGACATCAGGACGAGTACATAGCATGGCGTACATGATAGATCCTATTGCAGATGCATAAGGGATCTTATCCATGCGGTCTCTCTTCTCTCTAGAAGAGGGACTTTGAGTCTTCGAAAGACTCATACCATGTGACATCGGCATAAGTCCCTTCTTGGAATTCTGCATGGCAACCTGTAGTAATACCTTGTCAATATATGTACTATGACTTAGGCCAAGCAATCTCTTAGATCTATCTCTATAGATTTTGATGCCTAGAATACAGGCTGCTTCACCTAAGTCCTTCATTGGGAAGCACATCCCTAGCCAAGTCTTCATAGACTGTAGCGAAGGGATGTCATTCCCAACGAGTAGTATGTCATCCACATACAATACAAGGAAGACAACTGTGTTCCCATTAACCCTCTTGTAGACACATAATTCATCATCATTCTTGATGAAACCAAACTGTTTGATCGCATCATCGAATCGAAGATTCCAACTCCGAGAAGCTTGCTTTAGCCCATAAATGGACCTTTGCATCTTGCATACTTTCCCAGTATGCTGTGGATCTACAAAACCCTCAGGTTGTGTCATGTACACATCCTCGAGCAAGTTTTCATTCAGAAATGCAATTTTGACATCCATCTGCCAGATCTCATAATCGTGGTATGCTGTAATAGCAAGCATGATCCGAATGGACTTAAACATCGCCATTGGAGAAAAGGTTTCATCATAGTCAATACCATGAATTTGCTTGAAACCTTTAGCCACCAATCGACCCTTATAGGTATGCGTAAGTCCATCCATGTCAGTCTTTCTCTTAAAGACCCACTTACACCCAATGGGTTTGACCCCTTCAGGTGGATCAACCAAATTCCATACTGTTAGGGCAATCTCTTGCCATGATAAGGTTTTGATGTGTGTGGCAAAGGGTTTAAGTTAGTGTGTTATGTTGATTTGATATGTGCATTGAAGTCGTGCAGGACTTAGTAATTTGCACATGGAGCCGTGGTGAGTTTCACATCTCATGACTCGTGTCTTGAGTTGGTGAAGGATAGCTTTGCGGAAGCCGTGCGCTTGGAACATCCGAGGGACCGCCGGACGAGAAGCTTGGAGTGAAGCCAGAGGAAGTAGACTTCGAGGCAAGAGACACGAAGGAGCATTGCAGAGCCGTGCGCCTGATGCTGCCGAGGGATGTGGCCGAGAATGAAGAGAACTTCGAAGGCGAGGGACTCCGAGAGATGAGAGTGAGCGAATGTGTCCCGGGAAGGGGTAGCTCTTAGGTGAAACTTGGCCATTTGTGTTGGTGCAGGGGCACTAGATAATCGAACCTGTGTTTTGATTATGGCAAAGACACAAAGTTAAGTTTACATCGTTATCTCATGAGCTATCAAGTGTGCAGAAAAGTATTAAAGCTGGAGCTAAAGGCTAAGCGACACCCGGAGGAAGCCGCGGTGGTCGGGCGACACTCGAGTGACTTCGGAGGGAGCCGAAGGAATCAAGTGAAAGGCCGGAAGCGAGAGCTACTATCGAGGTAAGCTCGTGTGAGTGAGAGATTGTAAGGTTGTGTCCTCTTTACGAGGACGACCATAGGCGGCGATCCGATTAAGACTTCCCGTGGAAGGTCTAGGTCGAGATCGGACGGTCAGAAACCGTCGCATTTATCATTTTCCGAGCTAACCTCTTATTGCAGGGAAGTGGCCAGGTGGCGATCATTGCTGGACACATAGCGATCGTGATGCCCATCGATCGATGATGGGAGTCATCGATCGTGATGGCGGCGACTTCGACTTTGCGCTAGGTCAAGCGGATAACGTTTCGCGCGCCAGCGATAAAATTTGGAAAAATCCATGATCCGTTCCAAAGAAATAGGAGACAATTTCAGAGGCCAAAGTCTATAAAAGGAGGAGGATTCCACTCCAAATCACATCAATTATTCATCAAGTGCTCCTACAACGCAACCAACACCGTCATAACGCCGTAGCGACAACCTCAGATCTTCTTCGGCGGCAGCATCTAGTAATACTTTTATTATTGTATTCGTTGTTTTTTTGTAGCGAGGTGAGGTAGGCTTGTTGCCTCATCCTCGTACTTCGGATTTTGTGATCGTTGTCTCCTACCTCAACGAGGAGGAGCGTTATAGTGCTTTGCCCTCCGTGCAGCGGTCCAAAGGAACGATAGGGCCTTGGAGTAGCAACCAGGTTGTGAACCAAGTAAAATAAGCGTGTCATTTATTTTCCGCTGTGTTTACTCGTTTACTTTGCGTATCGAACGAACGAAAACGAAAGTTTTACGATCGCTATTCACCCCCCCTCTAGCGACGCTTCTCGATCCAACAATTTGGCCAAGTGTCGAATGGGTTTTCCCAACACGATCGCCAGGAGAAATGATCGGCGGTCGAGTCGATGGGTCGATCGGCCGGTATAATACGATTTAGTGCTTAGCGATCGGCCCGCCAGGGCGATCGTGCCCATGGTGCGATCGGCCCGATGTCCGACAACGATCATTGCGAGAATGCGATCGTGGCGTAATGTGCACGAGAATGGAGTCTACTCGGTTCATTCGAGCATCGATCGATGGTAGGATCACCGACCGATGCGATACCGTTGGATGGTATCCAACTTGGAAAGTGGCCGTTATTGGGCAACGGCTACAGGACCAGTCGACTGATCGAGGGCATCAGTTGACTGATCCTGTGTCAACGGGAAGAAACCCTCTTCCTCTATAAAAAGAAGGGGATGGGGCTTTGGGAGGTTAATGCTTGAAAGCTCAACTACTCCCAAAGTGCCCTAAATGATTTCCCACTCTTCTACTTGCTCTAATCTTCATTCCATTGTAGAAGAGTGATCTTTGTGTAAAAGAGGTTACCTCCACCTAGCTTTGTGCAAAGGAGAGATCTAGTGGATAGATTGCGGAGTGATTCACCGTGGACGAATCGGACCGTGGATTAGCGGCGTAGCCGTGAACCACGTAACATCTCATGTTTGTATTGCTTGTCTATCTTTTGTGTTGTCTTTATTTGTATTTGTATATTCCACTTGCGCTATCATTTTGTAGATGAATAAAATACGACATCAAACGAACGAGGGCTATTCACCCCCCTCTAGCCGGCCAACCGATCTCCCAACAAGTGGTATCAGAGCAAGGTTGCTTGTCACCGGACTTACCGCCGCAACAAGCTCTACATCTCAAATGGCCGGCTTAAACATCCACCCACCGAAGTTCGACGGTGAATTCTCTTGGTGGAAAAAGAGAATGGAGGTATTCTTCAAAACCGACTTTGAAATTCTATTAATAATGGAAAACGGTTTCGAGTTGCCAAGGAACAAAAATGGGGAGCCATTGGAGAAATCAAGGTGGAGCAAGAGGCAAAGACAAGAATATTTGTCAAATTCAAAGGCCAAGCACCACCAATACAATGTACTCCCCCAACAAGAAGTCAATAGGATAAGGGAATGTTCTAGTGCTAAGGAGATGTGGGAGAAGCTAGTTGAACTTCATGAAGGCACTTCGAAAGCCAAGCTAGCAAGAAGGGATATCCTCCGCTCCCAACTATCAAATATTAAGCTTGAAAAGGGAGAAAAGGTAACTTCCCTACATTCTAGATTTAAAGAAATATTAATTAGGCTAACAAGTGTAGGAGAAAAGCTCTCCATCCAGGATATGGTAATGAAGGCCATATATGCCTTTCCCGGTCCTCAAGATGGAGCTCCATGGTGGATTCATTTTACATCTCCAAGAACTTGGAAGTAAGTACCTTGGAGGAATTTTTCTCAACAATGGAGCTCCACGAAACTAGGCTTGAAGGAATACAAGAAGAGCCTAGAATTCAACCCTCAAGAGGAGTAGCCTTGATGGCAAATAAGGGGAAGAAGAAGATAGAGATCCCCTCCTCCTCCGATGATGAAGCCTCTACCTCTTCCATGGATAGCACGGAAGAAGCCTACATGGTAAGGAAGGTAAGGTGTGCATTTAAGAATTTTAGATTTGATAAATCTCATGATAGGAATAGAAGACCAAGGGGAAAGATCATATGCTACAATTGCCAAGGGGAGAGGCATATAAGGGACAATTGTCCCCTCCTAAACAAGAGCAAAGAGGAAAGGAAAAAGAAGGAAGAAAAGAAGAAGAAGAAGGGGAGCAAGAAGAAAAAGGAAGAAGAAAAGAAGGCCAAGGAAAGAGGAAAAGCCATGACTCTCAAAGCAAAGACATGGGATGACCTTGCTTCCTTATCCTCATCCGAAGAAGAAGAGAATGTCTATTCCAACCTAGCACTAATGGCTCTTCATGACTCGGATTGCTCCTCCTCCTCCTCAAATGAAGAATCAAGCTCAAGTGGAGAGAGCTCAAGTGAAGGGGGAGCTTCTACATCCTCCTCATCCGAAGAAGAAGAAGAAGACATGGAAACTATGGTAACGAATGCCTCTCCTAAGAAAATAGTTTCCATAATTTCTAGTTTAACTAGGGACTTATTTGGAATGAAAAAGAAAAATAAAAGCATGCTTGATCAAATTAAGGCATTAGAAAATAAGCTAGAAAATGCATGCTTTAATAATAATGATATTTCTTCTAGCTTAAATGATGCATGTTCACATGACTATATGCCTTTGGATGTTAATGATGCATGCATAGAGAAAAATAGGGCTTTAAGGGAAAAGGTAGACTATTTGACAAAAGCCCTAGAGAAATTCACTATAGGCTCCAACACATTGAACATGATTATAGGGAGTCAAAGGGCAAGCTTCAACAAAAAGGGCCTAGGATACAAAGAAAAGAAAAATGAAAAGGCCTATAAATTCCTAATTGCTAGGGGACAAGATAAGAAGAAATTAATAGCTAGGAAATGGATCCCCAAGGAATACTTAGTGAACCCAATAGGAAAGAACTTATTTTGGGTTCCAAAATCCATCCTTAAGGGTTAGGAAAACCCTAGGGTAGTCAACCATATGGAATTGACCTATATCATATTTTGGTTGACTTAGGATGGCGGGACAACATTTTTAGAATAGTGTTGGGTGATGATAACGTGCCCATAAATAGATAATAATGCTTAAATCATGATGATTAATGTAATTGCTATGTATGTTTGAAATCATGATTTATGATTTTAATATTTGGCACGTAATCATGAGAAATATGGTTGAATCAAGCTTTAGGTGATACTTTGTTTATTATCATCATATAATACCTAATGCATGATTATTATTTAATGAATACATGTATTTCATGATCATAATGTGAAATCAATTCATATATGTCATTATGATCATGTAAGTTGTTGGGTTGATACTTAACCATGACAGAATTGCATGAATACAAGGGTTAAGTGTTGGGTTTTTCCGAGCCGCAAAAACCGCTTTTTGCGTTGCGGAAACCTCGGAAGCCCCAGCCACGGATCCGTGCGAAGATGTATTAAAACAAAACATGTATGTGTTTATATAAAAACCCTAGATCTACCTTAGACCTAGAAGGTGAGAGTGTTACCCTCGTAGCGACGCCCTTCGCTTATCCCGCTCGTCCAAAAGGTTCGTCGGAACTCGAGAGTGTCAAGTGTACACTCCTCTATCGGTATCCACACAAGCAATAGGTGGAGAAAATCATCCTAGAGTGTGCTAGCAACCCTTGGACGTTCATGGCTAGATGAGGAAGAGAGAGCTTGAGGGAAGAGATGAGGAAGAAGATGAAGTTACACACTTAACTTCACATCATCCATAACCCACTATAAGGGGGTTACATGCATGCATGTAACTCCAAGAGCCAATGGCTCTTGGTCTCCCTCATGAGGTGGCACCCCATGATGTGTCCATGATGATGTGGAACATCATCATTGGCCGGCCATGCCAAGTCATCATCATGACATGGCATTTGGTCAAGTCAAACTTGACCTCTAATCTCCCATGGTTGATCAAATATAACCACTTGACTCAAGTCAATTTAATTTAATGAATCTCTATTCATTTAATTTAAATTGATTTGATGAATCAAATCTAAATTAGACTCATTCAACACTTGAATCAACTTGAGTCTAACTCAATTAGTCTAATTTGGATTACTCTTAATCCAATTTGGTTCATCCCATGAACCTAATCCTCATGGTTCATCATATGAACCTAATCTCTATCTAATTGCTCTTATGTGTTTGACCCTATAGGTTCTTGTAACATTGGCAATGTCCCTAAACCGATTTAGGAACATAAGCAATGAGCGGTATCTAGCAACATATCATTGCTACCCAAGTTACAAGAATGTTGAGCTCCAACATCACCTTTGTGACTACTAATTGTGACTCTCAAAATATGTGACAATGTCCCTCTATCCTTGACATCTAGATTGACCAATCAAGGCATAGACCGTGTCATCCTCGGTACAATCTAAATCTTGAACTCCAAGTAGACTCACTCTAATCAAATGAGCTCAATATCTCATATTGACCGACCAGTTTAGTGCTTGAACGCCCAACTACTAATTGTAACCAGTTTAGTGCTTGAACGCCCAACTACTCCCAAAGTGCCCTAAATGATTTCCCACTCTTCTACTTGCTCTAATCTTCATTCCATTGTAGAAGAGTGATCTTTGTGTAAAAGAGGTTACCTCCACCTAGCTTTGTGCAAAGGAGAGATCTAGTGGATAGATTGCGGAGTGATTCACCGTGGACGAATCGGACTGTGGATTAGCGGCGTAGTCGTGAACCACGTTACATCTCGTGTTTGTATTGCTTGTCTATCTTTTGTGTTGTCTTTATTTGTATTTGTATATTCCGCTTGCGCTAACATTTTGTAGACGAATAAAATACGACATCAAACGAACGAGGGCTATTCACCTCCCTCTAGCCGGCTAACCGATCTCCCAACACATACTTGGTTGATGTACATGGATTCCATCTCGGATCTCATGGCCTCTAGCCAATTCTCAGAGTCTGGGCTCATCACAACTTCCTGATAGGAGGTAGGCTCATTCTCAATGAGCATAACGTCATCATGGTCAGATAAGAGAAATGAGTATCTCTCAGGCTGACGACGTACCCTATCAGACCTCTGAAGAGATAGGTCTACTTGAACAGGTGGTTGTTCCACAACTCTTTCTGCAACAATCTCATCACCTATAACACTTTGTGGTTCCTATTCAACCTCCATGAAGGCCTTAGTGCTATGGTCATTATCTTGAATTTCTTCAAGATCGAATGTACTCCCACTAGTTTTTCTAGAAACAAAATCCCTTTCTAGAAAACCCCAGTCTTTTCCACAAACACTTTGTGCTGACTGGGAATGTAGAAGTAATATCCCTTCGTGTCCTTGGGATATCAAACAAAATAGCACTTATCGGATTTGGGTCCCAGTTTGTCTTAGACGTGACGTCGAACGTAAGCCTCACAACCCCAAATCCTCATGAAAGACATCTTGGGATTTTTCTCTGTCCATATCGTATATGGTGTCTTTATCACAGCCTTTGATGGTACATGGTTAAGGGTGAAGGCTGCTGTGTCTAGAGCAAATCCCCAAAAGGATATAGGAAGATCCGTGTGACTCATCATAGATCTTACTATATCTAATAGGGTACGATTTCTCCTTTCGGACACACCATTCCACTATGGTGTTCCAGGAGGAGTGAGTTGGGATAGCAGCTAGATAGTCACGAAACTCATGGCTATGGTATTCACCACCTCAATCTCATCGAAGTATCTTAATAATCTTGCCAAGCTGGCTTTGTACTTCATTCTTAAATTCTTTGAACTTTTCAAAGGATTCTGATTTATGTGTCATGAGATAAACATAACCATATCTACTGAAGTCATCAGTAAATGTAATGAAGTACCTGTAACCACCTCTAGCAACAACATTGAAAGGGCCACATACATCACAATGTATAAGTCCTAGCAAGTCTGTTGCTCTTTCGCTGTGTCTACTAAAGGGAGTCTTCGTCATCTTGCCTAAAAGGCAAGACTCGCATGTCTCATATGATTCAAAATCAAATGAGTCTAGCAGCCCATCCTTATGGAGCTGAGGTAGATTAGACTCATTCAATACTTGAATCAAATTGAGTCTAACTAAATTAGTCTAATTTAGATTACTCTTAATCAAATTTGGTTCATCCCATGAACCTAATCCTTATGGTTCATCATATGAGCCTAATCTCCATCTAATTGCCCTTTGTGTGTGACCCTATAGGTTCTTGTAATGTTGGCAATGCTCCTAAACCGATTTAGGAACATAAACAATGAGTGGTATCTAGCAACACATCATTGCTACCCAAGTTACAAGAATGTTGAGCTCCAACATCACCTTTGTGACTACTAATTGTGACTCTCACAATATGTGACAATGTCCCTCTATCCTTGACATCTAGATTGACCAATTGAGGCATAGACCATGTCATCCTTGGTACAATCTATATATTGAGCTCCAAGTAGACTCACTCTAATCAAATGAGCTCAATATCTCATATTGACTCATTTGGGCATGGCCATGGACTTTGTGGTCTCACTCTATCAAGAATAACGATGTCACTCCCATCATATAGGAGGGATATATCCCATCTACATCACTCACATCCCTCCGCATAATTTGTTATATACCCAGTAATCTTCTTTATAGTCCACCCATTTATGGGTGACGTTTGACGAAGCCAAAGTATGCAACTCCTTATGTAGGGAACCATGGTGACTTCAGGTCCACGAACTAATAGTCATACTAAAAGTCACTTGAGAAAGTATATGACACTAATATAACGATCCATGATACTTTCTCATGGCGGGTCATTCAGTATACATTCTCTAATGTATACCCATGTATCAACTTGATATCTCATATCCATGACTTGTGAGATTAAGTCATCGAGTTGACCTACATGCTAGTCTCTACGCATTAACATTGTCCCTGAATGTTAATACTTGACTAGGAATGATTAAGAGTAGTGTTCTCTATATCATCTCATTATCGATTCAACCAATCGATTGATATAGAAAAGAACATTCTACTCAAGGATGTTATTATACTTAGTTTATTTGGCACCAATACAAGTAAATATAATAACCAAGCTTTATAAATAGGAATATGAAACAATAAAGTCCATACAACAATCATCACATGATTGGTTCTAGGGCTTTCACTAACATTGCTCACATCAATTCTCCCAGACATAGATCTTTGCTTGTCCTCAAGCAAACCTCAGTGCCATGAAATTTTAAAAAGGTATCATTCCATACTTAGCATGTTAACAGGATTTATTGATGCACGTAAATGTGACCTCAAATCTCACGACAGAGACCGTCAAGGACACGAAGTGTGCGCTCGCGCTCAATGCCCGCAAGTGCACAGATGTCGTCAAGTAATAAAAATATTATCGATCCCACAGGGACTGAGATTTGAATACCGATTTGGTTAGTGGAGGTTATTGTTCGGAATTCAGATTTAAGGGTTGTAAATGCAATAGTTGATGACGATCCCAACTCAATACGGTGTCGCACCGAAGAAGAAAGAAACTGTGTTGGAGATTTTGGAAGGGATTCTAGGATTTCGATTTCGTTTGTGTGTCACAGAACACGTTGTCAATTGGATTTCGTCTAGGGTTCTAGCTACGGTTTTGTGGAAAGGACATCATACACTCCCCCGATGAGCCTTCACATCTATCAAAAGCTACCTCTGCCATTACCAGGCCAACCCCTGGACTTAGGATGGGATAGTCGGTACGAGGATGCCGAATTGATCCCTACAATGAGTCGAAAACGGGATGCATTTCCTACTCTATCACATCCTTCTTCCCACGGTTACGGGAGATGAGGTCAACCCCTAGGTTCCTCCTTGATTCTAATCTATCACCCCTCGTATCGGCTAGCACAATAGATAGAGAACAAAAACAATAACTATAGCGCTAAAACCAAACAACAATTGCAAATAGAAATTCAAGAATAGAATTCAAATTTGGAATGACATATTCTACGCACACAAACTACTCCCTAAACCTAGAATCAGAAAGTCTACTCCATAGATAGAAGAGGAGAAACACAAAACACGATCATGTTCATATAATCAATAGAAATTAAGCAAGGAACAGAAATTACAATGCAATGTGACTCTTCTCTACGGTGTTTAAGTGCCGAATTTGGATCTCCTGTGACTTTCTTCCTCCCCGATGAGAGTTCCCAAAGTTTTTTAAGGCGTCGGAGTGCCATCCCGGCTGTCGTGTTTCCCCCCTAGGGTTTGGGCATAACCTCCTTTATATAGACATCAGCCTGGATCTCTCTAAAACTTGGAAAATAATCGACTCACGTCGGAATCACACAGCGCCACACGCCTGTATGTTTCCACATGACCAGGCCATGTGTGGCACTGGGGTGGCCAATTTCACCCACTGGACATGGCCGTGTGTAGCCACACGCCCTAGCCATATCCCCTTCTGTGTCCAGCTGCAAAATGCCCTTCTTTTGCTTTGAAAGTGCGCCTTTTTCCCATGAAATGTTATCCTGCACACAAAAGTACAAAGAGTAGATCTTTGAACCAGAAAATAGAAAATGCATGCAAAACAAAGTGAAATGTACATGAAACAAACATAAAATGTAATGAGATGTGAGCGAAAACCACTCCTAAAACTTTATATGTTTTGCTCACGTCAATTCACCTAGACATAAATCTTTGCTTGTCCTCAAGCAAACCTCAGTGCCATGAAATTTTAAAAGGTATTGTTCCATACTTAAGATGTTAACTAGATTTATCAAGTGGTATTTGGAATCAAAGCAAAATAGAGATGTTCTAGAAATTCAGTAGGTTAGCGCCTCGTGCTCGTACTAAGAGAATCTTCTCAGGGGATACTCATTTCATGGTAAGTTAAGTCGTCATCTTATAGCTTTCCTAAGGTCTTCCACTCTTAGGCACTTACTTGCCCAAAGCTAGGGTCATTCCCTAGATCTAACACAAAGTCTCAAAGGCGTGCTCGGTATTGATAGAAATTGGTAGGTGTTTCTCCAGTAACCTAACTCGGTCTCAAAGGGGCACCCAACTATTTCCACCCACAACAACTACTTTTTTTATCCCTTAATTTTTTTTTGAATTTGGATGCTAAACTCCAGTAACTAAAATGCTAAACTTAGGGTCACCTATGGATTCCAAAGTACTAGACTACTGAGATGAATCATAACTAGGTACGTACTAGACTCTCCCTTTCAATGTTCATCATGTGTATGTATAAATATAAAAGCTAACCAGTGTAAGACTAGAAGATTCAATAGAGCAAATAAAATAAAATACCACGAGTTAAATGAAGTTAAACTACCCATGGAAACAACTCATAAAAGAAAACTCTAAAAATACTACTGAGGTAGCTTAAAGATAGCAAAAATTAAGTACTAACAAAACTAAAAACACTATGTATGAAAAAATGAATGCTAACTAAAAAAAATGCAAATGACATGAAAGAAACTACTGCTAGAAATAAAATAATTCAAAACACAAGGCCCCACAGACTTATATGAGACCGTACGACTAATATAGTGGCCGATTTGGGAAGTTCGACAGTCTCAGCATGTCAAGCTCCTGGTAAAATCTGGTACTCAGCTGTTGATGCCACATGAACATGTTGGGATGTATACTAAAAAGTCTATTTTTTATATGAACATCTTTATTTTTGAAATAAGAATCACATGATCATTGTTTGCATATTTATGGTTATGCATATTGTCTAATACATTACATTGTAGATAACATAGTGTGTGGTGTCACACGGAAGATCATGTTATCAGTTCCTTGTAGAGTATAAGTAGAGGCTCACAACCGAGATGGTTTTGGACAAACCATTAGTATGGTTGTAGTGTAATTTGGTATTCGTTTGACTTGACCATAGAATTACACTTGTACACTTTGTGTGTATTGAGCAGGACCGACTTAGAACTTCGTTTCAGTTACGTATTGCTGAGCAATCTTTATTACGAAATAAGAATCACACGATCATTGTTTGTATATTTATAGTTCCAGCCATATTGTCAATACATTATTATAGATAACATAATTGGGCGAGATTTATAGATTAAATTGATAGGCTCGGTAAGATGGGAAATGATATTATTTACATGGTGTGCCATTGATTATAGGAGGAAACTGTGTCCTATGTATTAGGATGATGATGTCCCCTTGAGGAACTCATAAGGATCATCATGTAAACCCTGCTGGTGGACTTGGTCCGATATGATGATGAGGTTGAGTGGTACTACTCATGGAGTTAGATATATATTAATTAATTATTAGTAAATTAATTAATTGATGGACATTCATTATCTTAAACATGGGGAGACATTTGTACAATTAATATATGGAGCCCATATTTATTTATGGGGGTTGGTGGGGTAGATCAATGATAATCCTCTAGTGGAATGGATTATCATTAATGGATCGGATTTTATGTGGGCTAGATCCATTGGGTGGCCAAGATCCAACTCCTCCTCATGGTCCCTATTGTAGCCTATTAAAACTCTCATGAAACCTAGATCCAACGGACACGATTAAAAGGAGGTTTGGGAAAATCTATAAATAGGAGGCAAAGGCTTGGGCAACATGAAAGAATTTGAATTCTAGGGTTTGCTCTTTGGCTTGGGAAGCAACTAATCATTGGAGATTAGGTTTGCATCCAAAGGGGTTGGGCGGCTAGGGTTTGGAAAGGTTTTGGGTGGCAACAAGTGGAAGTTTTTTCCTTTCTTCCTAAGGTTTAGCCGGTGCCCATATCTCTTCTTCTTTCTCTCTTTGCCGGTGCCCATATCTCTTCTTCTTCCTATATTTCTCTTTGGCCAGCGGCAAGAGTTAGGGTTCTTCCTTTGGAGCCCTTGGCCGGTGCCCAAATTTCCTCTTCCTCTCCTTGGTCGGCGGCAAGGATCAAGCTAAGAGCTTGGTGGTTGGCTCTAGATAGGAAAAGAATTTTTTGGTTATCTTCCTTTATTCGAAGCGAACATGGAAAGGAAGATATGTGATCTAGGAGGTTTCAACTCATGGAGGATCGTTTCCTACACAACGTCCAAGAGGAGGATAGGTCATACAATAGAAGATCAAGAGGTATAATCTTGTTTGTTTTGATTTAGTTCTTTTGTATAATGCATGTGGCTAATTTACTTGGACCTCGAAGATAAACACAAAAACCGGCGATCCGTACATCATCTATTTCATGGCTAATCAAGGAAAAGAGTTAGGTTGCTTGAACAACAAGTTTGTTCAAGAGACCACTCGAATCGAATAACACAATGATAGATCGGTTGCTTGGGTAATCCGTCTTCATCAAGGATTATTATTTTTTTTAATCCGGGGACGTAGATAGGATCGCCATGCACGAGCGCCCGAAGGAAGGGAAGCTTGCGGATGATTTTGGGGAGAGGAGAAAGTGAGTTATAAGAAGTGAATAAAGGTTGATGAGATGGTGCTGTGTTACATTTTGGCTTCTATGTCAAATGCATTGCAACATCAGCATCAAGTCATGCCTATTGCTTATGACATGATGTTCAATTTCAAGGAACTTTTCGGACACCAGAATCGGGCTACTAGGCAGGAAGCCATGAGGAAATTGATGCCGACCACCATAATTGAGGGAACACCCATGAGGGATCATGTTCTCAAGATGATGGCTCATTTGAATGAGCTGGAAGTCCTTGGAGCTGAGATCGATGGGGAAACCCAAGTCAATATCATTCTCCAATCTCTACCTAGGAGTTTTGAGCCGTTTCGCCTCAACAACAACATGAACAAGAGGTTGTATTCATTGGCGTAGATTCTGACAGAACTCCAGGTGACAGAGGGACTTTTTCGTCAGAGTGCTCAGGCTCAGGCCATGGTTGCTCAGAAGGTTTCTATTTCTAAGCAGAAGGCCAAGAAGAAGAAGAAATAAGGTGGAGCAAAGGTGGCCGGAGGATCTCAGGGAGGAGTGAAGAAGTCGAAAGGCAAGTGCTTCACTTGCAAGCAAACTGGACATTGGAAGAAGGACTGCCCTAACCGGAAGAAGAACAAAGGTATATCTTTTGGTATAGTCATTGAAACATGTTTAGCGGTGTTATCTACCGACACCTGGTGTATGATACTGGAGCCACCGATAATGTCTGCAATACTTTATAGGGGGTCCAAGAAACCAAACGACTAGCTGAGGGGGAGATTACTATTTTCTTGAGCGATGCTACGAAGGTGGCGGCTATTGCAGTGGGAGATGTTTATTTATCTTTTGATAGGAATAAAACTTTGGTTGTGAAAAATTGCCTTTATGTACCTTTATTTAGAAAGAATTTGATTTCGGTTTCTAAATTATTTTTGGATGGATATTCTATTTCTTTTAATGATAGAGTTATTATAAAAAGGAATAGGGAGATTATCTGTTCTGGTGTATTGATGGAAAATTTATATACCCTTGAACCAAAAGCTCCCACGATGCAAATATAAGTAAATAACTCATCTTCTAAATCTAATAAGAGAAAAGAACCTTAGAAAATGAACCAAACATATCTTTGGCATCTAAGGTTAGGTCATATTAACCTAAGTAGAATTCAAAGGTTGATAGCTGATTGACCTCTGGGTTCGTTAGTGGTGGAAGATTTCCCAACCTGCGAATCTTGCTTGGAAGGTAAAATGACCAAGAGGCCTTTTAAGGCTAAGGGGTATAGAGACAAAGATGTGTTGGAATTGGTTCATTCTGATTTGTGTGGTCCTATGTCTATCCAGGCTAGAGGTGGTTTTGAATATTTCGTCTCTTTTATAGATGATTATTCAAGATATAGATACATTTACTTGATGCGTCATAAGTCTGAATGCTTTGACAGATTCAAAGAATTCAAGGTTGATGTTGAGAAACATCAAGGTAAAAGTATCAAGCACTACGATCTGATCATTGTGGTGAGTAGCTATTGGGAGAGTTTAGGAATTACTTAACATAGACTTGGATTAAATCCCAATTGCAGAATGGTGTAGCAGAGCGAAGGAATAGGACTCTTATGGAGATGGTTAGATCGATGATGAGTTATTCTGAGTTACCAGATTCAATCTGGGGTTATACTCTGGATACAACAGTGTATATTTTGAACTTAGTGTTAGTAATATATGAGAGATGTCCTAAGGCAATAGCCTTATGTATGAACCATTTATATGATAAATGAAGATTCACTATTTGAGTATACATGTTTTATGTATTTGATTGGATCTTAAACTCATTTACTGAATGTCCACGATACGATTCACAGCATGAGAGAATTTGTGATTGGATCACAACTAGTGAGTATCTCTACATGTGTAATTGTGATGTATCGGAATTATCCCTAGTCGATGAATTGATGGATTTGGACACCATCAATTCTGTCGAGACTAGCACGAGGTTTACTCCTTGGTGTATCCAAGCAGCTGATTCTCACTGGCTGGAGACATAGTGATGTCCGGAGTTAATCGTGGATGCTAGTTATGGTAACTAGTTCATTGGAGTGACCCGGTAGTAAGACTTCATATGGTTCTCTGCATATATAGATATGTCAATGAAGTTCTTCTTGTGGCTTAAGTGCGATGTTCCTTTGACTTGCGGTATTCAAGTCATCTTGATCATGGAGACTTATGCTTTGACATCTTAAGCAAACATCTCTAAGGAGATGTGGACCCGGGATGATTGGGTATAAGTCGAAGTGATCGAAAGGTGTTTGAATAGCCTATAAAGGATTCACCACTCCTTGCGAGGAGATGTATACCCATGGCCTCTCGTCGGATTGTTACTAAAGTCTTTGGCCAAAGCATTACATGTTTAGAGTAAAGTACTCTTCGATACATGTGGAGTAACTAGAATCCGTAGGATGAGGAAATGATACTTGGGCTAGGTGTGACGTAGTCAGCCTAGTGGGGACTGACACAATAGACCATGTCCTGAACCAAGTGGGTATAAGATGAGTGAAGGGAATGGGGCACGATTCATTTGAGCTACTGAAGGGTTTCAGAAATAGTTCTGGATCAACCGTTGATCTTTTCGGTTAATTGGGGATCATGATGTACTACTAGGTGCCACTCATGATCGATCTATAATTAATGGTTAATTATAGACGGCCAACATAAACCGAGAACCTATTTGGTCACACGCACAACGAGTGTAATCCAAAGGATTTAAAACGAGCTAGAGAATAGGATTCTCAGACCGAGAGAAACTATGTTTGGTTGGACCAAACATAAAGCGAGCATGAAATTGTTTCAGTCGTAGAGGAAGCGTGGATGGGCCGTGTCTTATGAAGACATAATGGATGGACCAAAATGGTTTGGTTCTAATCCAATGGATGAGAATAAACCAAATGGTTTGGTTTATATTAAACGAATGAACCAAAGGTTGGTTCGGTTCGTTTTAACTTAAAATAAACCATCATGGTTTGGTTTATTTTAACTTATCTTAATGGAGCGGGTTAACGGGCTTTATGGATATGATCCATTAACCATTAAGAGAATTAGTTCTCTATAAAATAGGGCTTAAACCCTAATCCAAAACCATAATCTATTTTGGCCGCCCAACCTAGTTGCCGCCCACCCCTTGTTGGTGATTTCGGCGCCCAACTACAAGCTGCCGCCGCCCAGCTTTGTGCCGCCATCCAAGACCCTTGCCGGCATCCAAGCTCCAGCCGGTGAACCTCCGGCGACCCTCCGGTGATCTCCTATAGGTTCGGCATCAAGGTGAGCCTTTTCTCTCCTTGTTTTGGCCGGCGCCTACTCCTCCACCAAGCTGTCCAGTTTTCTGGACAGCTTCTCCTCCTCTCGTCGGAGCGTCGTTTGGACGACGGTTAGTGATCCGACAGCGGCTAACATACTGGGGATTTGATCTCCGGTAATCCTCTAAGGTGGAGGACGAAGGATTCGTCAATCGGTTGACGAATACCTCTCCGGAGAAGCGAGTCTTGAGGACTTGTTTTTAGGTCCGAATTTGGATTCGGATAGTGATCATCTCTCGATCACGTCGTCTTCAACACGAGGCTAGTAACCCATACGAAGACGAAGCTCGTGGCTTGGCGAAGTCATCCCGAGGAGCTCGGCGTGGATACGGATAGAGACGATTCTTACGAGGATCGTTCCGGTTGATGCCTTTCCCGCTACACGTCATACGAAAGGTATAACGTAGTTTAATTTCCTTTTATTGCAAATTTTAATTTATGGTTATGTCTACACTTGTTGTAATAGCATGCGTGTGTTGTGTGTGTTGTAATAAATATAGATTTATTATTTTTAATTGCTTCCGCTGTGCTCATGTTTACGAAACATGATCGAACACACACCTGCCTTGCGATCTTGAAAACCTTGATGGTATCAGAGCCCAGGTTGTGTTTCGACATAATCGTAAAATGGTTTTGCGATAGTCATAATGTATTTCTGGAAATTTTCTAATTTTTGGAAATTTAGAAGTATTTATGGAAATTTTCCAATTTTGGAAAGTCTAAAAGTATTTATGGAAATCTTCCACTTTTGGAAAGATGGAAGTATTTATGGAAATTGGTATTTTCCATAAATAAAATATTTGATTAGATTCTGGAAATTTGTTTCCTAATTTAATCATGATTTGATTTGGGAAATCAAATCTTAAAATATTTTATTTCCATAAGTAGTTTTAATGATTTAGGAAATTGGTTTCCTAAATAGATTTTCCTTAATCAAATAATTCCATGAATAAAATATGTGATTAGATTTGGAAATTTGTTTCCTAATTTAATTATGATTTGATTTGGAGAATCAAATCTTAAATATATTTTATTTCCATAAATAGTTATGACATATAAGGAAATTATATACATGACATAATTGTATGCCATGTAATTGCATTAGATGCATAACATTATGCCATGCGTGTCGTGACATGTAGATGTATGCCATGCCATGTAGATAATAGTTATTTGCATGCAAAGAGGATGAGACATAAAAACCCTTAATCAATATTAAAGCCTACACCTTCCATTAATATGGTTAGAACCAGAGTTACATTTCTTGTTTGGGTTGTTGGACTCTCTCCAAGCCGGCTCAAACTGAATATGTTCAAACCATGGAATAGTTTAATACTAATATGGTAAGAGTCAGAGGTCAATCGTTAGCTTTGGTTGTTGGACTCTCTCCAAGCTGGGCTAATTGGTTGAATGCGCTCTAACCATATTAAAACTATGTCCTGATTAATGGGTTGGCTTTAACCTGGAGCATCGGTTTGTTGGACTCTCTCCAAGGTCGATGTAAAGGGAGGTGAAGTTGGGTGCTATGCATATGATGCATACTTGTTAATGTGTTAACAACCCGATGTATGTGTGAACATTCAATTAGTTGATAGCACATTGTGATAGTTGCATATACGGGATATGCAATCGGTATAGATGATACCTACCGTCGTAGTTATGAATGGCTTGTTGGACTCTCTCCAAGGTTGTTCATAACTATGATGGATATCAACCCATTCGGAGATGGACCTACGATCTCCCGAAGTGATTTTGGGGTTTTTTGAAATTCAAAAATGAATGGGATTTATAAATGTATATTGATGCATTTTAAAATCATCTTTCTCATATATGCTCGTTTTGTATTTCTAAGTTAATATATTGATCATGATGTGTTTGAATTTGCGTTCCATTTTAGATTCAAATAAATTGACTGGGCCGAACTTCTTGGACTGGCTTAGAAACTTGAGAATTGTTCTCAAGGTGAAAAGCTTGTGTATGTCCTCGAAGCGCCTCTTCCCGCCTGTCCTAGTGACGATGCAACTTTGGACCAATTGTTGGCCTATCAGAAACATGTGAGTGATTCTGAACAAATGAGTTGCATCATGCTAGCCGCGATGGAACCCAAGCTACGAAAGCAGCATGAGCATATGGATGCTCATATCGTAGTCCTTCATCTCGGTGAGTTGGTTGATGAGCAAGTGAGATTCGAAAGGTTCGAAGTCTCCAAGCTCCTCTTCACCTCTGAGATGCAAGGAGGTTCATCTGTAGTCTTGCTCAACATCTTTGAAGACTGTGGAGCCTTATGAGAAGCATGAGTAGGGGACAGTGTTGTTAGTTGATTCCTCGAAGAAAGGTTCTAAGAGGGAGTCAAAGGAACAACAGAAGGGGAAGAAGAAAAAGGCTAAAAGGCAGAACCAGCTCAAAAGGGCACTTGCCATCATTATGGCAAGGAGGGTCATTGGCGAAGAAATTGCAAGGTTTATCAAGAGTCCGTGAAGAAGGATAAGGCATCGGATGCCCCATCTTCTTCAGAAATCTTCTTTATTGATTGTCATTCTATTTCCTTAGACACTTGGGTATTGGATACTGGGTGTGGCTCACATATATGTAATGACATACATGGGCTAAGGAATAGAAGAAGACTCGTCAAGGGAGAGTCAAATTTACGTGTTGGGAATGAAGCAAAGGTTGCTGCACTCGCCATCGGAACGTATTTGTTGAAACTCACTGCAGGACTTGTCTTAGAACTGGACAATTGCTTTTATATTCCTTTGTTGATAAAGAACATCATTTCTATTTCTTGTTTAAATAGAAATGGTTTCCATTTGACGTTTAGTAACAATTGTTGTTACATAACTTTGAATGGGGTTCTTTATGGGACAGGAACTTTAAGCAATGGTGTTTATACGTTGGACGTATCCAGTGACATTTGCAATATCGAAGCGAGCAACAAGCGTGCTCGAAAGGATAATCAAATAGACTCCTACATGTGGCATTGTCATCTTGGCCATGTAAGCAAGAAACGCATGTCCGAATTACACCGATGTGGAATTCTGGAATCGTTTGAATTGGATTCATACGATACATGCGAATCATGCTTAAAAGGCAAGATGACTAAGTTACCTTTTTCGGGAAAAGGTGAACGAGTGGGAGAGTTACTAGGTCTAATACATACTGATGTATGTGGACCTATGTCAACTCAAGCTTTAGGAGGCTATAGCTACTTCATTACCTTCACCGATGATCACTCACGGTTTGGGTATGTGTTCTTGATGAAACACAAGTCTGAAGCCTTTGAAAGGTTCAAAGAATTCAGAAATGAAGTAGAGAAACAACATGACAAAAGTATTAAAATACTTCGATCGGATCGAGGTGGTGAATACTTAAGTCAAGAGTTTCTTGATTATCTAAGAGACAATGGCATATTGTCTCAATGGACTCCGCCATATACACCACAGCATAATGGTGTATCTAAGAGGCGTAACCGGACCTTGTTGGACATGGTCAGGTCAATGATGAATCATGCGACTCTTCCCAAGTCCTTTTGGGGTTATGCACTTCAGACAGCTGTTTACTTGTTAAACAGAATGCCTACCAAGGTAGTCTCAACTACTCCATATGAGATATGGAATAGTAAGAAACCTCATGTATCTTACTTGAAGATATGGGGTTGTCCTGCTTATGTGAAGCGGACCAGATCGGACAAACTGGATGCTAAGTCTGATAAATGTCTATTTATTGGATACCCTAAGGAAACAAGGGGTTACCAATTCTATCATCCTGTGGAACAAAAGGTGTTTGTTTCAAGGCATGCTGTGTTTCTAGAGAAAGAATTTCTCTTGCAAGAAAACAGTGGGAGTGTCGTCGAGCTTGAGGAGGCTCGAGAGACTCAAATAGACATTGATGAGATACCTGGTGAAGCACAACAGCCGACAACTCATAGTGATGAGCAATCGGCTGGACCTATTGTAACACCACATCTTCGTAGATCTGGTAGAACACGTAATATTCCTGAGAGATATGGATTTCTCGTAAGTGAATCGAACGACGTGTTACTCATTGATGATGAGGAGCCTACCAGTTATGAAGAAGTGCTGACAAGTTCAGAAAGGGATAAGTGGATTGGTGCCATGAAGTCCGAAATGGATTCCATGTATGAAAACCAAGTTTGGAACTTGGTTGACCCACCTGAAGGCATAAAGCCTATAGGGTGCAAGTGGGTTTTCAAGAAGAAAACCGACATGGATGGTAATGTGATTACCTATAAGGCTAGATTGGTGGCGAAAGGATATCGTCAAAAGCAAGGTGTTGATTATGACGAAACCTATTCGCCTGTAGCTATGCTTAAATCCATTCGGATGCTCCTTGCCATAGCGACTCATTATGATTATGAGATATGGCAGATGGATGTGAAAACAGCTTTCGTTAATGGAAACCTGCTCGAGGACGTGTATATGATACAGCCTGAGGGTTTCACATCGGTTGATAAAACCAAGGTATGCAAATTGCGACGGTCCATTTATGGATTGAAGCAAGCATCCAGGAGCTGGAATATCCGTTTTGATGAGACGATCAAAAGGTTTGATTTCTCACAAAATCCAGACGAACCTTGTGTGTATAAGAAGGTTAGTGGGAGTGCAGTCATATTCCTAGTATTGTATGTCGATGACATACTACTTATAGGAAACGATGTTTCAATCTTACAGTCAGTGAAGGTTTGGTTATCCAAGACATTCTCCATGAAAGACCTGGGAGAAGCAACCTACATCCTCGGGATTAAGATCTATAGAGATAGATCGAAGCAGTTTGTGGTCATTCGCGATCTACATATATAGACCGAGTGCTAAAGAGGTTTAGCATGTCAGAATCCAAGAAAGGTTTCCTACCCATCAGGCATGGGGTACACCTTTCGAAGTCTATGTGTCCGCGCACAGAAGACGAGAGGATTTGCATGAGTAAGATTCCCTATGCATCCGCAATAGGATCTATCATGTATGTTATGTTATGTACGAGGCCCGATGTATCGTATGCTCTGAGTGTCACGAGCAGATACCAGTCCGATCCAGGAATGGATCATTGGGCGGCTATTAAGACGATCCTTAAGTACTTGAGAAGAACTAAGGATGTGTTCCTAATATATGGAGAAGGGTACATGGTGATACGTGGGTATACGGATGCCAGATCCAGACAGACAAGGATGATTCCATGTCTTAGTCTGGGTATGTATTCACCTAGAATGGAGGCGCAATAAGTTGGAAAGGTTCCAAGCTTGACACTATAGCGGATTCTGCCACTAAGGCAGAATACGTTGCAGCTTTGGAAGCAGCAAAGGAAGCGGTTTGAATCAATAAGTTCATCTATGAACTTGATATGGTCTCATCAATGATCCAAACATGTGCTTTGCCGCTATCATCTTATCAGAGAAATCATCAGTAGGAACGAAATACAAATCGAGAAAATTCCCACTGAAAGGAACTTAGCGGATCCCTTGACTAAGGCATTACCTCAAAATAAGTTTGAGGGTCATGTTCGAGCTTATGGTATTGGATACCGTAGCGATTGGCATTAGGCCAAGTGGGAGTCTGTTAGTAATATATGAGAGATGTCCTAAGGCAATCGCCTTATGTATGAACCATTTATATGATAAATGAAGATTCACTATTTGAGTATACATGTTTTATGTATTTGATTGGATCTTAAACTCATTTCTTGAATGTCCACGATACGATTCACAGCATGAGAGAATTTGTGATTGGATCACAACTAGTGAGTATCTCTACATGTGTAATTGTGATGTATCGGAATTATCCCTAGTCGATGAATTGATGGATTTGGACACCATCAATTCTGTCGAGACTAGCATGAGGTATACTCCTTGGTGTATCCAAGCAGCTGATTCTCACTGGCTGGAGACATAGTGATGTCCGGAGTTAATCGTGGATGCTAGTTATGGTAACTAGTTCATTGGAGTGACCAGCCGTAAGACTTCATATGGTTCTCTGCATATATAGATATGTCAATGAATTTCTTACTGTGGCTTAAGTGTGATGTTCCTTTGACTTGCGGTATTCAAGTCATCTTGATCATGGAGACTTATGCTTTGACATCTTAAGCAAACATCTCTAAGGAGATGTGGACCCGGGATGATTGGGTATAAGTCGAAGTGATCGAAGGTGTTTGAATAGCCTATAAAGGATTCACCACTCCTTGCGAGGAGATGTATACCCATGGCCTCTCGTCGGATTGTTACTAAAGTCTTTGGCCAAAGCATTACATGTTTAGAGTAAAGTACTCTTCGATACATGTGGAGTAACTAGAATCCATAGGACGAGGAAATGATACTTGGGCTAGGTGTGACGTAGTCAGCCTAGTGGGGACTGACACAATAGACCATGTCCTGAACCAAGTGGGTATAAGATGAGTGAAGGGAATGGGGCATGATTCATTCGAGCTACTGAAGGGTTTCAGAAATAGTTCTGGATCAACCGTTGATCTTTTCGGTTAATTGGGGATCATGATGTACTACTAGGTGCCACTCATGATCGATCTATAATTAATGGTTAATTATAGACGGCCAACATAAACTGAGAACCTATTTGGTCACACGCACAACGAGTGTAATCCAAAGGATTTAAAACGAGCTAGAGAATAGGATTCTCAGACCGAGAGAAACTATGTTTGGTTGGACCAAACATAAAGCGAGCATGAAATTGTTTCAGTCGCAGAGGAAGTGTGGATGGGCCGTGTCTTATGAAGACATAATGGATGGACCAAAATGGTTTGGTTCTAATCCAATGGATGAGAATAAACCAAAGGGTTTGGTTTATATTAAACGAATGAACCAAAGGTTGGTTCGGTTCGTTTTAACTTAAAATAAACCATCATGGTTTGGTTTATTTTAACTTATCTTAATGGAGCGGGTTAACGTGCTTTATGGATATGATCCATTAACCATTAAGAGAATTAGTTCTCTATAAAATAGGGCTTAAACCCTAATCCAAAACCCTAATCTATTTTGGCTGCCCAACCTAGTTGCCGCCCACCCCTTGTTGGTGATTTGGCGCCAACTACAAGCTGCCGCCCAGCTTTGTGCCGCCGTCCAAGACCCTTGCCGGTGTCCAAGCTCCAGCCGGTGAACCTCCGGCGACCCTCCGGTGATCTCCTATAGGTTCGGCATCAAGGTGGGCTTTTTCTCTCCTTGTTTTTGGCCGGCGCCTACTCCTCCACCAAGCTGTCCAGTTTTCTGGACAGCTTCTCCTCCTCTCGTCGGAGCGTCGTTTTGACGACGGTTAGTGATCCGACAGCGGCTAACATACCGGGGATTTGATCTCCGGTAATCCTCTGAGGTGGAGGACGAAGGATTCGTCAATCGGTTGACGAATACCTCTCCGGAGAAGCGAGTCTTGAGGACTTGTTTTTAGGTCCGAATTTGGATTCGGATAGTGATCATCTCTCGATCACGTCGTCTTCAACACGAGGCTAGTAACCCGTACGAAGACGAAGCTCGTGGCTTGGCGAAGTCATCCCGAGGAGCTCGGCGTGGATACGGATAGAGACGATTCTTACGAGGATCGTTCCGGTTGATGCCGTTCCCGCTACACGTCATACAAAAGGTATAATGTAGTTTAATTTCCTTTTATTGCAAATTTTAATTTACGGTTATGTCTACACTTGTTGTAATAGCATGCGTGTGTTTTGTGTGTTGTAATAAATATAGATTTATTATTTTTAATTGCTTCCGCTGTGCTCATGTTTACGAAACATGATCGAACACACACACGCCGCGGTGCCGGAAACCCAACACTTAGTACCATCTAAATTAGTGCCTTCTACTCCCACAAAATTGTGGAGTTGGCAAAAGCTTAGTCTGAGACATATTCGAATTTGGGGGAGTTCAACACATGTGCTCAAGGCAGATGCTGGTAAGTTGGAACCTCGTACGGAAGTGTGCATGTTCATAGGCTATCCTAGAGGAATGAAAGGTGGTTTGTTCTATAGTCCTAGAGACCAGAGGGTGATCGTTAGCACGAATGCCATATTTTTAGAGGAAGACTATGTGATGAACCACAAGTCCATGAGTAAGATTGTTCTTGAGGAATTGAGAGGGAAAGTCACTACTTCAGTACCACCGGTACAAGAGGATATACCACAAGTGACTGCACCGCATGTCACAGAGGGTACACAAGTGATACCTCATCATAGTGGGAGGGTAGTTAGACAACCTGATAGATTTATGTTCTTGGGATAATCTTCTAATTTGGTCCCTGGCGAACATTAACCTAATCCCTGGACATATGACGAGACAATTCAAGATAAAGATGTGGTATCTTAGCAAAGTGCAATGAATTCTGAGATAGAATCTATGGATTCAAATCAGGTCTGGGAGCTAGTAGAACCACCTAATGGTGTAAAAAGCATTGGATACAAGTGGATATATAGAAGAAAGAGAGGAATAGATGGGAAGGTTGAGACCTTCAAGGTAAGGCTTTTTGTGAAAGGGTATATTCAGAAAGAGGGTATCGATTATGAGGAGACCTTTTCATCGGTAGTCATGCTTAAGTCTATCCAAATTCTCTTATATATTGCTACTCATATGGATTATGAGGTGTGGCAGATAGATGTCAAGATAGCTTTCCTTAATGGATGTCTTGAGGAAACATCTATATGGAGCAACTAGAGGGATTCATTGCAAAGGGCAAAGAGCATCTTGTGTGCAAGCTTAATCGGTCCATTTATGGATTGAAGCAAGCTTCGAGATCTTGGAACATCCACTTTGATGAGGTAATCCAGCCTTATGGATTTATTTAAAGTCTTGATGAGTCTTGTGTATACAAGAGATGTGATAGAAACATAGTGGTATTTCTTGTACTATACGTAGTTGACATTTTGTTAATTGGCAACAATGTCAAGGTGTTATCAGACGTAAGGGTATGGTTGTCCAAATAGTTTGATATGAAGGACTTGGGAGAAGTGGGACACATCCTTGGGATCAAGGTTATAAGGGATCGTAGGAAAAGGATGTTGTGCTTATCTCAAGCTTCATACATAGACACCATTATGGATCATTTTAGCATGTAGAACTCCAAGAAAGGTTTTCTACCTTTTAGGCATGGAGTACCTTTATCTAAAGAGATGTGTCCTAGAACATCAAAGGAGATAGAGGAGATGAAGGCAGTTGCTTATGCTTCGGTAGTAGAAAGCCTGATGTATGCTATGTTATGTACAAGGTCGGATATCTGCTTTGTCGTTGGAATGGTTAGCAGATATCAAAGTAATCCAGGCCAAGGACATTGGATTATTGTAAAGCATATATTGAAGTAACTGAGAAGGACTAGGGATTATATGCTGGTATACCAGGCAGATCAATTACTCCCTGTGGGTTACATAGATTCTGACTTCCAATCAGATAGGGATAACAGTAAGTCTACCTGGGGTTTTGTATTTACTTTGGGAGGTAGAGCCATTGTATGGAGGAATGTCAAGCAGAAATGCATGGCGGACTCCACTATGGAAGCTGAGTATGTAGCAGCCTCTGAAGCAGCCAAAGAAGCTGTATTGCTCAAGAACTTCTTGATGGACTTGGATGTGATTCCTGGTTTGCCCAGAACTATCACAATTTATTGTGATAACAGTGGTGCAGTTGCAAACTCAAAGGAACCATGAGCCCATAAGGCAAGTAAACACATAGAGCGTAAGTACCACCTGATATGAGAGATCGTAAAGCAAGGAGAAGTTGTTGCAGCCAAGATTGCATCAGAGGATAACCTGGCAGATCCATTCACTAAGGCCCTTCCAGTGAGAATATTTGATAGGCATGTGGAACAAATGGGAATCATATGTATAGCAGTATGAGGATAGCATAGTCTTTTAGTATAAGTGAGTGATTCTTGGGATGTATACTGGAAAGTCTATTCTTTTTATGAACATCATTATTTTTGAAATAAGAATCACATGATCATTGTTTGCATATTTATGGTTATGCATATTGTCTGATACATTACATTGTAGATAGCATGGTGTGTGGTGTCACACGGAAGATTATGTTATCAGTTCCTTGTAGAATATAAGTAGAGGCTCAAAACTAAGATGGTTTTGTTAGGACCCTTGGAATGGCTAGAGGGGGGGGGTGATTAGCCTTTCTTTCTTTCTACAAAAACATTAGCGGAAGCAATACAAATATAAACACAAATAAAAGCAAGAAACAAAGCTAACACCCGATGTAACGTGGTTCGGAGATGACGCTCCTACTCCACGGCAATCCGTAAGGTGGATTAGCCCTAATCAATTCTCACTAGAACCTCCTTTGGATGAACCAAGGTGGAGAAACCTTATCTTACAATGCACTCCTCTTCTTTACAATGATGGAATATTAGGATTAGAGAAGAGGAGGTTTTGGATTGCTAAAAACACTTGGAAAGCTTGGTGAGCACGTAGGTGTAGTTGGGAGCAAAAGCACTAGCTTCACCAAGCTCCCAATGACCCCTTTTTATAGAAGAGGGGATGTTTTTCCCGTTGGGCCTTGATCAGTCGACTGATGCTTGCCATCAGTCGACTGCCGCCGAAGCCAACGGCTTCTGAAACGCGATCTCCGCGGAGATTCGTAGCCGCAATCTCCAATGGCCAGGTGATCGATCGGTGATCCATCCATCGATCGTGATGGGGTGATCGATCAGTGATCAAAGCGCGTCGAGTGAGACGCGCATTACGTGGCGATATTCCCTTGATCGGTCGGATGCCCTTAGCGATCGGATAAGCGATATCGATCATTGTTCTAAGCGGCGATCGATGGTTAGGGTTTCACCGACTCGGTCGAGCGCGACCGATCGGATACATCGTATCAGTCGACTGATACTCATCGAGTATGAGTAATTCACACTTGATTTTATACCCTATACCTAGACTCAACCTTCTAGCTCCTCAATAAGCCTTGCGCCTTCAGGTTCCCTCCGAGTCCATGACTTGTTCATCCTTTGCGCTTTGATTCCAAGAGCTTCCTTCGGTTTCGTCATGTCTTGGGTTGCCAAATGCTTGGACTTTACGCCGCCAAGACTACAAGCTTGGACTTATGCTGCCAAGACTTCACTTTGGACTTCCTTTGCCAAGGTTCACTTGGACTTTACGCTGCCAAGACTACAAGCTTGGTCTTACGCTGCCAAGTCCATCCCTTGTACTACCTTTGTCAAGATCATACTTGGACTTCCTTTGCCAAGATCATTCTTGGACTTCCCTGTCACTTAAACATTTTCGCAATTAGATCACAAGATATTGCCTAACTTAGATGATTATCCAAACATCAAAACATATAAATGCTTGGAGCATTGTTGCACCAACAATCTCCCCCTTTTTGATGTTTGACAATCATTTAAGTTAGGTCTTTTAAAGATACACATAATCATCTAACTTAAACATCCCTTCTCCCCCTTTGACATACATCAAAAAGAGAAGGATTCAAAAATGAAGAAATCAAAGATGTTGGATCTTGGACTAAGGTATAAAATTGAATTTAAAGCTCCCCCTTAATCCAAGATAAGCTTTATAATGTGTAAATAATATCTGAAGCAAAGCATAACAGAAATTAAAAGACATTAAGTCCTAACTTTGCACCAACAATGGTTTTGGGGATGAAAAAGATATAATTTATGAAAACTCCCCCTAAAACACTACATTAATTAGTCCTAAAACTTATTTATATGTAATATTGTCATACTATAGTGTTAGGACATCAAAGATACACCAAATATCAGAAAATGGAGTTTATTATCAGAAAACAGTTATCGATCATTTGGTTTCTAAACCCGATCATTGCTATTAATCAAATTTCACCTTTTCAAATTTAATTTCATAAATGCGGTAGAAATTCCAGAAATCTTGACAAATCACAAAATTTTGCATACACATTTCTGAAATCATAGTTTATTAAGGAAAAATAATTTGAAAAATATATGTTTTCTAGATTGCAAGATTGATACAAACTTGGAACCTATCAAAAGTTCTAAAGATTTTGCAAACTTTGTATCACTTTTGTGTTCCATTTGAAAACTGTTTTTCAAAATATGATGAACATAGTTTAAAATATATATTATTTGGAATTTCCAACCATGTTCATTGAGCTATGTATTCATTACTTGAATACAAGCCTTCCCAATGATTGGTCCATAAGGATTTTATGTCTCTAGGTGTGGTATTGGCTCATAGTAATGCATCATAACAAGCATGATGAGCCAAGTACACCTTCCCTATCATCTCACATCTTCCATCCTTCTTTCATCATCGGAGTCTCCTCTTCCTCCCCCTTGATCATTACCCCTAATGGTCAAATTTTGAAGTTTTTGGGTAATGTCTTGATTATTGTCATTAATATCCTTATCAATGGAGGACTTTCTAGGGTAGGTACTAGTATTTTCATCAAATTGAACATTGGAAGACTCCTCAATCCCTTTGGTTCTCTTATTGTAGACTCTATACCCTCTACTTGTGGATGAGTATCCAACTAGGATTCCCTCATCCGCTTTTGATTCAAATTTTCCTAAGTTATCTTTGGTGTTTAGAATATAAACTTTACATCCAAAGACTTTAAAATAATGAATTGTGGGTATAGTCCCATTCCATAATTCAAATGGTGTTTTTCCTAAAAACCTATGGATTTGAACCCTATTTTGGATATAGCAAGCGGTATTAACCGCTTCCGCCCACAAGTAGCTAGGTAGAAAATATGCATTAAGCATAGTCCTAGCCGCCTCTTGTAGGGCACGATTTCTCCTTTCCACCACCCCATTTTGTTGGGGTGTTCTAGGACAAGAGAACTCATGCTTGTACCCTTGCTCTAAATAAAATTGTGAAAATTTTAAGTTTTCAAATTCACCACCATGATCACTACGGATCCGGTTGATTTTGAGACTCTTTTCATTTTCAACCCTTTTACTAAATCCTATGATTATTTCTAAGGTATCATCCTTATGTTTCATAAAGTGGACCCAAGTATACCTAGAAAAATCATCTACTATAACCAAACAATATCTATTACCATTTAAAGATGGAGTACTATGGCAATCAAACAAGTCAAGATGCAATAACTCTAATGCTAAAGAGGTGTTAGTTAGAGTTTTACCTTTGTGTGATGCCTTTGTTTGTTTTCCTTCTTGGCATGCATCACACAATTTGTTCTTGACATACTTGATCTTTGATAGCTCTTTGACCAACTCCATCTTGGCTACCTTGGCTATGTTTTTCATATTGATGTGGCCCAATCTTCTATGCCATAGCCAACTTTCCTCTTCTTTTGCAACAAAACACTTAGTAGAAATGTTAGAAGCATATGAAAGATCAACATAATAGATATTTGATTTCCTATATCCAACTAACATGTAATCATTTAATTCCTTGTGTCTAATCATGCATTTAGAGGATTCAAAGGAGACATGATAGTTTGCATCACAAAGTTGACTAACACTTAATAAATTGAATTTCATATTTTCAACTAGTAAAACTTTGTGAATGACAATCTTGGGGGATACTTCAATTATACCTCTACCTAATATCTTGAGTTTTCCACTATTCCCAAAGGACACCACTCCCTTCTTCACATATTTAATTGTGGAGAACTTGCTCACATCCCCGGTCATATGTGTTGAGCAACCGCTATCCACAATCCACATACCTCGCTCTCCTACCTAAATCACATGAAAAATACAAGCTTTTGGTACCCAAACATTTGGACCGGTAACATTAAGTAAAAACTTCTTAGGTACCCATGCTTTCTTAACTTTTCCCTTAATGGTTGCTTTCCTATTAATCAATGAAATATAAGCAACTTCTTTTTATTTTCGCTTATATCCTAAACTGGCCTTGTTATAAACCGCTCTTTGCCTACTAAGAATCATATCAAGACACTTTGAGCCATTTGAAAATTTTTCTAAACATGCTTTCAATTCACTAACCTCATCCCTAAGTTTGTCATTTTCTTCCTTAAGCATACAAGAATCAACATGTGAAGGTTTTTCATTTCTAATAGCCTTTAGTTCTACCTTCATGCTTTTAACCTTAGATTTAGACTTATCTAGAGCTTCTTGAAGATAGGCAATTGATTTATAAAGGAGATTAACCTTGGGAGAGTTCATTACCTCATCGTCACTAGATGATGATTCATCGCTTGAGGAATCTTCTTGGCTTGATGAGCCCGAATCTTCTCCTAGTGGCATGAGTGCCACATGGCGTGTGATGTGGCAAAGCTCATCATCGGAGGAAGAGTCTTCAACACTTGGTGTGTCCCATGTGGTTTGAGCCACCATGGCCTCCTTCTTCTTCTTCTCCTTCTTGTCCTTCTTTTTCTTTTCCTTTTCCTCCTTCTTCTTTAGCTCCGGGCAATTCGGCTTTATGTGCCCTTTCTTGTTGTAAGCATGGCAAATCACATTATTGTTAAAACTTGAATTACCACTATTTTTACCTCTTGAAGAATGGGACCCCTTTCTTGCATCTCTATTCTTGAATTCCTTTGATTTTCTAAGGAACTTCTTGACAAAATGGGCCATCTCACTAGCCGAATCTTCGTCACTACTTGACTCACGCTCCGACTCGGATGATGATGACACCTCTTAATTTTCTTTCTTCTTCTTTTCTTTCTTCTCAACAAATAGAGCTAAGCCCTTTACCTTAGAAGACATGTTAGTTTGCTCATGCAATTCAAACTCACAAAATAGTTCATCAATTTTAATTTGCGAAAGATCCCTAGTTACCTTAATGGCATCAACTATAGAAGTCCATAAAGAATTTCTAGGAAATGCTTGTAAAATATACCTTACCAAATCCCAGTTGTCAACTCGCTCACCTATGATATGGAGTCCGTTAACAATTTCTTTGAACCTTCCATGCATTTGGCTTACGGTTTCATGCATCTTCATTTGGAAGGCTTGAAGTTGTCCAATTAGTAGGTCCTTCTTGGCCCTCTTTGACTCCTTGGAACCTTCATTTAGCTCAATGAGTTTTTCCCATAGCTCCTTGGCGGATTCGAAAGGCCCCACCTTGTTGAGTTGCTCCATGGTAATGCCGCATTGAATGGTAAGTACCGCCTTGGCATTTGATTTGAATTTGCGGTTCATTTCCCTTGTCCAATCCTTGCTTGGAATAGGGTCTCCATGTTCATCCACCGGTTCCTCGAAGCCATCTACAATGTTATGCCAAATTTCAATATTACTCATAAGATAGTACTTCATCCTACCTTTCCAATACGCAAAATGACTCCCGTCGAAGAGCGGTGGCTTGGCGGTGCTATATCCCTCTTGAAGAGCCATTGATGTCTTGGTTGATGGTGAGATCTTCCAAGCTATCTGGGCTCTGATACCACTTGTTAGGACCCTTAGAATGGCTAGAGGGGGGGGTGATTAGCCTTTCTTTCTTTCTACAAAAACGTTAGCGGAAGCAATACAAATATAAACACAAATAAAAGCAAGAAACAAAGCTAACACCCGATGTAACGTGGTTCGGAGATGACGCTCCTACTCCACGGCAATCCGTAAGGTGGATTAGCCCTAATCAATTCTCACTAGAACCTCCTTTAGATGAACCAAGGTGGAGAAACCTTATCTTATAATGCACTCCTCTTCTTTACAATGATGGAAGATTAGGATTAGAGAAGAGGAGGTTTTGGATTGCTAAAAACACTTGGAAAGCTTGGTGAGCACGTAGGTGTAGTTGGGAGCAAAAGCACTAGCTTCACCAAGCTCCCAATGACCCCTTTTTATAGAAGAGCGGCTGTTTTTCCCATTGGGCCTTGATCAGTCGACTGATGCTTGCCATCAGTCGACTGCTGCCGAAGCCAACGACTTCTGAAACGCGATCTCTGCGGAGATTCGTAGCCGCAATCTCCAACGGCCAGGTGATCAGTCGACTGATCCATCCATTAGTCGACTGATGGGGTGATCAGTCGAGTGATCAAGGCAGCAGTCGAGTGAGACTGCATTCTGTGGTGATATTCCTTGATCGACGATCGATGCCCTTGGCAATGATCGATAGCGATCGATCGACTATTCTACCCAAAGCGCCGATCGATGGTTAGGGTTTCACCGACTACCGAACGCCGACTGGGCCGATCGATACATCGATCGATCGACTGATACTCATCAAGTATGAGTAATTCACACTTGATTTTATACCCTAGACCTAGACTCAACCTTCTAGCTCCTCAATAAGCCTTGCGCCTTCAGGATCCCTCCAGTCCACGACTTGTTCATCCTTTGCGCTTTGCTTCCAAGAGCTTCTTTCGGTTTCGTCATGTCTTGGGTTGCCAAATGCTTGGACTTTACGTCGCCAAGACTATAAGCTTGGACTTATGCTGCCAAGACTTCACTTTGGACTTCCTTTGCGAAGGTTCACTTGGACTTTACGATGCCAAGACTACAAGCTTGGTCTTACGCTGCCAAGTCCATCCCTTGTACTTCCTTTGCCAAGATCATACTTGGACTTCCTTTGCCAAGATCATACTTGGACTTCCCTGTCACTTAAACATTTTCGCATTTAGATCACAAGATATTGCCTAACTTAGATGATTATCCAAACATCAAAACATATAAATGCTTGGAGCATTGTTGCACCAATAGGTTTTGGACAAACCATTGGTATGGTTGTAGTGTAATTTGGTATTGACTTGTCTTGACCATAGAATTAAACTAGTACACTTTGTGTGTATTGAGCAGGACTGACTTAGAGGTGATTCAATTTATTACTGACTACATAATTGAATCGGACCTCGAATAATATGGTGTTCATCCTCTTAACCCCGATTTAATTACAGACACATGTACTTAGTATTTATTTCTTTGATTTACAAATGGTCGAGATTTATAGATTAAATCGATAGGCTCGACAAGTTGAGAAATGATATTATTTACATGGTGTGCTATTGATTATAGTAGGAAACCATGTCCTATGTATTAGGATGATGATGTCCCCTTGAGGAGCTCATAAGGATCATCATGTAAACCCTGCAGGTGGACTTGGTCCGACATGATGATGAGGTTGAGTGACACTACTCATGGAGTTAGATGTTGATTAATTAATTATCAGTAAATTAGCTAATTAACGGACATTCGATATCTTAAACACGGGGAGACATTTGTACAATTAATATATGGAGCCCATATTTATATATGGGGGTTGGTGAGGTAGATCAATGATAATCCTCTAGTGGAATGGTTTATCATTAATGGATTGGATTTTATGTGGGCTAGATCCATTGGGTTGCCAAGATCCAACTCCTCCTCATGGTCCCTATTGTAGCCTAATAAAACCCTCATGAAACCTAGATCCAACGGACACGATTAAAAGGAGGTTTTGGCAAAATCTATAAATAGAAGGCAAAGGCTTGGGTGGCATGAAAGAATTGGAATTATAGGGTTTGCTCTTTGGCTTGGGCGGCAACTAATCATTGGAGATTAGGGTTTGCTTCCAAAGGGGTTGGGCGGCTTGGGTTTGGAGAGGTTTTGGGCCGCAACAAGTGGAAGTTTTTCCTGTCTTCCTATGGTTTAGCCGGCGCCCATATCTCTTCTTCTTTCTCTCTTGGTTGGTGTCCATATCTCTTCTTCTTCCTATATTTCTCTTTGGCCGGTGGCAAGAGTTAGGGTTCTTCCTTTGGTGCTCTTGGTCGGCGCCAAAATTTCCTCTTCCTCTGCTTGGCTGGTGGTAAGGATCAAGCTAGGAGCTTGGTGGTCGATACTAGAGAGGAGAAGAATTTTTTTGTTATCTTCATTTGTTCAGAGCGAACATGGAAAGGAAGATACGCGATCTAGGAGGTTTCAACTCTTGGAGGATCGTTGCCCACACAACGTTAAAGAGGAGGATAAGTCATACAATAGAAGATCAAGAGGTATACAAGAGGTATAATCTTGTTTGTTTTGATTTAGTTCTTTTGTATAATGCATGTAGCTAATTTTCTTGGACCCCAAAGATAAACACAAAAATTGGTGATCTGTACATCATCAATTCCGTGGCTAATCGAGGAATAGAGTTAGGTTGCTTGAACAATAAGTTTGTTAAAGGGACCACTCGAATCGAATAGCACGATGAAGGATCGGTTGCTTGTGTAATTCATCTTCGTCAAGGATTAATTTTTTTTTTAATCTGTGGACGTAGATAGGATCGCCATGCACGAGCGACCGAAGGAAGGGAAGCAATTCCCTACAATACATGTGGTCGATCTGAGAGATGGTGGATGCAACGGCCGCTCTATGCTCCTCCTCCTGGTCCCAATGTGCTTGTTGGGCATGCATGTGCTGCCATATCTCATTACAATAGGTGGCCTCATCCTGGCGATGGGTAGCCTCCTCCTGGAAGTAGATGCGAGCCTCGTCATAGAACTCCTCAACCCGCTAGAAGTGCTAACGAAAGCCCTGAAAATTTGCCTGCGTGAAAGCGCTCTGCTCCTCCCATCGCTGCCTCTGCGTCTACTACTCGACATATATGTCGTCGAGGTGCGATCGTAACTCCAAAAAATCATAGGAAGATGTACCTATATCCTTCTCAAAAGTAGAAAAACGTGGCGGTGTTGGTGCATGCTCATGTTTATGTGGACTAGGTGGGCTTCTATGAATGTGTTAGTAATATATGAGAGATGTCCTAAGGCAATCGCCTTATGTATGAACCATTTATATGATAAATGAAGATTCACTATTTGAGTATACATGTTTCATGTATTTGATTTGATCATAAACTCATTTACTGAATGTCCACGATGCGATTCACAGCATGAGAGAATTTGTGATTGGATCACAACTAGTGAGTATCTCTACATGTGTAATTGTAATGTATCAGAATTATCCCTAGTCGATGAATTGATGGATTTGGACACCATCAATTCTGTCGAGACTAGCACGAGGTATACTCCTTGGTGTATCCAAGCAGCTGATTCTCACTGGCTGGAGACATTGTGATGTTCGGAGTTGATCGTGGATGCTAGTTATGGTAACTAGTTCATTGGAGTGACCAGCCGTAAGACTTCATATGGTTCTCTGCATATATAGATATGTCAATGAAGTTCTTACTGTAGCTTAAGTGCGATGTTCCTTTGACTTGCGGTATTCAAGTCATCTTGATCATGGAGACTTATGCTTTGACATCTTAAGCAAACATCTCTAAGGAGATGTGGACCCGGGATGATTGGGTATAAGTCGAAATGATCGAAGGTGTTTGAATAGCCTATAAAGGATTCACCACTCCTTGCGAGGAGATGTATACCCATGGCCTCTCGTCGGATTGTTACTAAAGTCTTTGGCCAAAGCATTACATGTTTAGAGTAAGTTACTCTTCGATACATGTGGAGTAACTAGAATCCGTAGGACGAGGAAATGATACTTGGGTTAGGTGTGACGTAGTCAGCCTAGTGGGGACTGACACTATAGACCATGTCCTGAACCAAGTGGGTATAAGATGAGTGAAGGGAATGGGGCATGATTCATTCGAGCTACTGAAGGGTTTCAGAAATAGTTCTGGATCAACCGTTGATTTTTTCGATTAATTGGGGATCATGATGTACTACTAGGTGCCACTCATGATCGTTCTATAATTAATGGTTAATTATAGACGGCCAACATAAACCGAGAACCTATTTGGTCACACGCACAACGAGTGTAATCGAAAGGATTTAAAACGAGCTTGAGAATGGGATTCTCAGACCGAGAGAAACTAGGTTTGGTTGGACCAAACATAAAGCAAGCATGAAATCATTTCAGTCGCAATAGAAGCGTGGATGTGCCGTGTCTTATGAAGACATAATGGATGAACCAAAATGGTTTGGTTCTAATCCAATGGAGGAGAATAAACCAAAGGGTTTGGTTTATTTTAAACGAATGAACCAAAAGTTGGTTCGGTTCGTTTTAACTTAAAATAAACCATCATGGTTTGGTTTATTTTAACTTATCTTAAAGGAGCGGGTTAACGGGCCTAATGGTTATGATCCAATAACCATTAAGAGAATTAGTTCTCTATAAAAGAGGGCTTAATGGATAATTAAGCCCTAATAAAAAACCCTTGCCCTAAGGTTGCCGCCCACCTCATCCTTGGAGATTTCGGCGCCAACCCTAGGTGTCTTGACTTGTTGTGCCGCCGTCCATCTCCTTGCCGGCGTCCAAGCTTCAGCCGGTGAACGCTCCGGCGACCCTCCGGTGATCTTCCTAGGCCTCGGTGAAAAGGTGAGCACTTGACTTCCTTGTTTTGGCCGGCGCCTACTCCTCCACCAAGCTGTCCAGTTTTCTGGACAGCTTCTTCTCCTCTCGTCGGAGCGTCATTTGGACGACGGTTAGAGCTTCGACAGCGGCTAACTTACCGGGGATTTGATCTCCGGTAATCCTCTGAGGTGGAGGATGAAGGATTCGTCAATTGGTTGACGAATACCTCTCCGGAGAAGCGAGTTTTGAGAACTCGTATTAGGATCCGAATTTGGATTTGGATCGTGATCATCTCTCGATCACGTCGTCTTCAACACGAGCCTAGTAACCCGTACGAAGACGAAGCTCGTGGCTTAGCGAAGTCATCCCGAGGAACTTGGCGTGGATACGGATAGAGACGATTCTAGCGAGGATCGTTCCGGTTGATGTCGTTCCCGCTACACGTCATATGAAAGGTATAACGTAAATAAATTTCCTTTTATTGAAAATTTTAAATTTACGATTATGTCTACACTTGTTGTAATATGCATGCGTGTGTTGTGTGTGTTGTAATAAATGTAGATTTATTATTTTTATTGCTTCCGCTGTGTTCATGTTTACGAAACATGATCGAACACACACACGCCACGGTGCCAGAAACCCAACAGTGGTATCAGAGCCCAGGTTGTGTTTCGACATAATCGTAAAAATGGTTTTGCGATAGTCATAATGTATTTCTAGAAATTTTCTAATTTTGGAAATTTAGAAGTATTTATGGAAATTTTTCAATTTTGGAAAGTCTAGAAGTATTTATGGAAATCTTCCACTTTTGGAAAGTTAGAAGTATTTATGGAAATTGATATTTTTCATAAATAAAATATTTGATTAGATTCTGGAAATTTGTTTCCTAATTTAATCATGATTTGATTTGGGAAATCAAATCTTAAAATATTTTATTTCCATAAGTAGTTTTAATGATTTAGGAAATTGGTTTCCTAAATAGATTTTCCCTAATCAAATAATTCCATGAATAAAATATGTGATTAGATTTGGAAATTTATTTCCTAATTTAATTATGATTTGATTTGGAGAATCAAATCTTAAACATATTTTATTTCCATAAATAGTTATGACATATAAGGAAATTATATACATGACATAATTGTATGCCATGTAATTGCATTAGATGCATAACATTATGCCATGCGTGTCGTGACATGTAGATGTATGCCATGTATGCCATGCCATATAGATAATAGTTATTTGCATGCAAAGAGGATGAGACATAAAACCCTTAAACAATATTAAAGCTTACACCTTCCATTAATATGGTTAGAACCAGAGTTCCGTTTCTTGTTTGGGTTGTTGGACTCTCTCCAAGCCCGGCTCGAACCCGAACTGGTTCAAACCATGGAATAGTTTAATACTAATATGGTAAGAGTCAGAGGTCAATCGTTAGTTTTGGTTGTTGGACTCTCTCCAAGCTGGGCTAATTGGTTGAATGCGCTCTAACCATATTAAAACTATTTCTCGATTAATGGGTTGGCTTTAACCTGGAGCATCGGCTTGTTGGACTCTCTCCAAGGTCGATGTAAAGGGAGGTGAAGTTGGGTGCTATGCATATGATGCATACTTGTTAATGTGTTAACAACCCGATGTATGTGTGAACATTCAATTAGTTGATAGCACATTGTGATAGTTGCATATACGTGATATGCAATCGGTATAGTTGATACCTACCGTCGTAGTTATGAATGGCTCTTTGGACTCTCTCCAAGGTTGTTCATAACTATGATGGATATCAGCCCATTCGGAGATAGACCTACGATCTCCCGAAGTGATTTTGGGGTTTTTGAAATTTGAAAAATGAATGGGATTTATAAATGTATATTGATGCATTTTAAAAATCATTTTCTCATATATGCTCGTTTTGTATTTCTAAGATTGATCATGATGTCTTTGAATTTGCATTCCATTTTGGATTCGAATAAATTGACTGGGCCGAGCTTCTTGGACTGGCTTAGAAGCTTGAGAATTGTTCTCAAGGTTGAAAAAGCTTGCAAATGTCCTCGAAGCGCCTCTTCCCACCCGTCCTAGTGATGATGCAACTCTGGACCAATTGTTGGCCTATCAGAAACATGTGAGTGATTCTGAACAAATGAGTTGCATCATGCTAGCCGCGATGGAACCCAAGCTACGAAAGTAGCATGAGCATATGGATGCTCATATCGTAGTCCTTCATCTTTGTGAGTTGGTTGATGAGCAAGTGAGATTCGAAAGGTTCGAAGTCTCAAAGCTCCTCTTCACCTCTGAGATGCTAGAAGGTTCATCTGTGGTACTGCTCAATATGCTGAAGGCTGTGGAGTCTTCTGAGAAGCATGAGCAGGGGACGGTGTTGTTAGTTGATTCCTCGAAGAAAGGTTCTAAGAGGGAGTCAAAGGAACAGCAGAAGGGGAAGAAGAAGAAGGGCTAAGAAGGTAGAACTAGAACAAAAAGAAACTTGCCATCATTATGGCAAGGAGAGCCATTTGCGAAGAAAGTGCAAGATTTATCTTGAGTCCGTGAAGAAGAATAAGGCATCGGATGCCCCATCTTCTTCAAATATCTTCGTTATTGATTGTCATTCTATTTCCTCAAACACTTGGGTATTGGATACTGGGTATGGCTCACATATATGTAATGACATACATGGGCTAAGGAATAGAAGAAGACTCGTCAAGGGAGAGTCAAATTTGTGTGTTGGGAATGGAGCAACGGTTGCTACAGTCGCCATTGGAACACATTTGTTGAAACTCCCTACAGGACTTGTCTTAGAACTGGACAATTGCTTTTATGTTCCTTCGTTGATAAAGAACATCATTTCTATTTCTTGTTTAAATAGAAATCGGTACCATTTGACTTTTAGTAACAATTGTTGTTACATAACTTTGAATGGAGTTCTTTATGGGACTGGAACTTTAAGCAATGGTGTTTATATGTTGGACGTATCCAGTGACATCTTCAATATCGAAGCGAGCAACAAGCGTGCTCAAAAGGACAATCAATTAGACTCCTATATGTGGCATTGTCGTCTTGGCCATGTAAGCAAGAAACACATGTCCGAATTACACAGATGTGGAATTTTGGAATCGTTTGAATTGGATTCATACGATACATGCGAATCATGCTTAAAAGGCAAGATGACTAAGTTACCTTTTACTGGAAAAGGTGAACGAGTGGGAGAGTTACTAGGTCTAATATATACTGATGTATGTGGACCTATGTCAACTCAAGCATTAGGAGGCTATAGCTACTTCATTACCTTCACCGATGATCACTCACGGTTTGGGTATGTGTTCTTGATGAAACACAAGTCTGAAGCCTTTGAAAGGTTCAAAGAATTCAGAAATGAAGTAGAGAAACAACATCATAAGAGTATTAAAATACTTCGATCGGATCGAGGTGGTGAATACTTAAGTCAAGAGTTTCTTGATTATCAAAGAGACAATGGTATATTGTCTCAATGGACTCCGCCATATACACCACAGCATAATGGTGTATCTGAGAGGCGTAATCGGACCTTGTTGGACATGGTCAGGTCAATGATGAATCATGCGACTCTTCCCAAGTCCTTTTGGGGCTATGCACTTCAGACAACTGTTTACTTGTTAAACAGAATGCCTACCAAGGTAGTCTCAACTACTCCATTTGAGATATGGAATGGTAAGAAACCTCGTGTATCTTACTTGAAGATATGGGGTTGTCCTGCTTATGTGAAGCGGACAGTATCAGACAAATTGGATGCTAAGTCTGATAAATGTCTATTTATTGGATACCCTAAGGAAACAAGGGGTTAGCAATTCTATCATCCTGTGGAACAAAAGGTGTTTGTTTCAAGGCATGCTGTGTTTCTAGAGAAAGAGTTTCTCTTGCAAGAAAACAGTGGGAGTGTCGTCGAGCTTGAGGAGGCTTGAGAGACTCAAATAGACATTGATGAGATATCTGGTGAAGCACAACAGCCGACAACTCATAGTGATGAGCAATCGGCTGGACCTATTGTAACACCACATCTTCGTAGATCTGGTAGAACACGCAATATTCCTGAGAGATATGGATTTCTCGTAAGTGAATCGAACGACGTGTTACTCATTGATGATGAGGAGCCTACCAGTTATGAAGAAGTGCTGACAAGTTCAGAAAGGGATAAGTGGCTTGGTGCCATGAAGTTAGAAATGTATTCCATGTATGAAAACCCGCTTGGAACTTAGTTGACCCACCAAGGGATAAAGCCTATAGGGTGCAAGTGGGTTTTCAAGAAGAAAACCGACATGGATGGTAATGTGATTACCTATAAGGCTAGATTGGTGGCGAAAGGATATCGTCAAAAACAAGGTGTTGATTATGACGAAACCTATTCGCCTGTAGCTATGCTTAAATCCATTCGGATGCTCCTGGCTATAGCGGCTCATTATGATTATGAGATATGGCAGATGGATGTGAAAACAGCTTTCCTTAATGGAAACCTACTCGACGACGTGTATATGATACAGCCTGAGGGTTTCACATCGGTTGATAAAACCAAGGTATGCAAATTGCGACGGTCCATTTATGGATTGAAGCAAGCATCCAGGAGCTGGAATATCCGTTTTGATGAGACAATCAAAAAGTTTGATTTCTCACAAAATCCAGAAGAACCTTGTGTGTACAAGAAGGTTAGTGGGAGTGCAGTCGTATTCCTAGTATTGTATGTCGATGACATACTACTTATAGGAAACGATGTTTCAATCTTACAGTCAGTGAAGGTTTGGTTATCCAAGACATTCTCCATGAAAGACCTAGGAGAAGCAACCAACATCCTTGGGATTAAGATCTATAGAGATAGATCGAAATGGTTGCTTCGTCTTTCGCAGTCTACATATATAGACCGAGTGCTAAAGAGGTTTAGCATGTCGGAATCCATGAAAGGTTTCCTACCCATCAGGCATGGGGTACACCTTTCGAAGTCTATGTGTCCGTGCACAGAAGATGAGAGGATTTGCATGAGTAAGATTCCCTATGCATCCGCAATAGGATCTATCATGTATGCTATGTTATGTAAGAGGCCCGATGTATCGTATGCTCTGAGTGTCACGAGCAGATACCAGTCCGATCCAGGAATGGATCATTGGGCGGCTGTTAAGACGATCCTTAAGTACTTGAGAAGAACTAAGGATGTGTTACTAATATATGGAGAAGGGGACATGGTGATACGCGGGTATACGGATGCCAGCTTCCAGACAGACAAGGATGATTCCAGGTCTTAGTCTAGATACGTGTTCACCTTGAATGGGGGCGCAGTGAGTTGGAAAAGTTCCAAACAAGAGACTGTAGCGGATTCTACCACTGAGGCAGAATACATTGCAGCTTCGGAAGCAGCAAAGGAAGCGGTTTGGATCAAAAAGTTCGTTCATGAACTTGGTGTGATTCCGGCCATTGTTGAAGCAATATCGGTCTACTGCGACAACAATGGAGCAATTGCACAGGCGAAAGAGCCAAGGTCTCATCAGTGATCCAAACATGTGCTTAGCCGCTATCATCTTATCAGAGAGATCATCAGTAGGAACGAAATACAAATCGAGAAAATTTCCACTGAAAGGAACTTAGCGGATCTCTTGACTAAGGCATTACCTCAAAATAAGTTTGAGGGCCATGTTCGAGCTTATTGTATTGGATACCGTAGCGATTGGCATTAGGCCAAGTGGGAGTCTGTTAGTAATATATGAGAGATGTCCTAAGGCAATCGCCGTATGTATGAACCATTTATATGATAAATGAAGATTCACTATTTGAGTATACATGTTTCATGTATTTGATTTGATCTTAAACTCATTTTCTGAATGTCCACGATGCGATTCACAGCATGAGAGAATTTATAATTGGATCACAACTAGTGAGTATCTCTACATGTGTAATTGTGATGTATTGGAATTATCCCTAGTCGATGAATTGATGGATTTGGACACCATCAATTCTGTCGAGACTAGCACGAGGTATACTCCTTGGTGTATCCAAGCAGCTGATTCTCACTGGCTGGAGACATTGTGATGTTCGGAGTTGATCGTGGATGCTAGTTATAGTAACTAGTTCATTGGAGTGACCAGCCGTAAGATGCATATGGTTCTCTGCATATATAGATATGTCAATGAAGTTCATACTGTAGCTTAAGTGCGATATTCCTTTGACTTGCGGTATTCAAGTCATCTTGATCATGGAGACTTATGCTTTGACATCTTAAGCAAACATCTCTAAGGAGATGTGGACCCGGGATGATTGGGTATAAGTCGAAGTGATCGAAGGTGTTTAAATAGCCTATAAAGGATTCACCACTCCTTGCGAGGAGATGTATACCCATGGCCTCTCGTCGGATTGTTACTAAAGTCTTTGGCCAAAGCATTACATGTTTAGAGTAAGGTACTCTTCGATACATGTGGAGTAACTAGAATCCGTAGGACGAGGAAATGATACTTGGGCTAGGTGTGACGTAGTCATCCTAGTGGGGACTGACACTATAGACCATGTCCTGAACCAAGTGGGTATAAGATGAGTGAAGGGAATGGGGCACGATTCATTCGAGCTACTGAAGGGTTTCAGAAATAGTTATGGATCAACCGTTGATTTTTTCGGTTAATTGGGGATCATGATGTACTACTAGGTGCCACTCATGATCGTTCTATAATTAATGGTTAATTATAGACGGCCAACATAAACCGAGAACCTATTTGGTCACACGCACAACGAGCGTAATCGAAAGGATTTAAAACGAGCTTGAGAATGGGATTCTCATACTGAGAGAAACTATGTTTGGTTGGACCAAACATAAAGCAAGCATGAAATCATTTCAGTCGCAATGGAAGTGTGGATGGGCCGTGTCTTATGAAGACATAATGGATGAACCAAAATGGTTTGGTTCTAATCCAATGGAGGAGAATAAACCAAAGGGTTTGGTTTATTTTAAACGAATGAACCAAAAGTTCGTTCGGTTCGTTTTAACTTAAAATAAACCATCATGGTTTGGTTTATTTTAACTTATCTTAATGGAGCGGGTTAACGGGCCTAATGGTTATGATCCAATAACCATTAAGAGAATTTGTTCTCTATAAAAGAGGGCTTAATGGATAATTAAGTCCTAATCAAAAACCCTTGCCCTAAGGTTGCCGCCCACCTCATCCTTGGAGATTTCGGCGCCAACCCTAGGTGTGCCGCCCAGCTTGTTGTGCCACCGTCCATTTCCTTGTCGGCGTCCAAGCTTCAGCCGGTGAACCCTCCGGCGACCCTCCGGTGATCTTCCTAGGCCTCGGTGAAAAGGTGAGCACATGGCTTCCTTGTTTTGGCCGGCGCCTACTCCTCCACCAAGCTGTCCAGTTTTCTTGACAGCTTCTTCTCCTCTCGTCGGAGCATGGTTTGGATGACGGTTAGAGCGTCAACAGCGGCTAACTTACCGGGGATTCGATCTCCGGTAATCCTCTGAGGTGGAGGACGAAGGATTCGTCAATTGGTTGACGAATACCTCTCCAGAGAAGCGAGTTTTGAGAACTCGTATTAGGATCCGAATTTGGATTCGGATCGTGATCATCTCTCGATCACGTCGTCTTCAACACGAGGCTAGTAACCCGTACGAAGACAAAGCTCGTGGCTTAGCGAAGTCATCCCGAGGAACTCGGCGTGGATACGGATAGAGACGATTCTAGCGAGGATCGTTCCGGTTGATGTCGTTCCCGCTACACGTCATACGAAAGGTATAACGTAGATAAATTTCCTTTTATTGCAAATTTTAAATTTATGATTATGTCTACACTTGTTGTAATATGCATGTGTATGTTGTGTGTGTTGTAATAAATATAGATTTATTATTTTTATTGCTTCCGCTGTGTTCATGTTTACGAAACATGATCGAACACACACACACCACGGTGCCGGAAACCCAACAGAATGCGTGGACTGGAGGGAGAGTGATGTAAAGGGGCGAAATGCATGATGAAGCACCCTTTATCCCTTGCGCAACATGGCCATGTGAAAACACATGGCCAGACCATGTGTTGTTGGATCGAGAAGCGTCGCTAGAGGGGGGGGTGAATAGTGAGCATAAATCTTTTCGTTTCGATCGTTCAATATACAAGTAAGCACAGCAGAAAAGTAAAAATACAAGTTTATTTTTACTTGGTTCACAACCCAGCAGTTGCTACTCCAAGGCCCTAACGCTCCTAGACCGCGTACGGAGGGCAAAGCACTATAAGATCTCCTCCTTATTAGAGGTAGGAGACAACAATTACAAAACCGAATGTACGAGGATGAGGCAACAAGCCTACCTCACCTCGTTACGATTAAAACAAAGAATACAATAACAAAAACAATTACTTGCTGCTGCTACCAATGAAGAAGATTAGAACTTGTCATCGCGTCGGCGTTATGACGGTGTTGGAGCTTTAGCGTTGTAGGAGCACTTGAGAATAATCTTGATGAAATGAATGGGTTGGAATCCTCCCCTCCTTTTATAGAGTTTGGTCTCAGAATAAGTCTCCTCATCTTTTGAAACATATCACGAAGTTGTACCAAATTTTATCGCGAAGTGGCCACGTCAAATGTTATCCGTTTTGACCTAGCGTAAAAGGTTGATTCGTCGTCATCAGTGGACTGATGAGCATCAGTCGACTGCCCAATAGTTAGCAGTCGACTGCCAGCCTGGCCACTTCTCTACAATAAGAGGTTAGCACGGAAAATAGTAAATGCAACGGTTTCTTACTGCCCGATCTCGACCTAGACCTTCCATAGGAAGTCTTAGTCGGATCACGGCCTACGATCGTCCCCGTACAGAGGACACGACCTTACTTGCGCTCACTCACACGAGCTCATCTCAACTTGTAGCTTCTACTTCCGGTCTTCCACCTGATTCCTTCGGCTCTCTCCGAAGTCATCCCAGTGTCACCCAACCACCATGGCTCCCTCCGAGTGTCGCTGACATTCAGCTCTAGCTTTAGCACTTTCTGCACTTGATTTAGCTTGTGAGATAACGATGTAAACTTAACTTTGTATCTTTGCCATAATCAAAACACAGGTTCGATTATCTGGTGCCCCTGCACCAACAATCTCCCCCTTTTTGATCTATGGCAAACCAACACAAAGTTAAGGGAAATTTAAGCATAAAATAAGTATAGTAAATGATGAATGTCATTTCCAAAATCTCCCCCTCAACCAAAACTCCCCCTTAACCAAAACTCCCCCTTAACCCTAGGTGAGTTTAGAAAGAGATACTTTAATTTTCAAAATTAAATTTTGTGTTACTCCCCCTTAACTTTCTCTCTTCTCCCCCTTTGCCATAAATAAAAAAAAATGTTGGGTTTTTTTCTATAAAATAGGGGTTTAAAAAGCAATATCGTATATGCATGCATCGAGATAAATCAACTATGAGTCCAAGCATGCATCAAGCAATAGTTAAATAGATTGGTTTGAGGTGTGTCTCTCTGCACCAATAATCTAAAGGTTTGTAATATAACCCTTAGGGTTAGTTTGCTCTCCTCCTTAGTCAAATATATGAAGTATAAGAGATGTAGGGTGCGTTAAACTTTGGCCTAAAGAGTTGTAACTAGTCGTTAAGTACAATAGTTGAGAAAATAAGTAGTATTTTAAAAAGGTTATTTTAAGTATATTTCAATTATCCTTAACATCTCACCCATTTTATGTGTCTCAAAATTTGTTCACCTTGTATGTTTTGTGAGATGATTTGAAATTGATTAACGATAGTCAACCTTGGGTTAGATTCGGATTTAACCTTTAGATCGTTAAGTAACTTTTTGAGAAACTGGCTTCCAAGTTGTGGCGAGGCACAGGGGCCTTCTTTGATCGGAACAATGACCACTTCCTTAGACAAAGCCAAATTCAAGAAAATATCACTTAAGTCACTCAGGGTTACTTCCTGGTCTAACTAGTTTAGGATACGACGAGGTAGCTTCAGCTAGTTCCACTCGGTCAAGTGCACCAAGCTAGATACGCCTTATCTTGTTCGAATACATAAAACTTTGTTTCCCTAACGTTCTATCATCTCGCCGTGTTCTGATACTATGTTTTCAAGAGTTGACTAAGTATTTTCCCTATCTAGCCGTTCTAAAAATTAAAATAAAATATGCAATGGTTTTGTTAAGTAAGCGGGTATACTATTTTAGTGTTAGCTCCCCCTGGACCATTGAACCAATATGGTCCATTCAAATAATGAACTTGATCCTGGGGAATCCAATACTTATTAGTCCTTATATGTGAGTTCAATAAAACTTTGGGACCCATGCTTGGACTCTTTGATGACTACGATTTACGATAGACATATATGATCTATTCGTAGTCTTTGGACTAAACCCGAGTCCGACTTTGTTGTACACGACTCTTTGGGTTTCAAGTAGTCGATTAAGATTCTTAGATCTCAACGTGAACCTTTCCAACTTAGCCTCGACCTCTTGAACTCGATCTTTCAAGAGAGAATTCTCCTCCTCAAGTTTTTCAACTTGGGCTGAGTTTTCCTCTTGAAGTTGACTAGTTGAAGAGGTTAGAGTAGCCTCTTACTTGAGAGTTTCAACCACCTCAAGTAATGACTCAACCCTAGACTCGGACTTAGTTAATTTCCTAGTAAGCATTTTAATTGTAAGGTAAAGTGTACTAATTATAGATCGGCTAACCTTGACTTTCCATTTGGGTCTGGCTTTGAGTTTCCTCTCGAAGTAGTCTTCGGGGTCGGAGTCGGAGTTGTAGTTGGACTCGGCTTCGGATTCTGACTCGGACTCCTTCGGTCTTGCCATGTAAGCTATGTCTTCTTTGTTGTCCCAAGTTGCATGGAAAGCCTTCTTTTGATTTGATTTGAATTGTGCCCTTTTTTGGTTCTTTAGTAGTCTCCTTTCCCTCCGAATGATCTTCCGCACTACGTTCACTATTGCCTCCACCTCTTCGGATTCGGACTCTAATTCGTCTTCGGGTTCGAGTCCATCTTCTTGCCTGGTAGGTGGCTTGCTTCTTTATCCTGCAAGTAGAGCAATACCTCTCTCGGCCCGAATCACATTAGTCTGCTCCTGAAGTTCAAACTCAGAAAATAATTCATCTAACCTAAGCTTCGAAAGATCCTTAGAGACCTAGTAGGCATCGACCATGGATGCCCACAAGGTAGTCATAGGAAATGAATTAAGAACGTGCCTTAGGAGGTCGTGGTTTTCGACCTTGTGTCCTATGGTGTGCAGGTCGTTGACAATGTCCTGGACGCGGGCATGTAGTTACCTCACCGTCTCGTGTTCTTGCATTTTAAGGTTATACAACTTATTGAAAAGAAGGTCACGTTTACATACCTTAGCATAAGATGTTCCTTCGTGTAGCTCGATTAATTTGTTCCACAGGTCCTTTACACTGATGAAGGGTCCAATGCGGTTGAGCTCCTCTTTGGACAGACCGCGCTATAACATTTGGGTCGCCTTTGCATCGGCTTCAATTTGCCTCTTGGTTGCATTGACCCACTTGTTGAAGTCCAAGGGCTCGCCTTGATCATTAGTGGATAGAGCAAAGCCGGTTTGGATGATTATCCAAGTCTCGACTTGTGTTTTTAGAAAACACTCCATCCAACCTTTCCAATAACGGAAATCATTTCCGTTAAAAAACGGAGGTCGGGTGGTGCTATACCCCTCAATGTGAGCCATTAAATATCTTAAAAAACACGAATAAAAAATAAAAGGAATTCCAAGACTTGGTCTTGGTTTAGTAATGTGGGACATAATAAGAAATAAATAGAAATAAATAAAAATAACAAGAAACTAACAAAAATTAGAAACTTATGACCTTCGATGTCCCCGAAAGGGTACTAGACGTTGGTTTTTGGGGATGGAAACAGCTTGTTACAAGAGTAAACCCTCATAAGAACGGTAGATCATTCAGAGATCTTCGATTTGGTAGGTTGTTCGTTTTGTGAGTCCACTTGTTCGAAAAGTTATGGTCATTTTACCATCGACTACTCCAAAAGAGAATACTTGCAAACACACAACCAAAAGAAAGGTACCAAGACTTCATCTTGGATTAGTAGTGCGGGAAAAAACCTAAAAAAAACACGAATAAAAAAATATGAAAAAAATCAAAAAGTGCTAGATTGGTGGTTTCAATAAATTTTAGTGCCCCCGCTCTGATTCCAATTGTTTGATCGAGAAACCTTGCTAGAGGGGGGGGTGAATAGTGAGCGTAAATCTTTTCATTTCAATCATTCGATATACAAGCAAGCACAGTGGAAAAGTAAAAAAACAAGTTTATTTTTACTTGGTTCACAACCCAGCGGTTGCTACTCCAAGGCCCTAAGGGTCCTAGACCGCGTACGGAGGGCAAAGCACTATAAGATCTCCTACTCGTTGGATGTAGGAGACAACGATTACAAAACCGAAAGTACGAAGATGAGGCAACAAGCCTACCTCACCTCGTTACAATTAAAACAAAGAATACAATAACAAAAACAATTACTTGCTACTGCTGCCGACGAAAAAGATTAGAACTTATCGTCGCGTCGGCGTTATGACGGTGTTGGAGCTTTGGCATTGTAGGATTACTTGAGAATAATCTTGATGAAATGAATGGGTTGGAATCCTCCCCTCCTTTTATAGAGTTTAGTCTCAGAATAAGTCTCCTCATCTTTTGGAACAGATCACAAAGTGGTACCAAATTTTATCGCGAAGTGGCCGCGTCAAACGTTATCCATTTTTACCTAGTGCAAAAGGTTGATTCGTCTCCATCAGTCGACTGATACCTTCCATCAGTTGACTGATGAGCATCAGTCGACTGCCCAATTGTCAGCAGTCGACTGCCAGCTTGGCCATTTCCCTGCAATAAGAGATTAGCATGGAAAATGGTAAATGCGATGGTTTCTTACCGCCTGATCTCGACCTAGACCTTCCACAGGAAGTCTTAGTCGGATCGCGGCCTACGGTCGTCCCCGTACAGAGGACACGACCTTACTTATGCTCACTCACACGAGCTCACCTCAACTTGTAGCTTCTGCTTCCGGTCTTCCACCTAATTCCTTCGACTCCCTCCGAAGTCATCTAGGTGTCGGCCGACCACCACGGCTCCCTCCGGGTGTCGCTGACCTTCAGCTCTAGCTTTAGCACTTTCTGCACACTTGATTTAGCTCGTGAGATAATGAAGTAAACTTATCTTTGTGTCTATGTCATAATCAAAACACAGGTTCGATTATCTGGTGCCCTTACACCAACATGTGCGTTGCTGGAATGTGGGGCACGACCGTGTTAAAGCACACGACCAGGCCATGTGCCCCCCGTTTCTCCCTCATGGTGCACAATGGTCCGAATTCTCCTTACATGCTCAGTCGTGTAGGTTCAAAATGATTTTTGTTTCTACCTAGCAAGTCCTTTCTAGTCCTAATTTTTTTGAAAAATGCTTAATGTTATAAACGAATGCAATAAAATAAAAAGAGAACATAAAAACTAAACTTAGGTTTCCTCACAAGAAGCGCTTTGTTTAAGGTCTTTTAGCTCGACCTTATTCCTACGTTTCATTTGATGTGTTTGAATCTTGCTCATGGGGGAGCAAGATATTTGCTCACCTTATGCCTCCTCCCTTGTGGTCCCGTATCACCATATCTCTTAAATCTTGCTCGTGGAGGGGCAAGATATTTATTGGCTTCCTTCCTTGGTTCGAGAGTGAACATGCTTATCATTAAAGAATCATCTGGAGTTTGATCATGATATTCTGTTTTATCCATATGTTGTGAATAATGTAACTCACCATAAATATCCTCACCAAAAGATTGATCGGCCGATTCTATTATGTCAAATGAAATTTTATCATTACAAATCACTAAATGGGCTTCGTTATTTGTAGCTAATGTTTAGGTGAGGGTTAAGGTAGGCTCTTCTAGACCCTTGAGGTTAGGAGGTGTTTGGATTGAAGCAATGCACTCCTCGATTAAAGTATCAATTATATAATCCTCAAGTTCTTCTTCTAGTGGTGATTGAATGGATTGTCCTTCTTCACTTCCTATTTCATCTACGTCCTCCTCATTCATTCGCTTAAAGTGAGTCTCTGCCATATTAGGTGTAATCCAGTCATCAAACCCACCTTCTAGTCGTTTGGTTTCTTCATCTACTAGATTTTGTTGCATAAACTCCGTGAATTGTTGACTATTCTCCTTGCATTCCCTAGTAACTTTATCTTGCAAGGCTTCTAGGTGGAGACTTGGTTCTGGATAAAATTTGTATGGCGATTCATAGCACTCGTTCTCGCTTGGGAAACAATATTGAGTCTTTGTTTGCGAATGCTGCCGTCGGAATTCATCGTTTGCCGCTTGTTGCGTTTGAATGAAATCTTCCATCATCTGCTCAAGTCGGGATTTAGGGGATAGTATTGAGTGTTTAAGTAGCCAGGGTTATAACTATACGAATAGGCGTCATCGTGTGACCAATGGTTGTAATTGTAGGTGACATCTTCTTGTTCAAATTGTGAAGGTTCGAATATATCCGGACAATCGTTAATGGTATACCATGTTTCACCATAATGCTCACAATAAATGTTACCAAAACTTACTGTTGGGTTTCCAGCACCATAGCGAGTGTGTGTTCGAACATGTTTCGTAAACATGTGCGCAATAGAAGAAATAAAAATCAATAAATCTAATTTATTACATCACACACAACACACACATGCATAGTATAATATGTGTAGACATAACCGTAGTTTAAAATTTTGCAATAAAAGGAAATTTATTCTACGTATACCTGACGTATCACGTGTAGCGGGAAAGACATCAACCGAAGCAACCCTCGCTAGAATCGCCTCTATCTGTATCCACGTCGAGTATCTTCGTGATGACTTCACAAAGTCATGAGCCTCGTCTTCGTACAAGTCACTAGCCTCGTGTTGAAGATGATGTGATCGAGAGAAGATCACAATCCGAATCAAAATTCGGATTCAAAATCGAGTCCCCAAAACTCGCTTCTCCGAAGAGGTATTCGTCAACCGTTTGATGAATCCTTCGTCCTCCACCTATGAGGATTACCGGAGATCAAATCCTCGGCAAGGAAGCCGATGTCGGAGCTCCAAACGTCGTCCAAACGATGCTTCGACAAGAAGGAAACAAGCTGTCCAGAAAACTGGAAAGCTTTGGTGGAGGATGTTGCGCCGGCCAAATAAGGAAAGCTTGATGCTCACCTTGTCGCCAGAGCCAAGGAAGATCACCGGAGGGTCGCCGGAGGATCGCCGGCAGGAGCTTGGATGCCGGTAACAACTTGGATGGCGGCACAAGGGGTGGGCAGCGGCAAGGGCTTGGGCGCCGACTACAAGGAGAGGAGGGAGCGGGGCGGCAAGATTAGATTATTTTTCACAAAACCCTTAAGCACTATTTTATAGAGAACAAATTCTCCTAATGGTTATAGATTCATAACCAAAAACCCGTTAACCCGTTCCATTAATTTAAGTTAAAATAAACCAAACCGATTGGGTCTATTTTAAGTTAAAACGAACCGAACCAACTTTGGTTCATTCGTTTAAAACAAACCAAACCCCTTTGGTTTATTCTCCACCATTGGATTAAAACCAAACAAATTTGGTTCATCCATCATGTCTTCATAAGACACGGCCCATCCACGCTTTCATTGCGACTGAAACGATTTCATGGTCGCTCCTTGTTTGGTCCAACCAAACCTAGTTTCTCGCGGTCTGAGAATCTCATTCTCAAGCTCGTTTTAAATCCTTTCGATTACGCTCATTGTGAGTGTGACCAAATAGGTTCTCGGTTTATGTTGGTTATATATAATTAACCATTAATTATAGAACAATCATGAGTGGCAACTAGTAGTACATCATGATCCACAATTAACCGAAAAGATCAACGGTTGATCCAGAACTATTTCTGAAATCCTTCAGCAGCTAAAATGAATCGTGCCCCATTCCTTTCACGGATCTTATACCCACTTGGTTCAGGACATGGTCAATAGTGTCAATCCCCACTAGGTTGACTACGTCACACCTAGCCCAAGTATCATTTCCTCGTCCTACGAATTATAGTTATTGCACATGTATCCAAGAGTACCTTACTCTAAACATGTAATGCTTTGGCCAATGACTTTAGTAACAATCCGACGAGAGGTCATGGGTATACATCTCCTCGCAAGGAGTGGTGAATCCTTTATAGGCTATTCAAACACCTTCGATCACTTCGACTTATACAAATCATCCCGGGTCCACATCTCCTCAGAGATGCTTGCTTAAGATATCAAAGCATAAGTCTTCATCATCAAGATGACTTGAATACCGCAAGTCAAAGGAACATCACACTTAAGCTGCAGTCAGAACTTTATTGACATATCTATATATGCAGAGAACCATATGAAGTCTTACGGTTGATCACTCCAATGAACTAGTTACCATAACTAGCATCCACGATTAACTCCGAACATCACAATGTCTCCAGCCAGTGAGAATCACCTGCTTGGATACACCAAGGAGTATACCTCGTGCTAGTCTCGACAGAATTGATGGTGTCCAAATCCGTCAATTCATCGACTAGGGATAATTCTGATACATCACAATTACACATGTAGAGATACTCACTAGTTGTGATCCAATCACAAATTCTCTCATGATGTGAATCGTATCGTGGACATTCAGTAAATGAGTTTAAGATCTAATCAAATACATGAAAACATGTATACTCAAATAGTGAATCTTCATTTATCATATAAATGGTTCAAACATAAGGCGATTGCCTTAGGGCATCTCTCATATATTACTAACAAACTCCCACTTGGCCTAATGCCAATCGCTACGGTATCTAATACCATAAGCTCTAACATGACCCTCAAACTTACTTTAAGGTAATGCCTTAGTCAAAGGATCCGCTAAGTTCCTTTCAGTGGGGATTTTCTTGATTTTTATTTCCTTCCTACTAATGATCTCTCTGATCAAATGATAGCGGCGAAGCACATATTTGGATAATTGATGAGACCACATCAAGTTTAGAAATGAATTTCTTAATCCAAACCGCTTCCTTTGTTGCTTCCGAAGCTACAATGTATTCTGCCTCAGTGGTAGAATTTGCTATAGTGTCAAGCTTGGAACCTTTCCAACTTATTGCGCCTCCATTCAAGGTGAACACGTACCAAGACTGAGACCAAGAATCATCCTTATTTGTCTGGAAGCTGGCATCTGTATACCCACGTATCACCATGTCCCCTTCTCCATATATTAAGAACACATCCTTAGTTCTTCTTAAATACATAAGAATCGTCTTAACAGTCGCCCAATGATCCATTCCTGAATCAGACTGGTATCTACTTGTGACACTCAGAGCATACGATACATCGGGCCTCATACATAACATAGCATACATGATAGATTCTATTGTGGATGCATAGGGAATCTTACTCATGTAAATTCTCTCATCTTCTGTGCGCGGACACATAGATTTCGAAAGGTGTATCCCATGCTTGATGGGTAGAAAACCATTCTTGGATTCCAACAAACTAAACCTCTTTAGCACTCGGTCTATATATGTAGACTGTGAAATACCAAGCAACCGTTTCGATCTATCTCTATAGACATTAATCCCGATGATGTAGGTTGCTTCTCCCAGGTCCGATGGCGAGTGCAACAACCTTTGCTCCATTCCCAACACATAAATTTGACTCTCCCTTGACGAGTCTTCTTCTATTCCTTAGCCTATGTATGTCATTACATATATGTGAGCCACACCCAGTATCCAATACCAAAGTGTCTGAGGAAATAGAATGACAATCAATAACGAAGATATCTGAAGAGGATGGGGCATCTAATGCCTTATTCATCTTTACGGACTCAAGATAAATCTTGCAGTTTCTTCACCAATGGCCCTCCTTGCCATAATGATGGCAAGTGCCCTTTTGAGCTGGTTCTACCTTTTTAGCCTTTTTCTTCTTCCCCTTCTGTTGTTCCTTTGCCTCCGTCTTAGAACATTTCTTCGAGGAATCAACTAACAACACCGTCCCCTGCTCATGCTTCTTAGAAGGCTCCACAGTCTTCAGCATGTTGAGCAGTACCACCGATGAACCTTCTTGCACCTCAGAGGTGAAGAGGAGCTTGGAGACTTCGAACCTTTCGAATCTCACTTGCTCATCAAACAACTCATAAAGATGAAGGACTATGGTATGAGCATCAATATGCACATGCTGCTTCCACAACTCGGGTACTATCGCGGCTAGCATGATGCAACTCACTTGCTCAGAATCACTCACATGTTTCTGAGGGGCCAACAATTGGTCCTGTGTTACATCATCACTAGGACGGGCAGGAAGATACGCTTCGAGGACATACTCAAGCTTTTCCGCTTTGAGAACAATTCTCAAGTTTCTAAGCAAGTCCAAGAAGTTCAGCCCAGTCAATTTATTCGAATTCAAAATAGAGCGCAAATTCAAAGACATCATGATCAAGCGATTAACCTAGAAATACAAAATGAGTATATATGAGAAAGATGATTTAAAATGCATCCACATACATTTACAAAATCCCATTCATTTTTTTAATTCAAAAACCCCAAAATCACTTCGGAAGATCGTAGGTCCATCTCCGAATGGGCTGATATCCAACATAGATATGAACAACCTTGGAGAGAGTCCAACAAGCCATTCATAGCTACGATGGTAGTTATCAAATATACCGATTGCATATCACATATATGCAACTATCACAATGTGATATCAACTAATTGAATGTTCACACATACATCAGGTTGTTAACTCATTAACAAGTATGCATCATATGGATAACACCCAACTTCACCTCCCTTCACATCGACATTGGAGAGAGTCTAACAAGTCGATTCTCTAGGTTAAAGCCAATGCATTAATCGAGAAATAGTTTTAATATGGTTAGAGTGCATTCAACCAATTAACCCGGCTTGGAGAGTGTCCAACAACCAAAGCTAACGATTGACCTCTGACTCTTATCATATTAGTATTAAACTATTCCATGGTTTTAACATGTTCGGGTTCGAGCCGGGCTTGGAGAGAGTCCAACAACCCAAACAAGAAACAGAACTCTAGTTCTAACCATATTAATGGAAGGTGTAGGCTTTAATATTGAGTAAGGGTTTTTATGGCTCATCCTCTTTGCATGCAAATAACAATTATCTACATGGCATGACATACATCTACATGTCATGACACGCATGGCATAATGATATGAATCTCATGCAATTACATGGCATACAATTATGACATGTACAAAATTTCCTTATATGTCATAACTATTTATGAAAATAAAATATGTTTGAGATTAGATTCTTCAAATCAAATAATGATTAAATTAGGAAATAAATTTCCAAATCTAATCACATATTTTATTTGTGGAAAGTGTTGATTAAGGAAAGTCAAATTTATTTTAGGAAAAAAATTTCCTAAATTGTCAAAACTATTTATAGAAATAAAATATATTTATGATTTGATTCCCAAATCAAATCATAATTAAATTAGGAAACAAATTTACAAATCTAATCAAATATTTTATTTATGGAAAATGTTAATTTCCATAAATACTTCTAACTTTCCAAAAGTAGAAGATTTCCATAAATACTTCTAGACTTTCAAAAATTAAAAATTTCCATAAATATTTCTAACTTTCCAAAAGTAGAAAATTTCCATAAATACAATTACGACTATCGCAAAAAAAAATTACGATTATGTCGAAACACAACCTCGGCTTTGATACCACTGTTGGGTTTTCGGCACCACGGCGAGTGTGTGTTCGAACATGTTTCGTAAACATGTGCGCAGTGGAAGAAAAAAAAATAAATAAATCTAATTTATTACATCACACACACTACACGCATGCATAGTACAATATTTGTATACATAATCGTAGTTTCAAATTTTACAATAAAAGGAAATTTATTCAACGTATGCATGACGTATCACATGTAGCAGGAAAGACATCAACCAGAGTGACCCTTGCTAGAATCGCCTCTATTCGTATCCACGCCAAGTATCTTCGGGATGACATCACAAAGTCACAAGCCTCATCTTCATACGAGTGACTAGCCTCGTGTCGAAGACGATGTGATCGAGAGAAGATCACAATCCGAATCAAAATTCGGATTTAAAATCGAGTCCCCAAAACTCGCTTCTTCGGAGAGGTATTCGTCAACCATTTGACGAATCCTTCGTCCTCCACCTATGAGTACCTGCACATGTATCTAAGAGTACCTTACTCTAAACATGTAATGCTTTGGCCAAAGACTTTAGTAACAATCCGACGAGAGGCCATGGGTATACATCTCCTCGCAAGGAGTGGTGAATCCTTTATAGGCTATTCAAACACCTTCGATCACTTTGACTTATACCCAATCATCCCGAGTCCACATCTCCTCAGATATGCTTGCTTAATATGTCAAAGCATAAGTGTTCATGATCAAGATGTCTTGAATACCGTAAGTCAAAGGAACATCACACTTAAGCTGCAGTAAGAACTTCATTGACATATCTATATATGCAGAGAACCATATGAAGTCTTACGGTTGATCACTCCAATGAACTAGTTACCATAACTAGCATCCACGATTAACTCCAAACATCACAATGTCTTCAGCCAGTGAGAATCAGCTGCTTGGATACACCAAGGAGTATACCTCGTGCTAGTCTCGACAGAATTGATTGTGTCCAAATCCATCAATTCATCGACTAGGGATAATTTCGATACATCACAATTACATATGTAGAGATACTCACTAGTTGTGATCCAATCACAAATTCTCTCATGCTGTGAATCGTATCGTGGACATTCAGTAAATGAGTTTAAGATCTAATCAAATACATGAAAACATTTATACTCAAATAGTGAATCTTCATTTATCATATAAATGGTTCAACCATAAGGCAATTGCCTTAGGATATCTCTCATATATTACTAACATTTACAACATTAAATTGACCATAATCATGAGTAAAAGCATGCATCGTTATATGTAAGAAATTATAAATAATGAAAGAGCACCATAATGCACAAAACTGAAATAAAATAAAATAAAAAAATAAAACAAGAAAAGTAAATCTAGCCTAGGTCCGATCGAACTATCCACTTCTTGATTCGATATCGAATCAATCAGTCCCCGACAACGGTGCAAAAAACATGATGCATGCGAACGCGACCTCAAATCTCACGACGTAGACCATCGAGGACTCGAAGTGTGCGCTCACACTCAATGCCCATATGTGCATGGATGTCGTCAAGTAGTAAAAAGATTATTGATCCCACGGGGGTTGAGATTCGGGTACCGATTTGGTAAGTGGAGGTTATTGTTCGGAATTAACATTTAAGGGTTGTAAATGCAAGGGTTGATGGCGGTCCCAACTCAATATGGTGTCACACGTAAGAAGAAAGAAACTATATTATGAGAATTTGGAATGGATTCTAGGATTTCGGTTTTGTTTGTGTGTCATAGAACACATTGTCAATTGGGTTTCGTCTAGGGTTCTAGCTACGATTTTGTGTAAAGGACATCATACACCCCCCCCCCAATGAGCCTTCACATCAATCGGAAGCTACCTCTTCCATTACCAGGTTGATCCCTGGACATAGGATGGGATAGTGGGTACGAGGATGCCGAATCGATCCCTATGACAAGTAAAAAATGGGGCATATTTTCTACTCTATCGCATCCTTATACCCACGATTACTAGAGATTAGGTCAACCCCTAGGTGCCTCTTTTATTCTCCTAAATCTTAGATTCAAGGGCTATTACCCCGCATATCACGATCATGTGGAATTATAGCAATAACTATAGCGCTAAAACCAAATGCCAATTGCAAATAGAAATTCAAGAATAGAATTCAAATTTGGAATAACATGTTCTATGCACACAAACTACTCCTTAATCCTAGAATCGGAAAGTCTACTCCATAGATAGGAGAGGAGAAACACAAAACACGATCATGTTCATATAATCAATAGAAATTAAGCAAGGAATAGAAATTACAATGCAATATGACTCTTCTCTCCGACGTTGAAGTGCAGAATTTAGATCTTCGACTACTGTCTTCCTCCTCGATGCTAGTTTTTGAAGCTTTTTAGGGCATCGGAGTGCCATCCTGGCCGTCATGCCTCCCCCTTAGGGTTTGGGCGTAGCCTCCTTTATATAGACATCAGCCTGGATCTCTCTAAAACCTGGAAAATAACCGACATGCGTCGGAATCGTACAGCGCCACACGACCGTGTGTTTCCACATGGCTAGGTCGTGTGTGGCACTGGAGAGGCCAATTTTGCCCCTTGGACATGACCGTGTGTAGCCACATGCCCTGGCCATGCCCCCTTTTGCGTCCAGCTGCAAAATACCCTTCTTTTGCTCCGAAAGTGCGCCTTTTCCCCATGAAAGGCTATCATGAATACAAAAGTACAAAGAGGAGATCTCCAAACCAAAAAATAGGAAATGCACGGAAAACAAAGTGAAATGTGCATGAAACAAACATAAAATGTAATGAGATGTGAGCGAAAACCACTCTTAAAACCCTATATGTTTTGCTCACATCATTTATCAAGTGGTATTTTCAATCAAAGCAAAATAGATGTGTTCTAAAAATTCACTAAGTTAGCTCCTCGTGCACTTGTCAAATGAATCTTCTTAAGGGATACTGGTTCCATGGTAAGTTAAGTCGTCATCCTATAGATTTCATAAGGTCTCCGACTCTTAGGCACTTACCTGCCCAAAGCGAGGGTCGTTCCCTAGATCTAGCACAAAGTCTCAAAGGCGTGCCCGGTAATGAGAGAAATTGATAGGTGTTTCCCTAATAACTTAACTCGGTCTCAAAGGGGCACCTAACCATTTCCACCCACGACAATTGTTTTTTTATCCCTCATAATTTTTTTTTCAATTTTTTTTACTCTCTTTTTCTTTCTTTTTGACTTTTCTTATTCTATTTTTTTCTTTCTTTTCTCTCTCTCTTGGGATTTTTATTTTTTTGAATGGGCTTCCACAATCCGAGCATCACCAATAACTAAAATGCTAAATCTAGAGTCACCTATGGATTCCAAAGTATTAGACTCTTGAGATGAATTATAACTAGGTACGTACTAGATTTTCCATTTTAGAATGTTCGTCATGTGTAGGTGTAAAAATAAAAGCTAACCAGTGTAAGTCTAGAACATTCATTAGAGCAAATAAAATAAAATACCACGAGGTAAATGAAGTTAAGCTAAGCATGGAAACAACTCATGAACAAACTTTAGAAATACTACTGGGGCAGCTTTAAAGATAACAAAAATTAAGTGTTGAAAGAAACTAAACAACTTATGCATGAACACATGAATGCTAACCATAATTCAAATATCAGGATAGAAACTACTATTAAAAACAAAATAAATCAAAACTTGGGACTCCCCAGACTTAAGCGAAGCATACCTCTAGTATGGTGGACGAGGTGGAAAGTCCGGTAGCCTCGGCATCTCAGGATCCTGGGAGAATCTTGTGTTGAGCCGCTGATGCCACATGTATGTTGGATCGAGAAGCATCGCTAGAGGAGGGGGGGGTGAATAGTGAGCGTCAAAATTTTCTTTTCGTTCGTTCGATATACGAGCAAGCACAGTAGAAAAATAAAAAGGACAAGTTTATTTTTACTTGGTTCATAACCCAGTGGTTGCTACTCGAAGCCACCGTGATCCTTACCTGCATACAAAGGGAAAATTCACTATAAGGTCTCCTCCTCGTTGGAGGTAGGAGACAACGAACACAAATCCGAAATAACGAGGATGAGGCAACAAGTCTACCTCACCTCGTTATGCTGCTGTTGCTGACGAAGAAGATGAAAGCTTGACATCGCGTCGGCATTATGACGATGTTGGAGCTTTGCCGTTGTAGGAGCACTTAAGAATAATCTTGGTTGATTTTTGGATTGGAGTCCTCCCCTCCTTTTATAGAGTTTTTCCTTGGAATTAGTCTCCTCATCTTTTGGAACTGATCACGAGGTGGTACCATATTTTATCGCGAAGTGGTCACGTTAAACATTATTTGATTTGACCAAGCACAAAAGGCTGATTCGTCGCCATCAGTCAACTGATGCCTTCCATCAGTCGATTGATGTGCATCAATCGACTACCCAATGGCTAGCAGTCGACTACTAGCCTGGCCACGTCCCTGCAGTAAGAGGTTAGCACGAAAAATGATAAATGCGATGGTTTCTTACCGTCCGATCTCGACCTAGATCTTCCACATGAAGTCTAAGTCAGATCGTAGCCTACGGTCGTCCCCGTACAAAGGACATGACCTTACCATCTCTCACTCACACGAGCTTACCTCTGATCCTTTATGACCTATCGCTTTGCTTCCGGTCTTCCATCTAGGTTCTTCTACTACCACGAAGTTCCTCGGTGTCGCCCGACCACAACAGTTTCCCAACTCGGGATTCTCTGGGTGTCTCTGACCTTTGACTTAGCTTTACCATTTCCAGTATACTTAATTCAGCTCATGAGATAACAATATGACCTTAACTTTGGATCTTTGCATAATCAAAACCTAGGTTCGATTATCTAGTTCCCCTGCACCAACAATGTACACGTGGTCTATATGAGAGCTGGTGGATGCAGCGGTTGCTCGGTGCTTCTCCTCCCTAGCCCACTGTGCCTGTTGGGCACGCATGTGTCGCCGCATCTCCTGACGGTGGGTGGTCTCTTCCTGGCGACGGGAAACATCCTCCTAGAAGTAGATACGAGCCTCGTCGTAGAACTCCTCGGCCCGGTGGAAGTGCTCCTGGAAGCCCTGAAACTCTGCCTGTTTGTAGGCGCTTTTCTCCTCCCATCACTGCCTCTGTGTCTGCTACTCGGTATATATGTCATTAAGGCATGATCGGAACTCCAAAAAATCATAGACAGATGTACCTGCATCCTTCTCAAAAGTAGAAAAATGTGGCAGTGCAGGTGCTGTCTCATGTCGACGTGGACTAGGTGGGCTCAAAATGATCTTTGCTTCTTCCTAGTAGGTTTTCCCTAATCCTATGCTATTTGCAAAGAACATAAGAGACAATAAATCAAAGTCTAAATTATACACATGAATGCAGAAAGATTAGAAACATGTAAAATTAAACTTGGGTTGCCTCCCAAGAAGCGCTTTATTTTAGGTCTTTTAGCTCGACCACACTTCATTATTTCAAATTGGATCCGGAGGTTCTGTTAACCTCCATTCATCCACCTCGGTGTTGATATCTTATGGGCTTGGCTTTACCTTGCAAAAAGTGTAGCCGTCTAAGAAGAGAGCTCTACACTCTGACAGATTGAAGAGGATGATCTCCCCGTCTACCTCCAAGGAGATCTTTTGCGCCTTTACATCTATGCATGCTCCTGCAGTCGCCAGAAAGGGTCTTCCCAAGATGATGGTATTCTTGAGATTTGGTCATGTGTCGAGTATAATAAAATTTGTATGTATAATGAAGTTTTCAATGACCACAGGCACATGTATTAGCATGCCGATAGGTTCCTTGACTAAGTCATCCTCCATATGAATACCAAGGTTCGCTGGCTGGATACCATTCAGTCCCATCTTCAGATAGAGTGTGTAGGGCATCACGCTGACTGATGACCCTAAATCGCAAAGCGCTTCATCGAAGCTCTCACCACAAATTGAGCAAAGTATAATAAATTCACCAGGGTCCTCAAGCTGCGGTGGAATCTTATCTTCAATTTTAGCTTGGTCGGTTAGGGTGGAAATCATGGCTGCTCACCCCTTGGCGAATCTGTTTCTCTGTGCTACTCTCTCACTGCACACTCCCTCTTCCTTGACTTGACTCGTCTCGGGTAATGAAGGAGAACTATCCATAGGTTGTGACAAGGTTTGAGCTATCTGGGCTACTTGTGTTTCCAACATCCTCATGTGACTTGCAAGACCGTCAATAGTGGCCTTCAAATCCTTAAGTGACTCTTCTGTCTTCTGATGTAGGCGTCGGAATTCTTCATTTTCCTTTGTTTGGGTAGCAATGAAGTCTTCCATCATCAATTCTAGCCTAGACTTCTGTGGTTGTTGCTTCCTATTGCCCTGTTGTTGCCCATACCCTCCTGATGGTTGGAAGTTCCCCGAGTTATTCCAATAAAAAAAATTCGGGTGATTCCTCCATCTGGGATTGTAAGTATCAGAGTATGGTTTGTTGGGCCCTTGATTATAATCGCCAACCACATCGACATGCTCAAGCTGCTCTTCTAAGCCACCCTGCCCTCCATAGTAGTCCTCCCGATACGCTGCTGCTCCTTCTCCAAAGTCATTGGCCGCACATGCAAATACATGGTTTAAAGAGTTGAACCGTCTGCTAAGCATGTCCATCCTCGCTGTTAGGTGGTCCACGAAGTTGACAGCATATTGTCCCGCTGCAGGAGCTGGGTGACTATGTTTAGAAGCCCATTGATGGTGGTTCTAGGTCACCTCTTCTATCAGTTCCTCCGCTTCCTCGATAGTCTTATTCATTAGCGCTCTTCCTGTAGTAGAATCGAGGGACATATTTGCAGCATGCAGGATCCCATTATAGAAGATGTGGATCACCAGCCACCTTTCCACTCCATGGTGGGGGCATTGGTAGAGTAGCCCCTTGTAGCAATCCTTGGCTTCAAATAAGGACTCCCCTTCCTTCTGACGGAAGCTCGTGATTAGATGGCACATGTGAGCAGTCTTTCTTGGCGGGAAGTACTTGTTCAAAAATTGCTACTCACACTGCTCCCCTATAGTAATGCTTCCCAATGGCAGGGAGTAAAGCCATGTCTTAGCCTTATCCGACAATAAGAAAGGGAATATGCTCAGGCAGATCGCGTCGGCAGGGACTTCATTGATCTTCATTGTCAAGCACATTTTCAAAAATGTCTCCAGGTGCTGGTTCGGGTCTTCAGTCGCAGCTCCCCTGAATTGACTCTGTTGGACCATGTGTATGAGTGTCGATTTTAGCTCAAAGTTGTTTGCTGAAATGGACGGTTCAGCTATACTCAGCCTAAATCCTCTAGCACTATGGGCTACGTACTCTCACAAAGGTCGGCTACCTACGTTTACCACGAATGCAGCTTGGTCCTCCATCCTCTTTTGTTCAGCTCTCTAGCGATGGTAGGTTCGTTCGATTTCTCGATCGATTGGAATCAGACCTTCCGATCCTAGGCATTTAAGCATACGAAGAACCGAGCCACAAAATTAGGAGTATTGACTAATGCTTAGAAACAAGAAATAAATTGATCTAGCTAACTAAAACAAATGAAGAAAAGCTAAAAAGAAAACGTAGAACTACTACTAAAATAAAAACTAATTCTAGATATGGAAAATCAGAAACTGAAGTAAATACAGTAAAAAAAAAAGTAAAGCAAGTAAATAAATCTAACCTAAGTCCGATTCAATTATCCACTTCTTAATTCGATATCAAATCAATCAGTCCCTGACAACGGTGCCCAAAACATGATGCACGCGAATGCGACCTCAAATCTCATGACGGAGACCATCGAGGACTCGAAGCACGTGCTCATGCTCAATGCCCACAAGTGGATGGGTGTCGTCAAGTAATAAAGATTTATCAATCCCACAGGGACTGAGATTCGAGTACCGATCTATTCAGTGGATGTTATTGTTTGGAAATTGATTCTAATTGTTGCGATTCAGAGGGTTGTTGGTGGTCCTAACTCTAGTACGGTGTCACATGAAGGAAGAGAAGGGATGCTATGAGTCTTTGGATGGATTCTAGGATTTTGGTTTCTTTTGTGTCACATAACAGGTTGTCAATTGGGTTTTGTCTAGGTTTCTAGCTACGATTTTTTGGAAAGGACATCATACACTCCCCCGATGAGCCTTTACATCTATCGGAAGCTACCTCTGCCATACCAGGTCAACCCCTGGCTTTAGGATGGGATAGTTAGGATGAGGATGCCGAATCGATCCCTGTGATGAGTCAAAAATGAGGCACATTTCCTACTCTATCACATCCTTCTACCCACAATTATCGGCGACGAGGACAACCCCTGGGTTCCTCTTTAAATTCCCCTAAATCTTTGATACAAGGGTTGTCACCCCTCATATTGGCTATGCACAGTTACTAGAAAACCAAAACAATAGTTATAGATCTAAACCAAACACCAATTGCAAATATAGATTCAAGAACGAAAAGATATTTGAACCAACATGTTCTAACTCAACACAAACTACTCCCTAGTCCTAGAATCAGAGAATCTACTCCATGAATATGAGAAAAGAATCACAAGGCATTGTCGAATTCATATGTACAAGATAAAGTATGGAAAGAATATATATTATAATGCATTGAGGATCTTCTCCCTATAGGGTTTTGCCCGGAAGCTCTGATACCAATTGAAGGGTTTTGCTCGGAAGCTCTCCAACTAATTGTAGGGTTTTGCTTATCGAGTCCATGAGGGGAAACTTCACTTCCCACTTCACCTCGGTCATTTGTTCATGGAGATCCCATCGATGTCCCCGGATTAAAAAATTTAATCCTAGACACAAGGGATTGCCCAAACAACCAAGTCATCGTCGTGCTATTCGTTTAGAGAGGTCACTTAAACAAACTTGTTGTTCAAGCGACCATCCTCTATTCTATGAGTAGCTGCGGAATAGACGATGTCTGGATCGCCGATTTTTGTGTTTATGTTCGGGATCAAAGTATTATTTAGCCATATATAGATTTATATCATGCTTATAGTTGAAAAACAAATACAAGCAAGTAACCATCCACACAAAACATGTATATAATTGAAAAGCAATTATAAACATAATACAAAAGAACACTAATCAAAATAAACAAGATTATACCTCTTGTTATACCTCTTGATCTTCTATTGTATGTCCTTCCTCCTTTCGAACGTCATGTGGGCAACGATCTACCAAAAGTTGAAGCCTCCTAGATCACCAATCTTCCTTTCCTTGTTCACTCCGAACAAAGGAAGATCCTAAAAGAAAACTCATCTTCCTATCTATAACCAGCCACCAAGTCAATAAACTCGATGTTGCCGCCAGCTAAGGAAGAGAACATGGAGTATGTAAACCAACCAAAAAAGAAACAACAAGGGCATGGGCGCTGGCCAACACTTGGAGAAGATAAATGAAAACACTCCTTCTCCTTGTTGCCACCCAAACCCAAAACTAAGCTCTCCTAATATCCGGCCAAGGATGAAAGGAAGGAGAATAAGTTGAGCTCCGGCCAAGGTAGAGGGAACAAGAATAGTGGCCGGCCAACCATAGGAAGAAGAAGAAAGGAGCTTCATCTTCTTGTTGCTGCCCAACCTAATCACAAAACCCTAACCCTAACCGCCCAAGCCCAATCCTAATCTAATTAGGATTTGGTTGCCGCCCAAGGGACAAGCCCTAATCCCCATCCATCATCAGCCATAGATGAAAGGGAGAATGGTGGACGCCGGCCAAGCCAAGGAGAGATGAGGGAAGAAGGGTGCCGGCCACCAAAGGAAGAAGAAGAAGAAAAACTTTCCTTATTTGTGGCCACCCAAAACCCTATCCTCCCTTGCTCTTGCCGCCCAAAAACCATAACCCCCTTTCCTATCCATTATCTTGCCTCCCACCCCTAGTCCACCCTTTTATAAAGTTAGGGATAAGCCTTGGTTTAATCTCCACCATTGGTTCTAGGGATTTAATCTCAACCGTCGGATCTAGAGATTTAATCTCAACCGTCGGATATTAGAGATTTAATCTCTACCTTTGGATCTAGAGTTTTGTTTCTATCCATTGGATCTAAGCTTCATGAGGTGTTAATAGGCTACAATAGGGACCATGAGAAGGAGTTGGATCTTGGCCACCTATGGATCAAGCCCACAAAAAGTCCGATCCACTAATGATAATCCAATCCACTAAAGGATTATCATTGATCTACCTGACCAAGCCCCATATGATATTATGGGCTCCATATAGTATTTGTACATTTTCTCCCCGTATTTAAGATCTCAAATGTCCATCGATTAATTAATTTACTGGCCATTAATTAATCAACATCTTACTCCTTCAGTAGTACCACTCAACCTTTTCATCATGCCGGACCAAGTCCACCTACTGGGTTTACATGATGAACCTTATGAGCTCCTCAAGGGGACATCATCATCTTAATATATAGGACACGGTTTCCTCCTACAATCAACGACACACAATATAAATAATATCATCTTCCAACTTACCGAGCTTATCGATATAATCTATAAATCTCGCCCATTGGTAAATCAAAGAGATGAATACTAAGTATATGTGCCCATTATTATATCGGGATTAAGAGCATTTACAAAATAATATATGAGGTCCGATTCGATTATGTAGTCAGCAATAAATCGAATCACCTCTAAGTCAGTCCTGCTCAATACACACAAAGTGCACTAGTGTGATTCTATGGTCAAGACAAACCAATACCAAATCACACTACAACCATACCAATGGTTTGTCCAAAGCCATCTTGGTTATGAGCCTTTACTTATACTTTACAAGGAGCCGATAACATGATCTCCCGTGTGACACCACACACTATGTTATCTACAATGCAATGCATTGGACAATATGCATAACCATAAATATGCAATCAATGATCATGTGATTCTTATTTCATAAATAAAGATGTTCATACAAAAGATAGACTTTTCAGTATACATCCCTACAATCACCCACTTATTCTCAAAGACTATGATGTCCTCATACTGCCATACATCTGATTCCCCTTCTCTCCACATGCCTATCAAAGCTCTCGCTAGAAGGGCCTTAGTGAAAGGGTCTACCATGTCATCCTCTGATGCAATCTAGGCGACAGCAACTTCTACCTCTTTTATGATTTCTCGTATCAGGTGGTACATACGCTCTATGTATTTACTCACCTTATGGGCTCGTGGTTCCTTCGAGTTTGCAACTACACCACTTTTATCACAATAAATTGTGATATTTCTGGGCAAACAAGTAATCACATCCAAGTCCATCAGGAAGTTCCTAAGCCACACAACTTCTTTGGCCACCTTAGAGGCTGCCACATGCTCAGCTTCCATGGTGGAGTCCGCCATGCATTTCTTCTTGGTACTCCCCCATACAATTGCTCCACCTCCCAAAGTAAACACGAAACCTGAGGTAGACTTACTATTATCCCTATCAGATTAGAAGTCGGAATCCGTGTAACCCACACGGAGTAATTGGTCTGCCCGGTAAATCAGCATATAATCCCTAGTCCTTCTCAGGTACTTCAATATATGCTTTACCGCAGTCCAATATCCCTGTCCTGGATTACTCTGATACCTGCTGACCATGCCCACAGCAAAGCAGATATCGGGTCTCGTACATAGCATCGCATACATGAGGATTCCTACTGCGAAGCATAAGGAACCGACTTCATCTCCTCTATCTCCTCAGATGTTCTAGGACACATCTCTTTAGATAAAGAAACTCCATGCCTAAAAGGTAGAAAACCTTTCTTGGAGTTTTGCATGCTAAAATGATCCATAATCATGTCTATGTATGAAGCTTGGGATAAGCACAACATCCTTTTCCTGCGATCCCTTATAACCTTGATCCCAAGGATGTGTCCCACCTCTCCCAAGTCCTTCATATCAAACTATTTGGACAACCATACCCTTATGCCCGATAACACTTTGATATTGGTGCCAATCACCAAAATGTTATCTACGTATAGTAATAGAAATACCACTACGTTTCCATCATAAGACTCATCCGGACTTTGAATAAATCCATAAGACAGGATTACTTCATCAAAGCGGATGTTTCCAAGACCTCGAAGCTTGCTTCAATCCATAAATGGACCGATTAAGCTTACACACAAGATGCTCCTTTCCTTTAGTAATGAATCACTCTGGTTGCTTCATATAGATGTTTTCCTCAAGACTTGAATTAAGGAAAGTTGTCTTGACATTCATCTGGCTCACCTCATAATCCATATGAACTACTATGCATAAGAGCTCCCAGACCTGACATGAATCCATAGATTCAATCTCAGTATTCATTGCACTTTGCTAAGATGCTGCATCTATATCTTGGATTGCCTCGTCGTATGTCCAGGGATCAGGTTCATGTTCGCCAGGGACCAAATCAGAAGATTCACCCAAGAACATGAATCTTTGAGGCTGTCTAACAACCCTCCCACTACGACGAGGTATCTCCTGTGTATGCTCTGCGACACGCGGTGTAGTGACTTGTGGTATATCCTCTCGTACCGGTGGTACTAAAGAAGTGACTTCCCTTTTTTAATTCCTCTAGAACAATTTTGCTCTTAGGCTTATGGTTCATCACATAGTCTTCCTCTAGAAATCTAGCGTTCGTGCTAACGATCACCCTCTGATCTCTAGGACTATAAAACAAACCACCTTTCGTTCCTCTAGGATAGCCAACGAACAAGCATACTTCTGTACGAGGTTCCAACTTAGTAGCATCTGCCTTCAGTACATGTGCTGGACTCCCTATATCTGAATATGTCTTAAACTAGGCTTTCGGCCAGTCCACAATTCTGTGGGAGTAGAAGGCACTGATTTAGATGGAACCGAGTTTAGAATGTACACCGCCGTATCTAGAGCATATCCCCAGAACAAATCTAGCAACTTAGAATAACTCATCATTGATCTAACCATCTTCATAAGAGTCCTATTCCTTCGCTCTGCTACACCATTCTGCTGGGGTGTGCCAGGTGCAGACAATTGGGATTGATTCCCATCTTCTGATAAGTACTTCCTAAACACTCCCAAGAGGTACTCACCACCACGATCAGATCGTAGTGTCATCCATATCTTGAATAATCATCTATGAAAGAGATGAAATATTCAAGACCACCTCTTGCCTGGATAGTCATAGAACCACACAAATCACAATGAACCAATTCTAACACATCTTTGGCTCTATACCCCTTGGCCTTAAAAGGCCTCTTGGTCATCTTACCCTCTAAGCAAGATTCACAGGTTGGGAGATCCTCCACCACTAATGAACCCAAAGGTCCATCAGCTATCAACCTTTCTGCTTAGGTTAATATGACCAATCCTAAGATGCCAAAGATATGTTTGGTTAATCTTCGAAGGTTCTTTTATCTTATTGGAATTAGAAGATGAGTTATTAACTTCAATTTGCATCGTGGGAGGTTTTGGTTCAGGTGTGTACAAATTTCCTATCAATGTACCTGAACAGATATTCTCCCTATTCCTTTTTATAACTGCTCTGTCATTAAAAGAAATAGAATATCCATTCATAAACAATTTAGAAACTGAAACTAAATTGTTTCTAAATAATGGTACATAAAGGGAAATTTCCAGAACCAAAGTTTTATTATTCTCAAGAGATAAATAAAACTTCTCCCACTACAATAGCCACCACCTTCATGGCATTTTCCAAGTAAATGGTAATCTCCCCTTTAGCTAGTCATCGGATTTCCTGGAACCCCTGCAAAGTGTTGCATACATGATTAGTGGCTCTCGTATCTACACACCAGGTGCCGGTAGATAACACTGCTAATAATGTTTCAACGACTAGTCCAAAGGATATATCTTTGTTCTGCTTTGGATTGGGACAGTCCTTCTTCCAATGTCCATCCTGCTAGCAAGTGAAGTACTTGCCTTTCGACATCTTCACTCCTCCCTGAGATCCTCCCACAACCTTTGCTCCACCTTGTTTCTCCTTCTTCTTGCCTTTCGGCTTAGAAGTAGAAACCTTTTTGAGCAACCATGGCTTGAGGACACTCTTCAAAGAGTGCATACTTGTACTCCTCAGCAGTTAAGACAATATTAGGATTCCTTTTTCCAATCAACATTATTTGGGTACAGTAAGTTTATTTCCTTTAGTATCATAGTAAGTGTACTGAAAGTCATTTTTGAAAATCTTAAGAATCACATAGATCATTACTGTAGATTTCAAAATATTATTGATTCCTCAAACAAAAAAATTTCAAAATCAACCAACACCACAAAACACCGAGAATATCGTATGCCACGATAGTGTGGACGTATACGAATTCTACATTTGTAAGAGGAGGTTTTACCCATTAATTTTATTATCTTGTCAACCTAACTTTTTGACAAGTAAAATTAATAGTTGGGTTCTCTTTGGCCCTACAAATAAAAGTAGTGACTCCGATGGGGAGGATACTTATATTTGTATCTAAGTGTTCACCATTACTCGGTACCAAGGTAATTATCTCGGGTTATGTGCCTTCCGATGGGGAAGTACACACGCTCCTTTATAATTTCATATAATCATATTCGACCTTGTGATCCGCAAATAAACTCATCCGATGGGGAGGAAGACACTTAGAGCCGACGCGCAAGTTTGTTTGCATCACTTGTCAAATCGTAATGGAGGTCGTGGGAATTTATAAAAATATCCCTCTCCCAATTAGTAATTTGAAAATGAGGAATTTTCTAGGCTATGACATGCATATCAAACAATAAGCGATAAATATGAAAAATAAATTATTTTCCAACTATTATGGCTTTTGTCTTCAATATGTCTCCCGTCGCAACGCCTTCTCGTCCGCTCCTCCTACGCCATGTACAATCCATCCGGAGATCCGAGCTGAGACTAAAACCTATTTTAATTTACATCCATCGATCCTATACTCCATGAGGGAGTGTACATGAAATCTAGATCGAAAGTAAAATAAAATAAAGAGTGGCTAAACAATGTCATATCTAATTTACAAAAAAATCAAATACTAGCCTCGTCAACCCCGATGATTCAACAAAATAAATATTTACACATACAATCACATACACACATATGGCCATAATAGTCGGATCTTATGCCTGCAACCAAAGAGTTAAACTACGCATATCCTACTATTATCTGGCACATATAATATATGAAAAGTGCATAAAAATTAACCGAATTCAAAACACACAAAATCGGAAACCTTGGCTCTGATACCAATTGTAGGGTTTTGCCTGGAAGCTCTGATACCAATTGAAGGGTTTTGTCCGGAAGCTCTCCCACTAATTGTAGGGTTTTGCTTATCGAGTCCGTGAGGGGAAACTTCGCTTCCCACTTCACCTCGATCGTTTTTTCATGGAGATCCCATCGATGTCCCCGGATTAAAAAATATAATCCTAGACACAAGGGATTGCCCAAACAACCAAGTCATCGTCGTGCTATTCGTTTAGAGAGGTCACTTGAACAAAATTGTTGTTCAAGCGACGATCCTCTATTCTACGAGTAACCGCGGAATAGACGATGTCCAGATCGCCGATTTTTGTGTTTATGTTCGGGATCCAAGTATTATTTAGCCATATACAGATTTATATCATGCTCATAGTTGAAAAAAAAACACAAGCAAGTAACCATCCACACAAAACATACATATAATTGAAAAGCAATTATAAACATAATACAAAAGAACACTAAAAAAAATAAACAAGATTATACCTCTTGTTATACCTCTTGATCTTCTATTATATGTCCTTCCTCCTTTCGGACGTCGTGTGGGCGACGATCTACCAAAAGTTGAAGCCTCCTAGATCACAAATCTTCCTTTCCTTGTTCACTCCGAACAAAGGAAGATCCTAAAACAAAACTCATCTTCCTATCTAGAACCGGCCACCAAGTCAATAAACTCGATATTGCCGCCAGCCAAGGAAGAGAACATGGAGTATGGAAACCAACCAAAAGAGAAACAACAAGGGCATGGGCGACGACCAACACTTAGAGAAGAGAAAGGAAAACACTCCTTCTTCTTGTTGCCACTCAAACCCTAAACTAAGCTCTCCTAATTTCCGGCCAAGGATGAAAGGAAGGAGAATAGGTTGAGCTCCGGCCAAGGTAGAGGGAACAAGGATAGTGGTCAGCCAACCTTAGGAAGAAGAAGAAAGGAGCTTCATCTTCTTGTTGCCGCCCAACCTAATCCCAAAACCCTAACCCTAGCCGCCCAAGCCCAATCCTAATCTAATTAGGATTTGGTTGCCACCCAAGGGACAAGCCCTAATCCCCATCCATCATCAGCCATAGATGAAAGGGAGAATGGTGGACACCGGCCAAGCCAAGGAGAGATGAGGGAAGAAGGGTGCCAGCCACCAAAGGAAGAAGAAGAAGAAAAACTTTCCTTAATTGTGGCCACCCAAAACCCTAACCTCCCTTGCTCTTGCCACCAAAAAACCCTATCCCCCTTTCCTCTCCATTATCTTGCCGCCCACCCCTAGTCTTCCCTTTTATAGAGTTAGGGATAAGCCTTGGTTTAATATCCATCATTGGTTCTAGGGATTTAATCTCAACCGTCGGATCTAGAGATTTAATCTCAACCGTCGGATATTAGAGATTTAATCTCTACCTTTGGATCTAGAGTTTTGTTTCTATCCATTGGATCTAAGCTTCATGAGGTGTTAATAGGCTACAATAGGGACCATGAGGAGGAGTTGGATCTTGGCCACCCATGGATCAAGCCCACATAAAGTCCGATCCACTAATGATAATCCAATCCACTAAAGGATTATCATTGATCTACCTCACCAACTCCCATATGATAATATGGGCTTCATATATTATTTGTACATTTTCTCTCCCTGTTTAATATCTCGAATGTTCGTCGATTAATTAATGTACTGACCATTAATTAATCAATATCTAACTCCTTGAGTAGTACCACTCAACCTTTTCATCATGCCGGACCAAGTCCACCTGCAGGGTTTACATGATGAATCTTATGAGCTCCTCAAGGGGACATTATCATCCTAATATATAGGACATGGTTTCCTCCTATAATCAACGGCACACCATATAAATAATATCATCTCCCAACTTACCGAGCCTATCGATTTAATCTATAAATCTCGGCCACTGGTAAATCAAAGAGATGACTACTAAGTGTATGTGTCCATTATTATATCAGGATTAAGAGTATGTACAAAATAATATATGAGGTCCGATTCGATTATGTAGTCATCAATAAATCGAATCACCTCTAAGTCGGTCCTGTTCAATACACACAAAGCGCACTAGTGTGATTCTATGGTCAAAACAAACTAATACCAAATCACACTACAACCATACTAATGGTTTGTATAAAGCCATCTCAGTTGTGAGCCTTTACTTATACTTTACAAGGAGCCGATAACATGATCTCCTGTGTGACACCACACACCATGTTATCTACAATGCAATGTATTGGACAATATGCATAACCATAAATATGCAATCAATGATCATGTGATTCTTATTTAAAAAATAAAGATGTTCATACAAAAGATAGACTTTTCAGTATACATCCCTACACTCCCAGGCATTGAGGTGCAGAACTTTGATCTTGAGCGGCTTCCTTCCTCTCCGTTGTGAGTTTCCGAAGCTTTTTAGGGCTTCAGTGTGTTGTCCCGGCTGTCGTGCCTTCTCCCTAGGGTTTGAGCATGGCTTTCATTATATAGACATGAGGTCGACTCTTCATGAAATCCGGAAAAAGATCTAATCGAACCAAAACGCTGGGACGCCACACGACCGTGTGTTCCCATATGGCAAGGCTATGTGTGGCCCTGTGGTGACCAATCTCAAGCTTTGGACACCGCCGTGTGTAGCCAGATGCCCTGGTCATGTGCCCTACTGCATCTAGTTGCCAATGCTCTTTTTCTCTCTGAAAGTGCATCATTTTCTCCAAGAAATGTTATCCTGCACACAAAAGTACAAAAAGCAGATCTCCGAACAAGAAAACATGAAATGCATGCAAAACAATGTAAAATATGCATGAAACAAACAAAAAATGAAATGAGATGTGAGTAAAAACTACTCATAAAACCCTATATGTTTTTCTCACATCAACGACGATCCGATCAAGACTTCCCGTGGAAGGTCTAGGTCAAGATCGGACGGAGCGTGGTTGTTGAATTCACTCTTATTACTTTGATTTTGAACTAACTCTTTGATGAAGCTAGATACCCTAGCCAACAGTCGACTGTTGGCTATTTGTATTCGACTGTTGGTGGCATCAGTCGACTGATAGTCTTGATCAGTCGACTGTCATTCAAATTTCAGCTTCGATGAGAGTCAAACTTCATCCCCTCATCTTAGGGTGAGGTGGCCTTTTTGGATAGAACTTGATATCAACATCTAGGGGGTTGGAAGGCTATAAAAGAAGGGGGGATTCACCCCTTTAGGTCATCATTCAAGCTCTCCAAACGCCTCTACAATGCTACTCTTCTATGACAACTCTATGACGACAAAGCGCTATCAAAATGTCGACGGCAAATGTAAACATTTATCAGTTACGTATTTGCTCGACAATAGTTCGAATGTTGACTTTAGTTACTTTTAATTACTTTATTTCATTTCTCTTATCGAGCTTTTATCATAACGAGGAGAGGGGGTTTGTCTCTCTACCTCGAGATTTCTTGAGGTTTTGTAATTGTCATCTCCTACCTCCATCGAGGAGGAGAAGTTTTAGTGAATTGCCCTCCGTACGGAGTCACAGACCGCTAGGGCCATAGATTAGAAACCGGTAGGCTATGAACCAAGTAAAACCAAGCCTTGTTCATTTACTTTTCGCTGTGCATTTTACTCTTGCTTGTGTTTTAATTGTATCGACGAAAAGAAATCACATGCGCTATTCACCCCCCTCCCCCCTCAAACACTCTTTTTACAATCCAACACCTTGAACTTTCACACACCTTAAAATTGATACACACTTGATGTGAGCAAAACATATAGGGTTTTAGGAGTAGTTTTCACTCACATCTCATTACATTTTATGTTTATTTCTTGCATATTTTACTTTGTTTTGCATGCATTTCCTATTTTCTAGTTTTGAGATATGCTCTTTGTACTTTTGTGTGCAAGATAGCATTTCATGGGGAAAACGGTGCACTATCAGAGCAAAAGAAAGACATTTGCAGCTACACACAGAAGGGGATACAACCAGGGCATGTGGCTACACACGGTCGTGTCCCAGGGTCGAAGTTGGCCACCATGGCACCACACATGGCCTGTCCGTGTGGAAACACACGGTCGTGTGGCACTTTTCCATTACGACATGATTCATTTTCCAGGTTTTAGAGAGATCTAGGCTGATGTCTATATATAGGAGTCTACGCCCAAACCCTAGGAGGGAGGCACGATGACCGGGACGACACTCCAACGCCCTAAAAATCTTCAGGAACTCACAACTGGGAGGAAGAAAGCCACCGGAGATCCAAATTCTACACTTCAACGCCGGAGAAAAGAGTCACATTGCATTGTAATTTTTGTTATTTGCTTAATTTCTATTATTTATATGAACATGATCGTGCTTTGTGTTTCTCCTCTCTTATTTATGGAGTAGATTCTCCGATTCTAGGATTAGGAAGTAGTTTGTGTGTGTAGAACATATTATTCCAAATTGAATTCTGTTCCTAAATTTATATTTGCAATTGCCATTTGGTTTAAAGTTATAACTATTGTTTTGGTTTTCTATCTACTGTTCTAGTCGATATGAGGGGCGACAACCCTCGTATCTAAGATTTAGGAGAATTAATGAGGAACCTAGGGGTTGGCCTCATCTCCCGTAACCGTGGGTAGAAGGATGCGATAGAGTAGAAAATGCTCCTCGTTTTGACTCGTCGCAGGGATAGATTCGGTATCCTCGTATCGACTATCCCGTCCTAAGTTCAGGGGTCGACCTGGTAATGACAGAGGTGTTGGGATGTATACTGAAAGCCTAGCTTTTATATGGACATCTTTATTTTGAAATAAGAATCAAATGATCATTGTTTGCATTTTATATTTATTATATGTATGCATCTTGTCAAATACTTTACATTGCAGAAAACATGGTGTGTGGTGTCACAGAGAAGATCATGTTATTAGTTCCTTGTAGAGTATAAGGAGAGGCTCAAAACCAAGATGGTTTTAGACAAACCATGGCATGGTTGTAGTGTAATTTTGTATTGGTTTATCTTGACTATAGAATTACAGTAGTACACTTTATGTAATGAGCAGGACCGACTTAGAGGTGATTCAATTTATTGCTGACTACATAATTGAATCAGACCTCGGATATTATGGTGTACATGCTCTTAAATCCGATATAATTGAAGGTAGGGAAACTTCGCTTCCCATTTCAACTCAGTTACTTGTTCATGGCAATCCCGTATTTGTCCCTGGATTAAAAAAATTAATCCATGACAATTAGGGATTACCCAAGCTACCATTCCATCGTTGTGCTATCCGATTAGAGTGGTCACTTGAAAAAACTTGTTGTTCAAGAAACCTACCTCTATTCTTCGAATAGCTGCGGAATAGATGATGTTCAGATCGTCGGTTTTTGTGTTTGTATTCGGGGTCCAAGAGAATTAGCCACATAACAAAACATACAACATACAAAGAAATAAAAGGAAAGCAAAACAAGATTTATACCTCTTGTTTACCTCAATGCCTTCTATCGTATGTCCTATCCTCCTCTTGGACGTTGTGTGGGCAACGATCCTCCAAGAGATGAAGCCTCCTAGATCACGATCTTCCTTTTCTTGCTCGCTCCGAACAAGAGGAAGTATAGAAACAAAACTCTTCTCCTATCTAGGACCAGCCAGCAAGTCAATGGACTTGTTGCCGCCATCGAAGGAGGAGATGTGGGGCGCCTGCCAACCTTGAAGAAAGGTTGCCGCCGACCAACCTAGAGTGAGAGAGAGAATGGGAGGAGTTGTCACCTATCTAGAAAGGGAGATGGTGGTTGTGTTGCCTCCGACCAAGAAGATCACAAAAAACCCTAATGTTGTTGCCGCCACCCACAAGGAAGAGGGAACCCTAGGGTTGCCGCCACTCACCTCTCCTCTCAAGCCAAGATCCAAAACCCTAATCTCTCAAGTTGTCCTCCACGCCCAAGCCTTGGCCTCCTTTTATAGAGTTAGGCTTAAGCCTCCTTTTTATCTCCACCGTTGGATCTAGGGATTTCATCTCAACCGTCGGATCTAGAGATTTAATCTCAACCGTCGGATCTAGAGATTTAATCTACATCGTCGGATCTAGAGTTTTATTTTCCATCATCGAATATAGACTTCAAGAAGGTTTTAATAGGCTACAATAGGGACCATGAGGAGGAGTTGGATCTTTGCCACCCAATGGATCAAGCCCACATAAAGTCCGATCCATTAATGATAATCCATTCCACTAGAGGATTATCATTGATCTACCTCACCAACCCCCATAAGTTAATATAGGCTCAATATATTATTTGTACATATATCTCCCCGTGTTTAAGATCTCGAATGTCCGTCGATTAATTAATTTACTGACAATTAATTAATCAACATCTAACTTCATGAGTAGTACCACTCAACCTTATCAACATGCCGGACCAAGTCCACCTACTGGGTTTACATGATGAACCTTATGAGCTCCTCAAGGGGACATCATCATCCTAATATATAGGATACGGTTTCCTCCTATAATCAACAGTACACCATATAAATAATATCATTTCTCAACTTATCGAGCCTATCGATTTACTCTATAAATCTCTCCCATTGGTAAATCAAAGAAATGAATACTAAGTGTATGTGCCCGTTATTATATCGGGATTAAGAGCATGTACAACATAATATCTGAGGTCTGATTCGATTATGTAGTCAGTAATAAATCGAATCACCTCCAAGTCGGTCCTGCTCAACACACACAAAGTGTACTAGTGTAATTCTATGGTCAAGACAAACCAATATGAAATTACACTACAACCATACCAATAGTTTGTCCATAACCATATCGGTTATGAGCCTTTACTTATACTTTACAAGGAACTGATAACATGATCTCCCGTGTGACACTACACACCATGTTATCTACAATGTAATGTATTAGACAATATGCATAACCATAAATATACAAACAATGATCATGTGATTCTTATTTCAAATATAAAGATGTTCATACAAAAGATAGACTTTTCAGTATACATCCCAACAATCTCCCACTTATACTAAAAGACTATGCTTTCCTCATACTGCCATACATCTGATTCCCATTCCCTCCACATGCCTATCAAAAGCTCTCGTTGGAAGGGCCTTAGTGAAAGGATCTGCCAGGTTATCCTCTGATGCATTTTTGGCCACAACAACTTCTCCTCGCTTTACGATTTCTCGAATCATGTGGTAATTGCGCTCTATGTGTTTACTTGCCTTATGGACTCGTGGTTCCTTCAAGTTTGCAACTGCATCACTATTATTACAATAAATTGTGATAGTTCTGGGTAAACCAGGAATCACATCTAAGTCCATCAAGAAGTTCCTAAGCCATACAACTTCCTTGGCCGCCTCAGAGGCTGCCACATACTCAGCTTCCATGGTAGAGTCCACCATGGATTTCTGCTTGACACTGCTCCATACAATGGCTCCACCTCCCAAAGTAAACACAAAACCTGAGGTAGACTTACTGTTATCCCTATCTAATTGGAAGTCAGAATCTATGTAATCCATAGGGAGTAATTGGTCTGCCTAGTCAACTAGCATATAATCCCTAGTCCTTCTCAGGTACTTCAATATATGCTTTACCGTAGTCCAATGTCCCTGTCCTAGATTACTCTGATATCTGCTGACCATGCTCATGGCAAAGCAGATATCTGGTCTCGTACATAGCATGACATACATGAGGCTTTCTACTGCCGAAGCATATGGAACCACCTTCATCTCCTCTATCTCCTTAGATATTTTAGGACACATCTCCTTAGATAAAGGAACTCCATGCCTAAAAGGTAGAAAACCTTTCTTGGAGTTCTGCAAGCTAAAACGATCCATAATGGTGTCTATGTATGAAGCTTGAGATAAGCACAACATCATTTTCCTACGATCCCTTATAACCTTGATCCCAAGGATGTGTCCCACTTCTCCCAAGTATTTCATATCAAACTATTTGGACAATCATACCCTTACGTCCGATAACAACTTGACATTGTTGTCAATTAAAAAAATTTCATCTACGTATAGTACAAGAAATACCACTATGTTTCCATCACATCTCTTGTATACACAAGACTCATTCGGACTTTGAATAAATCCATAACACTAGATTACCTCATCAAAGCAGATGTTCTAAGATCTCGAAGCTTGCTTCAATCCATAAATGGACCGATTGAGCTTCCACACAAGATGCTCTTTGCCTTTTGTGATGAATCCCTCTGGTTGCTTCATATGAATGTTTTCCTCAAGACTTCTATTAAGGAAAGTTGTCTTAACATCCATCTGCCACACCTCATAATCCATATGAGCAGCAATACATAAGAGAATCCGGATAAACTTAAGCATGGCTACCAGTGAAATGGTCTCCCCATAATCGATGCCCTCTTTCTGAGTATACCCCTCCGCAACAAGCCTCGCTTTGAAGGTCTCAACCTTCCTGTCTATTCCTCTCTTTCTTTTATAGATCCACTTGCATCCAATGGTTTTTACATCATTGGGTGGTTCTACTAGCTCCCAGTCCAGATTTGAATCCATAGATTCAATCTCAGAATTCATTGCATTTTGCCAAGATACTACATCTTTATCTTTGATCGCCTCATCATATGCCCAGGGATCAGGTTCATATTCGCCAGGGACCAAACCAGAAGATTCTCCCAAGAACATGAATCTATCAGGTGTTGGGTTTCGGGTACCGCGGCAAGTGTGTGTTAGAACATGTTTCGTAAACATGTGCACAGCGGAAGGAATAAAATAATAAATCTAATTTATTACAACACACACATCACACGCATGCATAGTACAACATGTGTAGACATAACCGTAAATTTAAATTTTACAATAAAAGAAAACTTAAACTACGTATACCTGACGTATCACGTGTAGCGGGAAAGGCATCAACCGGAATGATTCTCGCTAGAATCGTCTCTATCCGTATCCACAGCGAGTATCTTTGGGATGAATTCACAAAGTCACGAGCCTCGTCCTCATACGGGTTACTAGCCTCGTGTTGAAGACGATGTGATCGAGAGAAGATCATGATCCGAATCAAAATTCGGATCCAAAATGAGTCCTCAAAAACTCGCTTCTCCAGAGAGGTATTCATCAACCGTTTGACGAATCATTCGTCCTCCACCTATGAGGATTATCGGAGATCAAATCCCCAGCAAGGCTACCACTGTCGGAGCTCCAAACGTCGTCCAAATGACACTCCGACGAGAAGGAAACAAGCTGTCAAGAAAACTGGACAGCTTTGATGGAGGAATAGGGGCCGGCCAAAAGGGAAGGTTGAAGCTCACCTTATTGCCGAACCCAAAGGAGATCACCGGAGCTTCTCTGGCAGCAGCTTGACGCCGGCAAGAGACAAGGTCAACACCTTATGGACGCTGGCAAGGGAGCTAGGTGGTGGGCGACGGTGCTAGGGTTGGCGCCTACTTCACCAAGGAGAGGAGGGGGGTGGCAACAATTAGGGTTGATTGTTTTTGGATTAAGGTTTAACAAAAACCCTTCAGCCCTATTTTATAGAGAACAAATTCTCTTAATGGTTATTGGATCATAACCAAAGGCCCGTTAACCCGCTCCATTAATTTAAGTTAAAATAAACCAAACCATGATGGTTTATTTTAAGTTAAAACGAACCGAACCAACTTTGGTTCATTCGTTTAAAAATAAACCAAACACTTTGGTTTATTCTCCTCCATTGGATTAGAACCAAACCAATTTGGTTCATCCATCATGTCTTCATAAGACACGGCTCATTCACGCTACCATTGTGACTGAAACGATTTCATGCTCACTCCATGTTTGGTCCAACCAAACCTAGTTTCTCTCGATCTGAGAATATGATTCTCAAGCTCATTTTAAATCCTTTGGATTACGCTCGTTGTGCGTGTGACCAAATAGGTTCTCGATTTATGTTGGTCGTCTATAATTAACCATTAATTGTAGAATGATCATGAGTGGCACCTAGTAGTACATCACGATCCCCAATTAACCGAAAAGATCAATGGTTGATCCAGAACTATTTCTGAAACCCTTCAGCATCTCGAATGAATCATGCCCCATTCCCTTCACTCATCTTATACCCACTTGGTTCAGGACATGGTCTATAGTGTCAGTCCCGACTAGGCTGACTACGTCACACTTAGCCCAAGTATCATTTCCTCGTCCTACGGATTCTAGTTACTACACATGTATCGAATAGTACCTTACTCTAAACATGTAATCCTTTGGCCAAAGACTTTAGTAACAATCCGACGAGAGGCCATGGGTATACATCTCCTCGCAAGGAGTGGTGAATCCTTTATAGACTATTCAAATACCTTCGATCACTTCGACTTATACCCAATCATCCCGGGTCCACATCTCCTCAGAGATTCTTGCTTAAGATGTCAAAGCATAAGTCTTTATGATCAAGATGACTTGAATACCGCAAGTCAAAGGAATATCACACTTAAGCTGCAGTAAGAACTTCATTGACATATCTATATATGCAGAGAACCATATAAAGTCTTACGGCTGGTCACTCCAATGAACTAGTTTCCATAACTAGCATCCACGATTAACTTCGTACATCACAATGTCTCCAGCCAGTGAGAATCAGCTGCTTGGATAAACCAAAGAGTATACCTCGTGCTAGTCTCGACAGAATCAATGGTGTCCAAATCTATCAATTCATCGACTAGGGATAATTTTGATACATCACAATTACACATGTAGAGATACTCACTAGTTGTGATCCAATCACAAATTCTCTCATGTTGTGAATCGTATCATGGACATTCAGTAAATGAGTTTAAGATCTAATCAAATACATGAAAACATGTATACTCAAATAGTGAATCTTCATTTATCATATAAATGGTTCAAACATAAGGCGATTGCCTTAGGACATCTCTTATATATCACTAACAAACTCCCTCTTGGCCTAATGTCAATCGCTACGGTATCCAATACCATATGCTCTAACATGAACCTCAAACTTACTTTGAGGTAATGCCTTAGTCAAAGGATCCGCTAAGTTCCTTTCAGTGAAGATTTTCTCGATTTGTATTTCCTTCCTACTGATGATCTCTCTGATGAGATGATAGCGGCGAAGCACATGTTTGGATCGTTGATGATACCTTGGCTCTTTCCCCTGTGTAATTGCTCTATTATTGTCGTAGTAGACCGGTATTGCTTCAACAATGGCTGGAATCACACCAAGTTCATAAATGAAATTCTTGATCCAAACCGCTTCCTTTGCTGCTTCCGAATCTGCAATGTATTCTACCTCAGTGGTAGAATCCGCTATAGTGACTTGTTTGGAACTTTTCCAATTCACTGTGCCCCTATTCAAGGAGAACACTTATCCAGACTGAGACCTGGAATCATCCTTGTCTGTCTGGAAGCTGGCATCTGTATACCCACGTATCACCATGTCCCCTTCTCCATATATTAGGAACACATTCTTAGTTCTTCTTAAGTACTTAAGGATTGTGTTAATAGCCACCCAATGATCCATTCTTGGATTAGACTGGTATCTACTCGTGACACTCAGAGCATACGATACATCGGGCCTCGTACATAACATAGCATACATGATAGATCCTATTGCGGATGCATAGGGAATCTTACTCATGCAAATCATCTCGTCTTCTGTGCGCGGACACATAGACTTCGAAAGGTGTACCCCATGCCTGATGGGTAGGAAACCTTTCTTGGATTTCGACATGCTAAACCTCTTTAGCACTCGGTCTATATATATAGACTGCGAAAGACCAAGCAATCATTTTGATCTATCTCTATAGATCTTAATCCCGAGGATGTAGGTTGCTTCTCCCAGGTCTTTTATGGAGAATGTCTAGGATAACCAAATCTTAACTGACTATAAGATTGAAACATTGTCTCCTATAAGTAATATGTCATCGACATACAATACTAGGAACACGACTGCACTCCCACTAACCTTCTTGTACACACAAGGTTCGTTTGGATTTTGTGAGAAATCAAACTTTTTGATTGTCTCATCAAAATGGATATTCCAGCTCCTGGATGCTTGCTTCAATCCATATATGGACCGTTGCAATTTACAGACCTTGGTTTTATCAACCGATGTGAAACCCTCTGGTTGTATCATATACACGTCCTCGAGCAAGTTTCCATTAAGGAAAGTTGTTTTCACATCCATCTACCATATCTCATAATCATAATGAGCCGCTATGGCCAGGAGCATCCGAATGGATTTAAGCATAGCTACAGGCGAATATGTTTCGTCATAATCAACACCTTATTTTTGACGATATCCTTTCGCCACTAATCTAGCCTTATAGGTAATCACATTACCATCCATGTCGGTTTTCTTCTTGAAAACCCACTTGCACCCTATAGGCTTGATGCCTTCAGGTGGGTCAACCAAGTTCCAAACTTGGTTTTCATACATCACAATTCATTGAATAGGGATTGTTGGGTTTCCGGCACCGCGGCGTGTGTGTGTTCGATCACGTTTCGTAAACATGAACACAGCGGAAGCAATAAAAATAATAAATCTACATTTATTATAACACACACAACACACGCATGCATATTACAACAAGTGTAGACATAATCGTAAATTTAAATTTGCAATAAAAGGAAATTTATCTACGTTATACCTTTCGTATGACGTGTAGCGGGAACGGCATCAACCGGAACGATCCTCGCTAGAATCGTCTCTATCCGTATCCATGCCGAGTTCCTCGGGATTACTTCGCTAAGCCACGAGCTTCGTCCTCGTATGGGTTACTAGCCTCGTGTTGAAGACGACGTGATCGAGAGATGATCACGATCCGAATCCAAATTCGGATCCTAATACGAGTCCTCGAAACTCGTTTCTCCGGAGAGGTATTCGTCAACCAATTGACGAATCCTTCGTCCTCCACCTCAGAGGATTACCGGAGATCGAATCCCCGGTAAGTTACCCGCAGTCGGAGCTCTAACCTTCGTCAAAACGATGCTCCGATGAGAGGAGAACAAGCTGTCCAGAAAAACTGGACAGCTTTGGTGGAGGAGATAGGCGCCGGCCAACCAAGGGAAGAAAAGGCTCACCTTGATGCCAAACCTATAGGAGATCACCGGAGGGTTGCCGGAGGATCACCGGCTGAAGCTTGGTCGCCGGCAAGGAGCTGGACGGCAGCACAACAAGCTGGGCGGCAATGGAGGTTGGGCGGCAATGAAGGTTGGGCGGCAACTCCAAGCTAGGGTTTTTGGATTAGGGCTTAATTATCCCTTAAGCCCTCTTTTATAGAGAACTAGTTCTCTTAATGGTTATTGGATCATAACCATTAGGCCCGTTAACCCGCTCCATTAAGATAAGTTAAAATAAACCAAACCATGATGGTTTATTTTAAGTTAAAACGAACCGAACCAACTTTTGGTTCATTCGTTTAAAATAAACCAAACCCTTTGGTTTATTCTCCTCCATTGGATTAGAACCAAACCATTTTTGTTCATCCATTACGTCTTCATAAGACTCGGCCCATCCACGCTTCCATTGCGACTGAAACGATTTCATGCTCGCTTTATGTTTGGTCCAACCAAACCTAGTTTCTCTCGGTCTGAGAATCCCATTCTCAAGCTTGTTTTAAATACTTTGGATTACGCTCGTTGTGCGTGTGACCAAATAGGTTCTCGGTTTATGTTGGCCGTCTATAATTAACCATTAATTATAGAATGCTCATGAGTGGCACCTAGTAGTACATCATGATCCCCAATTAACCGAAAAGATCAACGGTAGATCCAGAACTATTTTTGAAACCCTTCAGCAGCTCGAATGAATCGTGCCCCATTCCCTTCACTAATCTTATACCCACTTGGTTCAGGACATGGTCTATAGTGTCAGTCCCCACTAGGCTGACTACGTCACACCTAGCCCAAGTAACATTTCCTCGTCCTACGGATACTAGTTACTCCACATGTATCGAAGAGTACCTTACTCTAAACATGTAATGCTTTGGCCAAAGACTTTAGTAACAATCCGACGAGAGGCCATGGGTATACATCTCCTCACAAGGAGTGGTGAATCCTTTATAGGCTATTCAAACACCTTCGATCACATCGACTTATACCCAATCATCCCGGGTCCACATCTCCTTAGAGATGCTTGCTTAAGATGTCAAAGCATAAGTCTCTATGATCAAAATGACTTGAATACCGCAAGTTAAAGGAACATCACACTTAAGCCATAGTAAGAACTTCATTGAGATATCTATATATGCAGAGAACCATATGAAGTCTTACGGCTGGTCACTCCAATGAACTAGTTACCATAACTAGCATCCACGATTAACTCCGGACATCACTATGTCTCCAGCCAGTGAGAATCAGCTGCTTGGATACACCAAGTAGTATACCTCGTGCTAGTCTCGACAAAATTGATGGTGTCCAAATCCATCAATTCATCGACTAGGGATAATTCTGAAACATCACAATTACACATGCAGAGATACTCACTAGTTGTGATCCAATCACAAATTCTCTCATGCTGTGAATCGTATCGTGAACATTCAGTAAATGAGTTTAAGATCCAATCAAATACATAAAACATGTATACTCAAATAGTGAATCTTCATTTATCATATAAATGGTTCATACATAAGGCGATTGCCTTAGGACATCTCTCATATATTACTAACAGACTCCCACTTGGCCTAATGCCAATCGCTACGGTATCCAATACCATAAGCTCGAACATGACCCTCAAACTTATTTTGAGGTAATGCCTTAGTCAGGGATCCGCTAAGTTCCATTCAGTGGGAATTTTCTCGATTTGTATTTCGTTCCTACTGATGATCTCTCTGATAAGATGATAGCGGCGAAGCACATGTTTGGATCGTTGATGAGACCTTGGCTCTATCGCCTGTGCAATTGCTCCATTGTTGTCACAGTAGACCGGTATTGCTTTAACAATGGCCGGAATCACACCAAGTTCATGAACGAACTTCTTGATCCAAACTGCTTCCTTTGCTGCTTCTGAAGCTTTAATGTATTCTGCCTCAATGGTAGAATCCGCTACAGTCTCTTGTTTGGAACCTTTTCAACTCACTGCGCCCCCATTCAAAGTGAACATGTATCCAGACTGAGACCTGGAATCATCCTTGTCTGTCTGGAAGCTGGCATCCGTATACCCGCGTATCACCATGTCCCCTTCTCCATATATTAGGAACACATCCTTAGTTCTTCTCAAGTACTTAAGGATCATCTTAACAGCCGCCCAATGATCCATTCCTGGATCGGACTGGTATCTGCTCGTGACAATCAGAGCGTACGATACGTCCGGCCTCGTACATAACATAGCATACATGATAGATTCTATTGCAGATGCATAGGGAATCTTACTCATGCAAATCCTCTCATCTTCTGTGCACGGACACATAGACTTCGAAAGGTGTACCCCATGCCTGATGGGTAAGAAACCTTTCTTGGATTCCGACATGCTAAACATCTTTAGCACTCGGTCTATATATGTAGACTGCGAAAGACCAAGTAACCGTTTCGATCTATCTCTATAGATCTTAATCCCGAGGATGTATGTTGCTTCTCCCAGGTCTTTCATGGAGAATGTCTTGGATAACCAAACCTTCACTGACTGTAAGATTGAAACATCATTTCCTATAAGTAGTATGTCATCGACATACAATACTAGGAACACGACTACACTCCCACTAACCTTCTTGTACACACAAGGTTTGTCTGGATTTTGTGAGAAATCAAACTTTTTGATTGTCTCATCAAAATGGATATTCCAGCTCCTGGATGCTTGCTTCAATCCATAAATGGACCGTCGCAATTTGCATACCTTGGTTTTATCAACCGATGTGAAACCCTCATGTTGTATCATATACACATCCTCGAGCAGGTTTCCATTAAGGAAAGCTATTTTCACATCCATCTGCCATATCTCATAATCATAATGAGCCGCTATGGCCAGGAGCATCCGAATGGATTTAAGCATAGCTACAGGCGAATAGGTTTCGTCATAATCAACACCTTGCTTTTGACGATATCCTTTCGCCACCAATCTAGCCTTATAGGTAATCACATTACCATCCATGTTGGTTTTCTTCTTGAAAACCCACTTGCACCCTATAGGCTTTATGCCTTCAGGTGGGTCAACCAAGTTCCAAACTTGGTTTTCATACATGGAATCCATTTCCGACTTCATGGCACCAAGCCATTTATCCCTTTCTGAACTTGTCAGCACTTCTTCATAACTGGTAGGCTCCTCATCATCAATGAGTAACACGTCGTTCGATTCACTTACAAGAAATCCATATCTCTCAAAAATATTGCGTGTTATACCAGATCTATGAAGATGTGGTGTTACAATAGGTCCAGCCGATTGCTCATCACTATGAGTTGTTGGCTGTTGTGCTTCACCAGGTATCTCATTAATGTCTATTTAAGTCTCTCGAGCCTCCTCAAGCTCGATGACACTCCCACTATTTTCTTGCAAGAGAAACTCTTTCTCTAGAAACACAGCATGCCTTAAAACAAACACCTTTTGTTCCACAGGATGATAGAATTGGTAACCCCTTGTTTCCTTAGGGTATCCAATAAATAGACATTTATCAGACTTAGCATCCAATTTGTCTGATACAGTTCGCTTCACATAAGTAGGACAACCCCATATCTTCAAGTAAGATACATGAGGTTTCTTACTATTCCATATCTCATATGGAGTAGTTGAGACTACCTTGGTAGGCATTCTGTTTAACAAGTAAACAGCTGTCTGAAGTGCATAAACCCAAAAGGACTTGGGAAGAGTCGCATGATTCATCATTGACCTGACCATGTCCAACAAGGTCCGGTTACGCCTCTCAGATACACCATTATGCTGTGGTGTATAGGGCGGAGTCAATTGAGACAATATACCATTGTCTCTTAGGTAATCAAGAAACTCCTGACTCAAGTATTCACCACCTCGATCCGATCGAAGTATTTTAATACACTTGTCATGTTGTTTCTCTACTTCATTTCTGAACTCTTTGAACCTTTCAAAGGCTTCAGACTTGTGTTTCATCAAGAACACATACCCAAACTGTGAGTGATCATCGGTGAAGGTAATGAAGTAGTTATAGCCTCCTAATGCTTGAGTTGACATAGGTCCACATACATCAGTATGTATTAGACCTAGTAACTCTCTCACTTGTTCACCTTTTCCAGTAAAAGGTAACTTAGTCATCTTGCCTTTTAAGCATGATTCGCATGTATCGTATGAATCCAAATCAAATGATTCCAGAATTCCACATCGGTGTAATTCGGAAATGCGTTTCTTGCTTATATGGCCAAGACGACAATGCCACATATAGGAGTCTATTTGATTATCCTTTCGAGCACGCGTGTTGCTCGCTTCGATATTGAAAATGTCACTGGATACGTCCAACGTATAAATGCCATTACTCAAAGTTCCAGTTCCATAAAGTACGTCATTCAAAGTTATATAACAACAATTGTTACTAAACGTCAAATGGAAACCATTTCTATTTAAGCAGGAAATAGAAACAATGTTCTTTATTAGAGAAGGAACATAATAGCAATTGTCCAGTTCCAAGACTAGTCCACTAGGGAGCTTCAGCAAATAAGTTCCGATGGCGACCGCAGCAACCTTTGCTCCATTGCTAACTCGCAAATTTGACTCCCCTCTGACAAGTCTTCTTCTATTCCTTAGCCCCTGTATGTCATTACATATATGTGAGCCACACCCAGTATCCAATACCCAAGTGTCCAAGGAAATAGAATGACAATCAATAACGAAGATACCTGAAGAGGATGAGGCATCGGATCCCTTCTTCTTCATGGACTCAAGATAAATCTTGCAGTTTCTTCGCCAGTGGCCTTCCTTGCCACAGTGATGGCAAGTGCCCTTTTTCGTTGGTTCCACCTTCTTTGCCTTTTTGTTCTTTCCTTTCTTCTGTTCTTTTGCCTTCCTCTTAGAACCTTTCTTTGAGGAATCAACTAACAGAACCGCCTTCTCCTCATGCTTCACAGAAGGCTCCACAGTCTTCAGCATATTGAGGAGCTCGGGAATGGTGGATTTCAATTTGTTCATCCGATAGTTCATCACAAATTGCGAGAAACTCTTGGGCAAACAATGCAGAATTAAGTCAATACTTAACTTATGATCCATCACAAAACCGAGGGTAGCTAGCCGCTCAATGTACCCGTTCATCTTTAGCACAAACTGCACTATAGACGAACCTTCTTGCATCTTTGTGGTGAAGAGGAGCCTAGAGACCTCGAACCTTTCGGATCTCGCTTGCTCATCGAACAACTCATGAAGATGGAAGACCATAGTATTAGCATCCATATGCTCATGCTGCTTTTGCAGCTCAGGTACCATCGCCGCTAGCATGATGCAACTCGCTAGCTTAGAATTTGCCACATGCTTCTGATAGACCAACATTTGTTCTGGAGTTACATCATCCTTAGGACGGTCAGGAAGAGGCTCTTCAAGGACATATGCAAGCTTTTCCGCCTTGAGAACAATTCTCAGGTTTCTAAGCCAGTCCAGGAAGTTAGGCCCAGTCAGTTTGTTCGAATCCAAAATAGTGCACAAATTCAAAGACGTCATGATCAATTTATTGACCTAGAAATACAAAATGAGCATATATGAGAAAATGATTTTAAAATGCATCAATATACATTTATAAATCCCATTCATTTTTCGAATTTCAAAAACCCCAAAATCACTTCGGGAGATCGTAGGTCCATCTCCGAATGGGCTGATATCCATCATAGTTATGAACAACCTTGGAGAGAGTCCAACAAGCCATTCATAACTACGACGGTAGGTATCAACTATACCGATTGCATATCACGTATATGCAACTATCACAATGTGCTATCAACTAATTGAATGTTCA